>JANAVB010003357.1:0-43628 GCA_029216955.1 Iris pallida
GAACTGCAAGAGAACAATTTAGAAGGAACCCACTTTACTGATATGTGCCAACTGACAAGGCTATGGTTTTTGTGAGTTCCATGATTCCTTTCAATGTGGTGACTTACATGTGTATTTACCTTCATTGCTTGTTCCTTACCAACTTTGTTTCTTCAGTTATATGAGAAACAATATCTTAACAGGAAACATACTTGACAACATTGGAAACTGTACCAAGTATTTAGATGAGCTTTAATTCATATTGATCTTGTTTTAGTTAAACAACTAACTATTATCTATGTCAATAGAAGCAAGTTATATCATTTATCTAAGAAATTTTCCTAAGAAGGCCCAGTATTTAGAAGGATATTTGGAAGGTGATATCCATGTTTAAAATAAGGTTGAGGATATTATGCGGGACTGGTAATTAAATTGATATGGCTTCTTCATCAAAACAAGTTAAATACTAGTGATGTTCTTCTTAAAAAGTATATTAATTGTGGTAACATATGTTTAGTCCTAGCATCATGAGGTGGTACGTCTTCTACAACAATTTAGTCCTAACTCAGAAGAAAAAAAAGTAGCAGGAAAGGGAGCAAGACCAACAGCAACAACATACCCTTGAAATATTATGTGCATATTCTAGAACTGTTTGGTTTGTTTCATGAGTGAAGGTAACAACAAAAAATTCTTAAAAATAAGCCCTTGGGTAGGACATAAATATTGTATATAGGCATTCCTCGATAAAATTAAGAAACAATTGGCTCCAAGTACTCGTTATGCATATGAAGTAGGACATAATAGAGATGCAAGGTTAGGCCTTAGGTGCAAGGTCAGCCTTGACATTCTAAATGGTCGAGACATCAGTCTTGAAGGACTTGGCGAGGATAACATCATTGATGCCTTTAGCAAAGACAACTCCATAAACTTGAAACAACTATACATCAGCTATCCCATATAAAGGATTCTCTATTTGGCTCGATAAACTATTTTCTGTTCATCATAATTTTAGATTTCAAACAACTTTATAGTTATAGTTTCATAATCCACATATAGTACTCATACTACACACATCATGAGATTGTTTGATGTATTTTTAAACTTACATAGTGCTTTATTATGTGTTTTCCCACATAATTAATGTCCTGTAGGAGGATACTACCAATACCACCCAATTTGTATTGTTCTTTCTATTAGTTAATATTTTATTCAGACACATTTCTAAACTAGGAAGTTGTTTATTGTCTTTCACGTAGCAATTTTAAGGGCTCCATTTGCATCTTAATTGGAATCTATTCATTTTCCCTTTCTTCTTACATATGCCAACTAGAGTTATATGATTGGTACTTGAAATTTGTTGCAAGATTTATGTGCAGGGTGCATTGGGCCATCAGACCATCACCTTACCTTTTGCTTTCTTCTAATGATGTGATAAATATACTTCCCCACGAACTTGCTAGTTTTCTTGATATGTCCATAAGACTAGATGCAATATTTCATTTATGAAAATATTGAACTAGAACTACATAGTTTTATAATGTTACAGGTGGATGTGGCAATGAAGCTATCTAAAATGGAAGAATTCATAGGTGGATCTTCATTAATCTTTACCAATATTAGAGAATCCTCTAATATGTATCTGGTTAGCCTAATGCTTCGATAATACATAAATCTTTATCAATTATGTCACACAGGCTGTTGGGCTTGAAGGCGATCTGTGCAAGCAGGAGGATGTGGCAAGAAGTGTAGAAACAACCATCAAACATTTTCGTAAGCTAGATATTCATGTTAACGGAGCATCAGGCAATGGAGGATTTGTCACCTTGGCTTTCGAACATGTGAGTATACTTTGTTGCATGTTGATATGGTATAACATCTATTATACTTTCTGGCTCAATTTACTTTTGAAGTACATCAGTATAATTCTCTCCACTATACTTCAGTCACGAAGCACTTGTTGAGTTGTCTTTTTGTGCAACATTAGTTGGTGGCTTATCCTCTAGAAAATAATATGTGGCTTTTTTCAAATTGCAAGCTGGTGACTAAGATGGGGAAGCCTACTGGCTAAGGCCTTTGGCGTGTTAGGGAGATGTCAAGGTTCAAGGCTGCAATAGTTTTTAGAAATTTCCCATAAAAATTAAAATAATGTAAAATGGGAAGTGACTCATAAAACTGAGTCCATTTGTGAAGCCAGTCATTTTTGGGGAACTAATTATGATATTAGGGTCAATGGAATTACATCATGACCTATTGAAGGCACTCCTGGACTTATAAAACTTGACCCATTCTTCTTGGTCATGCATGCTACCTTTCATGCTTAATAAAATAATATACCGGTATCTATGTCATGGACAACTGAAGATTAAAGTTTCAACTCATCCTTACATGCTGATTTCATTCTCAAATATCCCTTTTTGCCAAATTGGAAAGCTTAGAGCACAAGAGAAATATTGAGCACTCTAATCTTAGTTATGTCATGTATGCATCCATGCATGTTAGTTTGCATTATGTATTGTATATGTTGAGTCATACATAAATTTTCTTTAAGCCCTTAGTATGTGATTCTTTGTTTGTTCTTGACAATAACCAGGTTGTTCTCCTTCGTCCACAATCCTGAGAAGACTCTTGAAGGAAATCAAGCTCATATTATCACCTTGAGGATCATCATCATAATTATGGTCATGCTTGTGATTCTTTGTACTCTTCTTCCTCCAATCTTGAGAAGAATTTTTGTATACTTTGTATATATCATTCTTGGATGTTTGTGATGTACAAACTTTGTATTTGTGATCAATAAAAAGATTGTGTATTATAATATTATGTGTGTGTTGTAACTGGCATATATTGATATTATGTGTGTTTGGTAATTGGATTCTGGAATATATTGATATTATTGTAAACATGTTTATCTTGACGATTGCAAAACGTCAAAAAAAATTCATTTCTTGACGGTTTTTAAACATCAAAAAATATTTTCCTTGACGGTTTTTTCCCGTCAAGAAAGACTTTTCTTGACGGTCATTACCCGTCATCTAGGCCCCCGTCAAGAAAAGTCGACACTTTTCTTGACGGTTTTTTGTTTGTTTTCTTGACGGTTTAAAACCGTCAAGACAAGCTTGTTTCTTGACGGTTTAAAACCGTCAAGAAAACAAATAAAAAACCGTCAAGAAAAGCGTCGACTTTTCTTGACGGGGGCCTAGATGACGGATCCAAAACCGTCAAGAAAAGTCTTTCTTGACGGGGAAAAACCGTCAAGAAAAGCCATTTTTCTTGTAGTGATATATATATATATATATATATATATATATATATATATATATATATATATGCAAATGACCTCTAGCCTAGTGGTTAAGAGAGATGCATGCAGTCTGAGTGGACAGGAGTTCAAATCCTAGTGGAAGCGATTCCAGAAATAATTTATCTGGTTCCAAATATATATATATATATATATATATATATATATATATATATATATATATATATATATATATAAGTGATTGACATTGCCAAACATATATTAAAATATGAATATTAGTGATTGACACCGGCAAACATATATATGTTTGGCGATGTCAATCACTTTTATATATATATATATATATATATATATATATATATATATATATATATATATATATATATATGTATATATATATTTTTTTTATATATATATATAGACAGTGCTAGTTATGATCTACATGTCATCAAACTTAGATATATTAAAAACTAAGGAATATTTTAACAAATGTCTCTATTCAAAATATAGAAACTAGCATATATTTACATTTTTTTATAAATTAGCAAATGCTTCCTTTTCTTTGTATGGAACAATAAAATTTTAAGATATACCTCCACTATTTAACCAAAATTTTGGCTTATTTACAAACGAATGAGTGTATTTACTGGTTTTTAAAAAAATAGTGGAGGTATATGCTAATTTTTATATTTTGAATGGGGAAATTTGCTAATATATTCCAAAATTAAATCCTCGAGTCCATATTATCACTTTCTTTTTCACAATTTTGTCCACAATGATACCCACACTGGAAGAGATACACCTCTCTCATTAGTTGTATTATATAAATCGAGAAAACTTTTTGGCACGTGCGCGTGCACAATCGGTGCTCACGTGCGGCCGGAAACGGCGACACCGGTGCCGGGAACCCGCATCCGAGAACGCGGCCAAGTTCTTCTTCCCTCCCCTCCTGCTCCGGCACGCCTCCTCCTTCGTCAGAGTATACGTCTCAAACCTTCCCTTACTGCTTTGGCGGCATCCTCCGAAGGTTTCGTCTCCTCCTCATTCGGCGAAATCCTCCCATGTCGCTCCGCTCTCCTCCTCCTGCAACTTAACCTCCTCTGACGTTGTGCACGTACACATGCCAAATAGCAGATTTGTATATAAATGGGCCCAACAAGTACTACATGATGTTCTTGTAAGAGATGTATCACTAGTCCATCATGACAGATTTTATGTTCCATTCAATTAGATGTATAGAGTGGATACTTAGAGGATGTAGGCGTTGTCTTAAGGATCAAATGAACTGAGATGAATCATTTGAGTAATTAGGTTGTTAAACTGATTAATCAGGTGGCCAATTAGAAGGATTTCCAAGTTGCCATATAATTGCGATTAATCAATCGAATAATCTGATTACTCAATAACTGGCTTGGGTGATGAATCTTAACATAGCATTTCGTTATAATTACAACCTTCATATGTATGAAGGGAAAATTAGAGAGGCTCATCGAATGTAACACCATTTAAGAGAACAGAAATGACCTTTCTACCCCTTAAAGTATGGGAGTCTTCATTCTTTGTCATTCTCAACCAGTTGATAAACCTATTTTCAACCCAATTAAAATTGTTCTTCTTCCAAATCCCTCATTTATCTTTCAAATTTCTAATTGTTTTGAATGTTTGTTTGGATTTTGACGTTTTGGAGAAGATTTCGTACTTGTAAGGACGATTGGGCTTCAATCTTACTAGATGATTTTTTTTTAGTTAAAAAACTCCATTTTTTATTTATAGAATTATGTTGTCTACTCTTGTACATGATATAAATAATCGCCTAAGAACTACTAAATATTTCCTATTTGTCAAAACCATAAAAAAATGTTAGAATTTCTTTTTTTGTCAGATCCCTAGTTTGCTAGAACAAAAGTCTACGAACTTATACGTTTAGGTTTAGGATCGACTTTTTATAATTCAGAGTTAGGATGGACCTCTGTAGGGCTTTATAGGGTTAGGTTTAGTTTGGGAATTGTTGTGTGGGTTGAGAAGGGAGAAAAAGAGAGCAAATATTAGGGCATAGTCAAATAAGGTTTTATTCTCTTCAAATGATATAATTCTCATAATTTAATCATGTGCATGTCACATGGGAGTGTTTTAGATGAAAAGTTGACATATATATGATATTGAATGCCCAACGCTTGTAGCTCAAGTGAAAAACATCGCAATATCCAGGTGGGGTCAACATGGTTTGAGCCTTCCAATCGTAAGGACGTGTATGTGTGTGTTGTAATAAAAAAACATATGGTATTGAATCACTAATTGTTTGTAGTTTATGGTAGGAATTTGCTTAACAAAAACTTTATGTGATGAATTTATCAAAACTTAAAAGTGTCACGCCCCAGAACCAGAATACTGGAGAGCGGGGGCAGACATAGCCAGTTACGTATAACGGAATGGAATCCATACTGCTATACGGTCACGGCTGTCTAGATATGTGAGGGTTTCACTACAATCCATCAGTCTCTTAAGGTCATAAAATAGCCTAGTGTTTCAATCAACAAGCAAGTAATGATAGTTACAAGATATTAGACCACCAAATACACAATAGTAAGGCGTCCCATACATTATATATTCGGAATGATCATGAAGTTAGTCGTTACAAAATTTGAGGACTAGCAAGAGTTCAGTCATACATGATCAACCCCCAGGGCTTGTCAATCATGTTACAGCCCGTAGGCGGACAGTAAGTAAGTACAATCGAGCTAACACTTGCTCGTCGGCTAAACGCCTCAAAAGAATAATTTACAATATTACAGTGGGAGAACAAAAAGAACCCACTCGATGCCCTGGTTACGCCTGGTGACCACCATCGGGCTGAAATGCAGGGAGATCCTTTGGTGCTGCTCCGGTATCTGGCCATACAAAACCAACTGGGTCAGACCCCAGAAAGAGCAAGTGCCACAAAGGAGGCTTCACTTAAGAACTAAAACCAACAAATCATTATCATTCAATATGTAAGAAAATAATAATAAGTAACACAGATTGAGGTTTGTGCACTACCAATACACTTACCCCAATCAGAGAAAATAATTAAGAGAAGCATTATTAACATAAGATAACTGGAGAATCATGCTAAATAAAATATAGCTGGGCAATATATGAAGAGAAGGCGAAGGTACTATTCCGGAAGCCAGGTTACAATCCTTAAACCAAACAGGATCGAGATTGTAACCCTTCGCCTGAACAGAACTTAGTCTCTGATCATTTATTGCTAAAGGTGCCAATCATTAAGGTGAAAATGAGAGAGTACAATGATAAAAGTGACAATGAAGAGTGCAATACGCTAGAGTGACAATAGAGTACAATCATTATAGTAACAATCTAGAGTGACAATTATTATAGTGACAATCTGGAGTCACAATCATTCTGATACAATCTGCAATCAATCACTTCTAGACAATACTATACTGGACTAGACTCCATCCAATCAATCACGGCCAATCATTGCCTACGGCTTTCTACATTAACTAACTAGGGTTATCACAATCCTAGTTACTAGCAAGATGCAATGAGATGCTCCAAGTAGTCACAGGCCCTGCAGCTATCCAGGTTATCTAGGCAATCATTATAGTGAAAATTTAGAGAGTACAATACATTAGAGTGACAATAGAATTCAATCATTTAAGTGACAATGGTGGATGCCCCACATAACAGTGGGCTGGAAATGTGCCCTACTCGTCGGCAGGCTACAAGTCCAAACAATTGCGGCCGGGATAACGGGATCGCCTGTAACTGGGGAACATCTCTTCATGTCTAGTGAATTATACTAGTCATTAACCTTAGTCCATTTCAGTAGGTACTCCTGACCGTGGTACTCAGGAGTCCCCTCCTAGACATGATGCAAGACAGGACTGAATTATTTGTACAAGCACAATCGCCCATGGTGTCCAGGTTACTTATACGGGCCAGGTCATGTCAGGTAGCCGTCGCAACAGCTATTTAAGATATATCAGGTCAGGTTATCATGCCAAGTGTACTTTGTCAGGAGTGCGCCACGATGGGCCACTATCATGTCATGCCAGTTTATTATTCAATCATGTCAATAAGATAACAAGGCAAGGCAAGGCAAGGCATGAGAAGTCCATGCGACTCAGGAAGGGGGACTCGTGCGGCTCTGGGCGGGTCGGTGCATGCAGCTCAAGAAGACTGAGCCTTATGCGGCTGAGACAGCACATCCCATGCGGCTCAAGAAGATGGGTCTCATGCGGCTCAGAGAACGGGCCTCATGCGGCTGGGTCAATCAGGGTCATGCGGCTAAAAGGAGAAACTCATGCGGCTCAGGAGGATAGGGAATCCTATGCGGCTCAATTGGGAAGCCTAGTCATGTGTTTTAAATATGAAGGACTACATGCGGCTGAAGGAATGCTCGCCGCATGAACTTGTCATTCGGTCGAGTGCTGCCTATGCGGCTGAATCACCATGCGGCCAAAACTGCCGAAGAAGTTCATGCGGCTCAGGAGGTCAAGAAGTCTTTATGCGGCTGGAAAATTCTATGCGGCCAAATAGAACTCGCCGTATAGGGTTATACGGCTGAGTCCATGCGGCTCAAAAACTGTTCTTCTTCTCCAATTTCCGAGAAGAAGAGCTAAGCAACCATGGCTTCCAAGCAACGTAAAACCTTCATCCAGAGCCCAAATCCGAACTTCCTTAGGTCAAAATGGGGTAGAACGAGCTACTCTACAACATGGAACCATCAAAACTTAAAAATAACAATGCTAAATAGATCAAAACCCAAGAACTTCAAAAATAAAATAAACTTGAATCTACAAGAATCTAGCTATGGAAATAAAAAATGCCAAGTACTAAAGAGTGTTAGAATGCTGCAAGTAAAAGAATGGAACAATAAAATTCGGGTTCCTCCATGAAGCAAGATGCACTTGCCTAGACCCCTCTCTCCCTCTGGTAGGTGAGGAGTAAATGAGGAAGAAGAAGATGATTAATGAAGAGAGAGAAAGGAGAAGGGGTTAATAAATGGGGATGGTGGTGGTAGGTAGGGGGTTCACCCCTATGGTTCATAATGAACCAAGCAAACCAAACCAAGCCGAACCAACCCAGGAATAAACCAAGCCAAGATAAACCAAGGTGAACCAAGTCAAGGCCAATAAACTCTCTCTCTTGCAATTTAAACCAATTAAATTATGAAATAAACCAAGCCTCACTAATCCAAAAAATAAACCAATGAACCATTAAAACCATTTAAACTATCAATGCCAATAAAACCAAGTCAATGCAAAATAAACCAAGATAACTAATCATGACTAAACAAAATATGGGTCCAAAATACGTATACGTACACTAAATACGTATCACGAATTTGGGATATTACAAAAAGTGATGGTATTTAAACAAAAATTAGCGAATTAGAAATAGATAAAAACTCGGGTGAAGATGGATAAGAACAACGTAGTCTTTATCCCAAGAGAAAATTTGAGTTGCACCTTAACTTATTTAGCATAATTTAAGGTGCACCCCACCGAATTACCATAATGCACTAAATCTCCACTTTTGACGAAAATCGTTTATGACTGACGGTCAACTACTTTGGCTAAAAATTTAGGATCAAAATACCCTTACTTTACGTACCCATTTCTCTTTCCTCCCCTCTCCTTGTCCGCCAGCCTCCCATTCTTTCTCCGACACCGGCAGCCAGCGGGGGGCACACAACAACCATGGCGACGAGCATGTTGGTGTTTTTGCCTTTGGACTAGGAAAGATAGTCCCACATCGGCTACACCAAATGGTGAGTATCTCAATATAATACATTGTTGTGTTGAGGTGTGCACATGAGGTGTGGTAGGGCACAAGTGTGTGTCATGTGGGAGTATTTTTCTAGAAGGAAAAAAAATTAATTCCAACAAAGATGTAAGTTAATTTTTGTTGTGCGGACTCGGACTCGGACACGGACTCCAGGATGTCCCGTGCATGCACGGAAGTATTCGGGGGGTAGGCGTGGACTGGCACACTTCTATGCTGATTGTGGGATGGTCTAAAATATCAAACTCTATTTTTGGGTATTGGTATTTTAGTCCCACATCGGATAGGAGAAGAGGTGAAGTCTCACTCCACTATATAAATAGAGCCCCTTGGCCTCCTTTGAAAGATGCACCAAGAAGAGAGTTAAAGGAGTCTGTAAAGTCCAGGAAGCCCGTTCAAGTCTCAAATATTGACTGACGAGCGTTCCAGAAGTTCTCTAAAACTTGCTGGTTCCTAAAAACGGATCGTATATAGAGAATCTTGCTTTGAGCAACGGTGATCTTATCACCCCAGCAAAGCTGCCTTTCTCTTTCTTCTTTCCTTCTTTTCTTCTCTGATCTAATCAGATACTTCTTGTGGGCTTTCATCGCTGCTACTAGAAACTCGATTTGTACCTTTCTAAAAGAAGCTCTACTTTCGTTTGTTGTTGTAACGAAATCACTTTAGATTTTCATTACCCAAAATCCTCCAAGGATCTCTGTGTGCACCTTCTTTGAAGTGTTGCTACGAAATGTTGTTGCTATTGAGACAACTATTTCGTTTCTTTGTTTTCCATAAAAAATTATGCCTCGAGAATAACAATCTCAAACCAAGATTAGAAGATGGAAAACTCTTGTGCTTCTCTCATCGATACCAACTTTAACAAGTTAAAGAAATTCGACGAAGAACATTTCCAAATCTGGAAGAGGAAGGTCACCCTTAATCTTCAACTCATGGACGTAGACCATGTATTGATTGAGGATGAACCGACGATTCCAGAAGGAGGAACTGTCGATGCTATTGCTGCTGCACTCGTCAAGTAGAGCAAATGGAAGAGAGAAAACAGCATCTATAAACTGCTGATTCTCAATTCTATGCAAGACTCTCTGGCAGAGTCATATTCTAAGAAGGTGAAGGCCAAAGAGATCTGGGATTCTTTGGGTAAGCTATATATGATGAGACCAGGTCCAAAATCTTCATCGTCGAGAAGTACCACAAGTGGCTCTTCGAAGACGAGATAGCGATGCTACCTCAAGTAAAGGAATTCCTAAAGTTGCACCAGAAGTTAGATGACGAGAAGATGCCCCTCGTCGACAAGTTTATCGTTGGAGGGATAGTCTCAAAACTTCCTGCTGGTTGGAGCAACTTCTATGCTAGAATACATCGAAAGAAGCTGGACATTAGCTTGGAAGATCTTCTACAAGAGATCCACGTTGAGGATGAAATACGATCTCAAGAGAAGAAGGACTCTCTGTCCAAACAACTGGTTAAGGCCAACTTGGTGTAGACAAGAGAGTTCAAGGGGAAGCAGGTGGCTTCTCATCACAAGAAGAAGGACTCCACTAATCTAAAAGTGAACGGTCCTTCGTTCAAGCAACAGAAGTCCAAGTCCCATATTACTTGCTTCAACTGTGACAAGAATGGCCACTACATGAGTGAATGCAAATCCAAGCCCAAACCAAAATAGCAGGTATAGCTAAACTTGATTATTTTGATTACTTAACTTGGTTGCTATTGTTGCACAGGTTGAGTTATCTAGCGTGGTAGCTGACTAGTGGTCTGACACTAGTGCATCTGACCACGTGTGCTCTCAAAGGAGCTGTTCACCAAGGACGAGCTGTGTTATGACGAAGTTCTCGATGGCAAACATATATTTAGCAGAAGTTCTGAAGATCGAGACCGTAGTTATTAACCACCGACAAGGACACTGGAATACGTGTTACATGTACCAGAGATTTTTCGGAGATCTGATCTCAGAAAGTTTGTTATCTGATACAGACTTGAAAGAAGGACATTCGTACTAGCCAGATGATAATTTCTTGGTGAGGAATATGCTTCGAAAAGATGTTCGGTGCTGAAGGGATATTCAAACTTCTGCTGATGGCGATGAAGTTACTTCATTGAATGGACTGAGAGTTGTTCTATAATAGAAGCAGACTCAAGCTGTCTGACTAGGACCTATCTTCGGAATATAGGGGTAAGGAGGTGGAGGAGTTTAAGGTCTGTGTAGATACAAGACTGTTGGAAAGATGCTCAGACGATTGAACTAAAGTACTGATCATCTGGAGTTAGTACACTCAGATATCTGTGACTTTTATCAATTCTCCACAGAGGCCGGTTCGAAGTGTTTCTTGAAGTGCACATTCGTATGACTTCTCAAGTAGAAGGATGAGCATTCGAGTAGTTCAGAGACTTCAGGGCTGAAGCTGAACATTAAATCGATCTACAACTACTCAGAAGTGATCGAGATGTAAAGTATAGGTCTCATGAATTCGCATCATTCTGAAAAGAACATGGAATCATCAATGAGACTACTGCTCCGTATTCTCCTCAATCTTACGGAGTAGCGGAGAGAAAGGACAGAACATTGACATAAATGATGAACTCAAAGCTGCTAACTACGGGTCTTCCTAAATGCTACTGGGGAGAAGCTGCATTGACGACCACTTTTATTCTAAATAGAGTGCCATATGCAACTTCAGACGTAACTCCTTATGAACTCTGGTTCAAAGTCAGACCTAACTTGAATGTCATTCGAGTGTGGAGGTGTCTGGCTTATGTGAAGCTCCCAGATATGAAGATTCAGAAGCTGGGGACTAGGACTACGAAGACGATCTTCTTGGGGTATGCCGAGAAGAGTGATGCTCAGAGATTTCTTGATATTGAGTCAAATCATATCATCGAATCTCGTGAAGACAAATTTGTAAGCCACAAGAATATTGTTCTTATGGATAAACCGGAGAACAATAAAGGTGCACAAGAAACTGAAGATTTCAATAAAGAAGTAGTCCAAGAATATATTATTGAAACAACGGTCGAACCAGAACTCGCTGAGCCGTCGTCGAAGCGAGTGAGGAGGCCGAAGAATTTCGGAGATGACTTCATCACCTATCATATGAAAATAGATCCGCTTACCTATGATGAGGCGATGAAGACCAGAGATGATGTTTTCTGGAAGGAGGCGATTGACAATGAAATTGATTCCATCATCTCAAATAATACTTGGGTGTTGGTTGATCTTCCTGAAGGAGCGAAACCCATCAGATGCAAATGGATCTTCAAGAAGAAGATGAAAGCAGATGGAACTATTGACAAGTTCAAGGCTAGGTTGGTGGCCAAGGGATTTTCTTATAAGCAGGAGATTAACTACTTTGACACGTATGCTCTAGTAGCCCGGATGACCACGATCAGAATATTGATTGCTCTCGCAGCAATACATAAGATGGTAATACATCAGATGGATGTGAAAATGGCTTTATTAAATGGCGAGCTGACCGAAGAGATTTACATGCTATAGCCAGAGGGATTTGTCGTAAAGGGTCTTGAATACAAAGTCTGCAAGTTGGTAAAATCCTTGTACGGTATTAAACAGGCTCCCAAGATGTGGCATGAGAAATTTGACAAGGTTATAAGGTCAAATGGCTACATAGTCAGCGAGACGGACAAGTGTGTTTACACGAAGTTCGCTGATGGAAGAGGTGTGATCGTTTGTCTGTACGTGGATGACATGCTAATCCTAGGTACGGATATGGGTTGTGTCACGGAGACAAAGAAGTTCATCTCGAGCAAGTTCAGTATGAAGGACTTGGGGAAAGCTGATGTGATCTTAGGGATCAAGATCATCCGGACAGACACTGGACTAGCGCTGTCACAGTCTCATTATATTGAGAAGATGATCACTCGTTGTGGATATCGGGATCTTTTAGGGATCGATACGCCGTACAGGTGTGATCTGAAGCTGAAGCCTAATTTAGGGAAAAGCGTCAGGCAGCTGGAGTATGCAAGCGTAATCGAGAGTTTGATGTATGCTACTACTGCCACAAGGCCTGACATAGCTTTCGCCGTAGGAATGCTGAGTCATTTCTCGAGCAACCCAGGTGTTGAACACTGGAAGGCTTTGAAATGGGGTATGAGATATCTCAAGAAGACTCAGACATATGTACTGTACTACAGCGGAGATCTGCCGGTAGTGGAAGGCTTCAGTGATGCCAGCTGGTGCTCAGAAGTGGAGTACGAGAGGTCTACAGGTAAATACATTTTCTCAATGGATGGAGCTGCTATATCATGGAAATCGAAGAAGCAGACTATGCTCTCGCGGTCATCCATGGAATCTGAGTTCTTCGCACTTGGTACCGCAGTGGAGGAAGTAGAATGGCTTCAGGAGCTCATGTATGATCTTCCAGTGGTTGGGGCACAAATATCGAGGATACTGATATACTACGACAACCAGGCGACTGCGACGGTGGCATCAAATGACCTCTTTAACAGAAAGAAGAGGACTGTGCAGTTGAAGCACAGGGCAGTACCCGATCTCATCAAGAGGGGGTGTTATTACAGTGATTGATGTTCAAAGTCAGGAGAACCTGACGGATCCGTTCACCAAGGGCCTCAAGCGCCAGCTGGTCGATGACACTGCTTGTAAAATGGAGAAATCTACTAGGCATCAAGCACAGGGCAGTATCCGATCTCATCAAGAGGGGTGTTATTATATTTCTACCATAAAGTTTTATGCTATTAGTTCAAAGAGAAATCTACTAGGTATCTAGCTTCTGGTTCAAGGAAGGACTATTAACCAGAAGAATATCAGGAACGGTGGGTACTTGTCCTCTGTGGCATGGAAAGGTTACGGACCTACAACCACTGTTGTCTACTATTATTTTTTGCGGAAAACGGTTCCTGTAGAAAGGTTGGCTTAAATGCCTTAATGAGTTCTCAGGCAGAGTTAATGCCTGGAGTGCTTTACCGGAAGCACGGTAGCGCAGCACTACAAGGAGTGTAACTCCATGCTATAGTGGGGTGACTCCACCATGAGGTTTCCGGTTAGGGGTAATGCATCGGCTTTGTGAGCCAAGTCACAGCGGAGTAGCACCGCAAATAGGCAATTAGCGTAATACTGTATGATAATCGTAATAAAGAGAGGTAGACATCACTACAAAGAGGACGATGTCCTCATGTTACAGTGGCATGACACCACGAAGAGGTACCAGGTAGGGTAAAGCCTCGGCTTCGCAAGCCATGTCATAGCGGCGTAACACCGCACGGAAGCGCAAGGCTTCATGCTGGGTAGTTTGGCACTACAAAGAGGCTTGTGACCTCATGCTACAGTAGTATGACACTACGACGAGGTACCCAGGTGGGGTAAAGCCTCGACTTTAAGCCATGTCATAGCGACGTAGCACCGCAAAGAAGCGTAATGCTTCATGCCATGACTCTTTATAAAGAACTCGCCTATAGTGTATAGACAGAGATATCAGACCATCTCTTGAGGGTAAACTTGTAGACGCCCAAAATTATACACTGAAACCAGGCTGACACAAGACCTTTTATGTGCAGCCAGAAGCACAGTTGATGTCATTATGTGAGTAAGAAAAATTACAGTTATGGTACAGAATTCAAGGCTTAGTCCATTCTTGTATCATGTTGTTATTTAACCTATGCGGGAAGATTCAAGTCGTAGCGACATCTCTCCTAATGCATGATGGACAGTCACTGTGGGGAACGCTCCCATATATTGAGATATGTGGGGGATTGTTGGTATTTTTGCCTTTGGACTAAGAAAGATAGTCCCACATCGGCTACGCCAAATGGTGAGTATCTCAATATAATACATTGTTGTGTTGAGGTATGCACATGAGGTGTGGTGGGGCACAAGTGTGTGTCATGTGGGAGTATTTTCCTAGAAGAAAAAAAGATTAAATACAACAAAGATGTAAGTTGATTTTTGTTGTGCGGACTCGGACTCGGACACGGACTCCAAGATGTCTCGTGCATGCACGGGAGTGTTCGGGGTAGGCGTGGACTGGCACACTACTATGCTGATTGTGGGATGATCTAAAATATCAAACTCTATTTTTGAGTATTGGTATTTTAGTCCCACATCGGATAGGAGAAGAGGTAAAGTCTCACTCCACTCTATAAATAGAGCCCCTTGGCCTCCTTTGAAAGATGCACCAAGAAGAGAGTTAAAGGAGTCCGTAAAGTCCAGGAAGCCCATTCAAGTCTCAAATATTGACTGACGAGCGTTCCAGAAGTTCTCCAAAACTTGCTGGTTCCTGGAAGCGGATCGTATATAGGCGAATCTTGCTTTGAGCAACGGTGATCTTATTACCCCAGCAAAGCTGTCTTTCTCTTTCTTCTTTGCTTCTCTTCTTCTCTGATCTAATCAGATACTTCTTGTGGGCTTTCGTCGCTGCTGCTAGCAACTCGATTTGTACCTTTCTAAAAGAAGTTCTACTTTCGTTTGCTGTTGTAACGAAATCTCTTTAAATTTTCGTTACCCAGAATCCTCCAAGGATCTCCGTGTGCACCTTCTTTGAAGTGTTGCTACGAAACGTTGTTGCTATTGAGACAACTGTTTCATTTCTCTGTTTTCCATCGAAAATTATGCCTCGAGAATAACATAGCAACAGTAGATAACAGCAGCAACAACGCAACGACCGGGGGGGTGAGGGGGGAATGGGGAGGGGGTGCGCGCGGCAGGGAGGGGGTACACATGGCATGGTTGGGGGCAGCGGTGGCGCTTATAACGAGCAAGGGGCGCGTACGGAGGGGAGGGGAACAGCTGATGGGAGGCGCAGATGGCAAGGAGGGGGGCAGCAGTGGTGCAAGCTCGGTGGGGAGGGGGACATTGGTGGGAGGGGGACATCGGGGGAGGGGGCCCCGTGGGGGCACGCGACAGGGACGAAGACGCGGGGAAGAAGACAATGGAGGGGGTTGAAGATAACATGGATATTTCGGTCCTAAATTTTCAGTCGAAGTAGTTGACCATAAGTTATAGATAATTTTCGTCTAACTGGGGGTTTCGTGCAGTATGGCAATTCGGTGGTGTATATCTTGAATTATGGTAAATAAAGTAGAGTGCAATTCAATTTTTTTTTCTTATCCAAATTTTTTTGGGGTTGGCCAAATATACGAAATAATATAAGACATCGAATGGTACTTAAGTTCAAATATCAAGTTATAAAAGGTTTAATATCCTTGGGATATAGAAACACAAGCAATTATTTGACCACATTTCAAACCATAAAACCTATATTCACAATTTCACATTAGGGGATACTTCCAAACTCTAGGCAATCTCGGATTCCTGTGTCCATTTATGCTTTGTTTCTCTTTTATCATGAACTCTTAGTTTTCTTACGGCCACAGAAAAAAAATGAGGCTATATAAGGATGAATTTGGTATGCGATATATTTTTTAATTTCTGGGAAAATTTAAGAAGAAAATCTATTATCACATTTGATTGACTTTAAAAAAACTAATTCCGAGAATTACAAATATCCGGATAAATAGTTTATCCATAAAATATGGGAATTCTATCCCTTGAGAATAGGTGGGTAATTTTTATTGCCAGGACAAAAGAAAGTTTGTCTAAATTTTTTTCTTCTTTTTTGATCAATTTTGATTAGTTTTGAACGTTTTTTCGTTTTTTTGTCCTTTTTTTGTCGTTTTTGTTGCTTTTTGGTCATTTTTTTGTCGTTTTTACCGATTATATGTCGTTTTTGTTGCTTTTTTTTATTTTTTGTCGTTTTTACCGATTTTTTATCGTTTTGTGTCGTTTTTATCGTTTGTAGTCATTTTTTTGTCGTTTTTATCGTTTTTTTGTCATTTTTTGTCGTTTTACCGATTTTGTCATTTTTTGTCGTTTTGGTCCCTTTTTTGTTATTTTTTGTCATTTTTAGCCATTTTTTGTCGTTTTTTTCGCTTTTTGTCTTTTTAACCGATTTTTGTATTTTTTTTCGTTTTTTTGGTTAATTTTTGTCGTTTTATCGATTTTTTGTCATTTTTGTCGTTTTTGTCGCATTTTGGTTTTTTTTTCTTTTGTCGTTTTTACCGATTTATGTCATTTTTTGTCGTGTTTGTCGTTTCTTGTCGTTTTTACCTTTTGTCGCTTTTTGGTCATTGTTTGTCGTTTTAACCGATTTTTTTGTCGTTTTTTCGTCGTTTTTGTCAATCTTTGGTTATTTTTGTCGTTTTTACTGATTTTGTCGTTTTGTCTCATTTTTGTCGTTTTTACCGGTTTTTGACTATTTGTCATTTTTTTTCCTTTTTTTTTCCTTTTTGTCATTTTTAATCGATTTTTGTTACTTTTGTCGTTGTTGTCGTTTTTAGTAATTTTTTATCTTTTTTTTGTAGATTCTTGTTGTTTTTTTTGTCTCTTTTTTGTCATTTTTATCGATTTTTGACTTTTTTTTTGTCTTTTTTAGTAGTTTTTCGATCATTTTTTTGTCTTTTTTTGTTGTTTTTTGTTGTTTTTGTCTCTTTTTGCCTTTTTACCGGTTTTTGCCTTTTTTTGTCTTTTTTGTTTTTTAGTCATTTTTTTGTTTTTGTAGTCCTTTTTTGTCCGTTTTTTTCGTTTTTGGTCGTATTTTTTTCTTTTTGCTGTCTTTTTGTCATTTTTTTTTTTGTCATTTTTGGTCCTTTTTTTTATATCTTTTTTGTTTTCTGTCATTTTTGTTACTTGTCATTTTTTGTCTTTTTGTCATTTTTTGTTTTGTCATTTTTGGTTCCTTTTTTTATCAATTTTTGTTGTTTTCTGTCATTTTTGTTGCTTTGGTCGTTTTTAGTCGTATTTGTTTTTTTTTGGTTTTTTGATTTTTTTTGGTTTATTGTCTTTTTCCAGTTTTGACGTTTTGGTAATTTTTTTCGTTTTTGTCTTTTTTTGTATTTTGCTTTTTTTTTTCTTTTCGTTTTTTTAATCATTTTTGTCATTTTAATTATTTATTTTCTTTTTTTGACATTTTTTCGTTTTTGGGTTTTTTTATTTGTTCATTTTTTTTCGTTTTTATTATTTTTTTTTCCAGGAATATTTATATAGTCACCAAACATGGAAATATAATTTTTCAGGGAATTCAATTACTTAGAATTTGATTCCCGGGAATAGAATTCCCGGCTATAGTATTTCGCATACCAAAACGCCCCTAAAAGTCTTAGAAGTAATCCCTACGCCCTCACCTAAGAGACAACTTGATATTTCTCCATCTTTCCATACTCGCTTATTTGGTAGTAGCCTCACAACTCTATCAGAATGCCTATGATAAGTTTCTTTCAGAACTTTATGTTAGCATAAAACAAAACCATTTTTAGGCTATGGCCCTGTCACGACCCGATTCCAATATACTGGGTCAAGTCGGATCATGCCAGCCAGCACCGTTGTGAGACGGCGGCAATAAGCTGTATCAAGCAGTGAGAACACCAGCATATAATATCTAAAGCGGAAAAGAAATAACATTTTATTGAATCTGAAAATTAACTAAGAGTCTGAAAAGAATAACACAAGCAAACCAACATTCAATTATTACATCGGTTCTTATTACAACTGGAAAGCAAATAAACTAAACTGATGGCACAGCTAATAATCTGTGGGGCTCCCTGATCAGGTTCAGCTACCTCGTCAAGACTCGGACCAGGTCTGTAGAAAGAACTAAAAGCAAGATCTTCGTCGTGCAGTCACCTAAAAATGTTGGTCTCCAGTTAGGAGGGGAGCAAGAACATATTTCCACATCTAACATTCTAAATAATAATAAATAATGTAAGACAGTTTAAAAGTATTATATAATTTTTCTAGATAATAATAAAAAGAGACAACATGTAATAATCTCAGAAGCTACAATGATGCAATCTACAATGTGTCAATAGTGTTTGTAAGTATATAACAGATCTATGACCGGCTGGATAGAGGCAATGTGTATACTAATATTTTGGCCAAATGATAGTATACGGTACGGCTCAACCCCCTGTGCGGTAGGGGTTAGCGCAAGAGAGGCCATATTTGATGACAATGGCTTTGGTCACAGATGTTATACTACACCCCAATCAATTTTGAGTCAATGAGACAATCAATCAACCAACCAATCAATCGATATGGAGTCCAAGAGGGATCCACTGTGAATCAGTGTCGCTACAATATACATGATTCTACTGATACAGCACATTCAATTATTAAATAAAACATAGACATGAAAGATATGAAACTTATCTTGGTTGTATCCTCGTTATGGAAGGTAATGGTTAGAAAGGTATCACCAAGGGTCCAGAACCTGAACATACATTAATTAATATTCTATTTTAGAGTTTATTCCAAAGGGTTAGCTAATAATGCCACTAATCACAATCACTACGTTTATTTATAAACATCGTCTTTTATTTGAGAAATAATATCTTAATTACGTATAATAATTTGGTAAAACAATTTTATTAGTATTTTTATAAATGAAGCAGAAACTAATATATTTTGGAATGTTATTAAAATAGTAGCAGTTTTATCTAAATTATTATAGTAGAATTATTATTTAAACTTGGAAATATTCAAAATCTAATTTATTATTTATTTAAATAAAACTTTACAAAATATTTACTAATACTATTTTCTTTAAATAAGGAATAACCATTTTTAATAATAAAATTACGAAGACCTTATTTAGTAATACTTACAATTTTATATTAGAAATGATGTTAAAATACCTTTCTATAATACTATAAAATTTACTAAACAAAATAATGGTTGATTTAAGAAAATACTTTTTTATCCAAAAATGCATAAATACGTTATTTGGCCTAAAACACTGTTTTCTATATTAAAAGCATATTTTTGATATGTAATTATCCATTTTGAAACTAATTTATCAATTAATAATAAATTATGAATTAATGGCAATAATCCTATTAATAAGTAGAATAACATTATGTCCTACGTTATTTCATTTTAAACATAAAGGATAATATCTAACTAATACTAAGCAATTAACTAACTGTCATAATGAAATAGGGCTACTAACATTATTACAACGCCTAATTAGGAAACTATACTAAATTATTCCAGAATTGACAAAGCTTCATTCTGTCAATTCCAGTCGAAACGGGAAGGGTTTTATGTTCTATGAAATGTACAGAAGATAGAAATATTACCGACAGGTTTGACAGAGTAACGAGGGGAGGCCTCGGACTCGGGCGTACGCGGAGAGCGCATGCACGCAGGAAGCACGGAACGGGAAGCGGAACACGTGTACAACGCACGCGAGGTGACGTGTGGGCGGGGAACGCGTTGGACACGCGAGACGGGACACGAGTGATGCGTGGGGCTGACCACCGGCTACTGGCGGTAGCGAGGGCTGACGTAGGGGCTGGTGCGGCGGCCGGGGAGCGCCCCAGGAGGCTGGCGCTATCACGCCCCAGAACCAGAATACTGGAGAGCGGGGACAGACATAGCCAGCTACGTATAATAAAATAGAGTCCATCCTACCATACGGTCACGGCTATCTAGATATATGAGGGTTTATCTACAATCCATCAGTCTCTTATGGTCAATGACAAGCCTAGTGTCTCAATCACAAGCAAGTAAGTAAATGTTACAATGTAAGATCACCAAATATACAATTAAGGCATCCCAAACATTACATATTCAGCTGATCATGAGCTAGTCGTTACAAAATGTGAGGACTAGCAAGAGTTTAGTCATACATGATCAACCCTAGGTTGCCAATCATGTTACAGTCCGTAGGCAGATAGTAAATAAAAATGTACACGAGCTAACACTTGCTCTGCGGCTAAACACCTCAAAAGAATAATTTTACAATAGAGTGGGAGAGCCAAAATAAACCCACTCGTTGCCAGGATTCCTTCTAGTGGTCACCATCTGGCTGAAAAGTCGGTAGATCCCCTGGGGTTGCTCCGAAATCTGGCCATACAAAACCAGCTGGGTCAGACCCCAGAAAGAGCAAGTGCCACAAAGGAGGCTTCACTTAGGAACTAAAACCAGAAATTAGCACAAGAATATAATTACATAATAAAACAGTAATTAAAGAAAAGTATGACATGTGATATATGATGAGATAACCATGAGACTATTCAGATAGTCAGGTTACAACCCGTAAACCAAACAAGGACCGGGGTTGTAATCCTTCGTCTGAACAGAACTTGGTTTCTTCCACCATTTATCGGCAAGATAAAATAAAAAAACAGGTCATGTAACATTTTTGTGCATGATCAAGACAAGACTAGACAGGTTATAACTCATCCAATCAATCACGGCCAAGCAATAAGTACGGCTTGATACTTTAACTAACTAGGGTTATCACAGGCCTAATTACTAAGAAGATGTAGCGAGATTATTCCAACAGCCACAAGCCCTGCAGACCATCCAGGTTATCCAGGCGAATATTAGTACAATAAGGGTGCAACACATGACAGTGTGCTGGAAATGTGTCCTACTCGACGGCAGGCTACAGATCCCAAGTGGGGCGCCCAGATAACGGGATTGCCTGTAGCTGGGAAATCTCTTCATGACTACTGAATTATTCTAGTTGTTAACCTTAGTCGATTTCAGTGGGTACCCCTGACCGTGGTACTCAGGGATCCCTGTCCTAAACATGATGCAAGATAAGACGGGTTCATTTGTACAAGCACAATCATCCATGGTATCCAGGTCATTCATACTGGTCATGTCAGGTTAGCCGTCGCAACAGCATTTTGAGAAGTATCATGTCAGGTTTTCTTGTCAAGAGTGCGCCACGGCGGGCCACTATCATGAATTATCATGTCAAGTTATCATGTCAAATTTGTCAGGTCAAGTTATCTTGTCGGGAGTGCACCATGACGGGTCACTATCAAGTCATGTCATTTATCAAGGAAGGGAGAAACTTGTACAATTAAATAATAATATGTTTATAATATATATTCTTGAAGCCAAGGAGAAACTCTATAACTTTCAGGTTGGGAGTGGGAAGAAATTCTGACCACAATTCAGGCAAATAAAATATTTAAACAATCAAAGTGGACCCCATGTGGCCCAAAAGTGGGAGAACATACATGCGGCCAAAGAGAGTGGGAGAGCCACTCATGCGGCCAGCCAAAGCTTATGCGGCCAGAAAATAACTGAAGGGGTCATGCGGCCAGCAAGAAATATTCATGCAACCAGAAAAGACAAGGAGAGAGGAACCCGCAATAAATACATGCTTCCACTCAAGCAAAAGAAAAGGACACGTGGCCACTCAAGTACTGGGGCGATGTGGCCTAAAATTATATGGATACAAACCTTGTGGGACCCTATTACAATTAATGTTTCATACTAATGAGGCCAGCACACCATGGTGTATGTGACAAAATATGGCACGTGGCCACTCAAACAATGCATGCGGCCAAGAATTATAAGCATGCAAGCATAGTAGCTAAAGCTTGCTAGCTGATGCTAAATATTTGAAGCTTGTGCATGCAAGCTAAAGTTAGCACTAAATATTTAACGCTTGGGAATGCAATCTAAAAGCATGCAAAGTTGATACTTAAATGGCCCTGCATTAATATAATGCAAGCGTGCATTATAATATAACATTAATCTAAAACATGCAACAGTTGCTAATAATATAAAATTAATTAATGGCATGCGGCAGAGCCTTAGCTCCCATGCGGCCATGTTCCATATGCAGCTACAAGGTGAGGCATTAATTGCTAAGGCTCATATTAATGTATTGGCTAATGTATGCATTAATGATTGGAAAGCCATGCATGCGGCCAAGTACATCAGCATGAAATACTTAAAGGCCATGCGGCCATTGGTACATAAGCATATAAATGCTTATATAATCATTCATCATATATAGCCTGTAAGCTAAATGCTTGCTCAGGCCATTTAAATATTACCAAGTCCATTAATACAAATGCTAATAAGCATTTACTTATGCGACCAAAAGGTTATTCCAAGCAACAAAAATGGTCAAGCCATTATTAAAGGCCTATGCGGCTAGGATTGAAATTAAATAATAAAATAAAGCCATGCAATTAATGCAAGCAAGCACTTGCCAGCATAAAATATATAAGCTTGCTAATGCCATTAATGCATGCCATCACTGCAAGCAAGCACCTGCCATGCCATTAATGCAAGTAAGTACCTGCCATGCCATTAATGCTTGCTATTACATGCATAAATATATACTTTAATTATATAAGCATGCCAGCATTTCAAAGGCCATGCGGCTCATATAGTAATTGGCCATACGGCCAGAAAATTAGCAAATGCTCATGCGGCCAATTAGATTAAATATTCGATTAAATGGCTATGCGGCTAGGAAAAATACTTGCCGCATGAAATAGTCATGCGGTCAAGTACTGTTCTTCTTCTCCAATTTCCGAGAAGAAGAACACCATGAAACCATGCTTTTCCAAGCTCCATAATTCTATCATCCAGAGTCCAAATCCGAACTTCCATAGGTCAAAATGGGGTAGAACGAAATTCTCTACAACATAGAATTATTTGTTTACAAAAATATGCAAGTCTGGTAGATCAAAACCCATAAAAACGAAAATACCATAAAGCTAGATCTACAAGAAATTAGCCATGGAAATGGAAAATGCTAAATACTAAAGTTGGTTAGAAATACATGAGGAAGACAATGGAACAATAAAAATGGAGTTCTTCCATGAAGCAAGTTGCACTTGCCTAAGCTCTCTACTCTCTCAGGTTGGTGGAGAAGTAATGGTGGAGAAGAAGAAAGTTAATGTGGAGAGAGAAATGTGTGGTGGGATATTTAATGAAGATGGTGGTAGGTGGGAGTGGTTTGGTTCACATACAATCAAGCAAAACCGAACCAAGCCAAACAAACCGAACCGAACCAAGATAAATCAATCAGTGAAATGCTAAATAAATCAAGCAGGAAGACATGCAATACAGGTCAAAATACGTACACGTATTCCAAATACGTAATACGAGATATGGGCATTACAGGCACGGCGGCTGGGGTCTGTCGCGGTTGTTGGCACCGTGCGGGTCTGCCGTGGCTGCTGGCGCCGTACTGGGGTTTGTCGTGGCTGCTGGCGTCGCACGTGGGTCGCTGTGCACTCGTGGAGTGGCCGGATGTGGCCGCGGCCTGTTGGTCGATGGCAGAGTCGGCCACGCGCGATCGCGGTCGAATGGGGGGTCGGCACGGATGGTCTGGAATGGGTTGGAGAGAGGGAAAGAATTTTATGGTGAAGGGATGGTGTGTGATGTGTTCTCCTTTATAAGAGAAATAGGGGTTAAGTGAAAAAAAAGAGTGATGAAGAGGAATTTTAGGAGAGAGGGGGAGAAGTGATTTGGGGAGTGCTGGTGAACGTGGAGGAGAGGTAGGACGGGGTTGACCGGGTGTTAGGGAAAAAAGGATTTCACAACCTTGCCCCCTTAGAAAATTTTGTACTCGAAATTTCAAAAATAGTGGCCGGGGTACAATCAAAATCACTTGGCCTTGATCAAAAACGAAAATTTAAATCGTCTGCACGATTGGATTCTAGACATGTTCATTAGGTAAAATATAGGCACAATCAGAATTATCTAGATATGATTTGAGCTAGAGTTGAAATATTGTTGTGATCAAAATCATTTTAGGCACGAGTATAATCTAGGTACGATTAAAATATAATCAAATGATCATAAAATAGTGAAAAAATCAAATGAGGTCTCCTGAAACAAAAAAGGCAAGAAAGAAACGAATGCAACAGTTTATTGAGAAGACATAAAATAATGGAATCTTCTTAGATGAGGGACTAAGAATTCCACATCAAATTGGAATAGAATATAAAGGTTTGTGATTTAGAAAAAATCAACAAGTTATATGATAATAGGATAGCGAGGGTAATTAGAATAGCTATGATAGAAATGTAGTTGGATAAGATATTTCCATTGAGGACTGAGTGATGATCAAAGGGGATAGAAAGAATATCGTATCACTATTTCAACGGTCAGCAGATATGATATGCATGAAAACGACTTACAAGATAACAATCTTATTAATACCCATGCAAAAACCAATCTCTAACTCGCTAAACTAGCTGAACTCCCAGTAGCTACAGAAAACTAATACAGCTGCCAAGGTATTAAAACTAAATTTATTTGGAATCATAAATTCTCTAAATCAAATTTTCATCCGTTGTCGTATGTAACTCGTATGCCAAATGTATTTCAATTTCAAGTATTCTCTCTAGAACCTATCATTCCATTACTTGTGATATTCCTTCCATGGTTATATCCATTCCTTCTGGGTACAGTAGTCATCTGTTCATAAAAGTTGATCATCGTCAAGTGTTCATTTACTTGATCATCATATTCTCATGTTTATATATATTATCCAAATTCACTTCCTCCATGGGAGAACCTTACCAAATCATAGACTTTCCTCGCTAACTCAACCTACATCTTCCTCTATCTTCCATAACTCTTCCTTTAATCATAAAATTCAAAATCGTCAAATACCTTCATTTGTTCAAATCCAATACCCAAGCACTAGTAAGCACCACTATCATAAATGAACCACAATTTATAATTCTCTCCAGACTAACATGCTTACCATGTGCCTTTTCATACTATCCTATTTTACCTATAGCTATCTAATCTCATTGGAAGAAATATCGATCCTCTAAGGATGCTCTTACCGGAATAATATAATAAGGTTGCTAGGTAACTATCTAGGTTTTTCCAGCATATAACTATCAACTAACTAGATATATTGCTACAAAATATATAATTATCCAGAAAATATATGCAACACACTAAATTAGATCTTAAAAGAGATTGAGTCAATAGAGATTAATTTGGTAGGGAAACCAAGTAGAATTTCATAGAAAATATATTCTTTCAGGCTGTGATAAGAAATTTCTAAAAATGGAGACAATCGCTAGAAATACAAATCCTCTAATCGAGTAATAGTCAGAATAATTTGATGGTGCTAAAAAACAACCATGGTATGAATATAGTCTTAATAATATTCGGAAACCAAATATATCTGAAGTCACTTTGCCTCAAATTTATGACTCGTCAGAGTACAACTGAGTGTTATAATTTTAGCTTTCTAACTTGAATAATGATAGGTTACCGAGTAATCTATCAACTTTATATATTTTTTTGGCTGACCAACATATGAGAAAAATGATGCATTTAGGACAAAGTCTCAATAATATCCAAAAATCTATGAACATCTTAAATTACTTCAACTTCGAGTCTATGACTCGCTAGTGTGCAACTCTGGCAGTAAACTCGCAGTTTCCATAATTCAGATAAATGGTTGCAACGGGTATGTGCGAAGCCATATTAGGTCACTAGATATTTTTCATCTTTGTCTATGGAAATTTCAAAGGGATAGCTCAACAATTCAAAAGTTTTCCAATGACTAGAGAAAATTCAATAATAGAATGGAATCAATTCTCTGACCGTTCCTGCTTCATGATACTCAAGCATTGAGTTTAGAAGCTTCCTAGGCCTTGAATTGATCAAGAAGTTGCCTAGAGAGTAAGGTTCAAGTTGAGTGGAGGAAGTCAACAAACGAAAATATTCTCGGTCCTTGGAATAACTTAGAAAATATCAATCAATATTGAAATTATTTTTGGAAAATAATTCCTTTGGAAGATTCGTGAACCAGCTAAGTTGAATCAATTCTTTTGGTAACAATTAACCTTGGGATTTTATGGTTCCAGAAGGATTCGGTTCGGGATTGGTTCGGAGAAAGTCAATTGGAAATAAGGTCAAGACAAATGGTTCGATACACTAGTCATAGAAATACTTTGGGTAGATAAGAATTTATTAGATTTGTTAAAGGAGAATTTGAAACTATAAATAGTGAATGGATCTAGATTCCAAATAAAGATGAGAAGTAAGATTTGATCTAACTAGTAGATGAATTAGAAATAAGTTTGCTGAAGAAGAAGATTGAAAAATCTAATATTAATCCATAAATAGCGAAAGAGTATAGATCCTAAAGGATGGTAGAATCTGATAAAGATATGGAGAAAAATAACCCCTGAAAGCCATGAGACACTAAAAGATACATAAAATCTAGAAAATAATATAGGCAGTAAAATACACCATCATACAATCGTCCTAATCTGGGTAAGGTTTAGGTGCAAACGTAAGCAAGATAACCTACGAAACTATAAGCAAGCAAAAATAGATATTATAAATAGATAAAATTCGGTCATTTGTTGTGGTGGGATAAAAATAATCTAAGTGTTCTAATTGTTTCTAGAGTCTGTTTTCCTAAAGTCATACTTAAGTTTAAATTCAGATTGCAGGACTGCATATTTATCTAGACTAAGTTGACTAGACCAATTTGCAGAACTGGACCTGCATGAGCCATAACTAAAAATATGTCACGACTCAATCCTAATATACTGGGTCCAGTCGGATCATGTCCAGCCTCGTTGTGAGACATCGACAGTAAGCTGTATCAAGCAGTGAGAACACCAACAGATAATATCTAAAGCGGGAAAGAAATAACATTTTATTGAATCTAGAAATTAACTAAGAGTCTGAAAAGAATAACACAAGCAAAACAATATTCAATTATTACATCGGTTCTTATTACAACTGGAAAGGAAATAAACTAAATCGATCGCACAGCTAATAATCTGGGGCTCTCTGGTCAGGTTCAGCTACCTCGTCAAGACTTGGACTAGGCCCATAGAAAGAACTAAAAGCAAGATCTTCGTTGTCGCAGTCATCTAAAAATGTTGGTCTCTAGTCAAGAGGGGAGCATGAACATATTTTCACATCTAATATTGTCACGCCCCAGAACCAGAATACTGGAGAGCGGGAGCGTACATAGCCAGCTACGTATAATGAAATAGAATCCACCTCACTATACGGTCACGACTGTCTAGATATATGAGGTTTCTACAAGCCATCAGTCTCTTATGGTCAATAACAAGCCTAGTGTCTCAATCTGAAGCAAGCAAGTAAAGTTACAAGATGTAAGATCACCAAATATACAATAGTAAAGCGTCCCAAACATTACATATTCAGCTGATCATGAAGCTAGTCGTTACAAATATGAAGACTAGCAAGAGTTTTAGTCATACATGATCAACCCTAGGATTTGTCAATCATGTTACAGCCTGTAGGCAGACAGTAAATAAAGGTGCAATACGAGCTAACACGTGCTCGCCGGCTAAACGCCTCAAAAGAATATTTTTACAATAGAGTGGAAGAGCCAAAAATAATCTACTCGTTGCCAGGATTCCGTCTAGTGGTCACCATCTGGCTGAAAAGTCGGTAGATCCTCTGGAGCTGCTCCGAAATCTGGCCATACAAAACCAGCTGGGTCAGACCCCAGAAAGAGCAAGTGCCACAAAGGAGGCTTCACTTAGGAACTAAAACCAGCAATCTGTACAAGAATATAATTAAATAATAGAAGACGGTAATTAAGGAAAAGCAGGACATGTGATATACGATGGGATAACCATGGGACTATTCAGATAACCAGGTTATAACCCATAAACCAAACAAGGACCGGGGTTGTCACCCTTCGTCTGAACAGAACTTGGTTTCTCCCACCATTTATCGGCAAGATAATATAAGAAATCAGGATATGTAACAATCTTGTACAAGATCAAGACAAGACTAGACTGATTGAACTCCATCCAATATTTTACGGCCAAGCAATAAGTACGGCTTGATACTTTAACTAACTAGGGTTATCACAGGCCTAGTTACTAGCAAGATACAGCGAGATTATTCCACAGCCACAAGCCCAGCAGACCATCCAGGCTATCCGAACGTAATTAGGGGTTGAATTCAAGTGGGTACATCGTCCAGGAAATGTATGTACCCTTAGGTGACTTAGAGGGTGCAACACATGACAGTGTGATGGAAATGTGCCCTACTCAACGGCAGGCTACAGATCCCAAGTGGGGCGCCCAGATAACGGGATTGCCTGTAGCTGGGAAATCTCTTCATGACTACTGTGTTATTTTAGTTATTAGCCTTAGTCATTTTTAGTAGGTACCCCTGACCGTGGTACTCAGGGGTCCCCGTCCTAGACATGATGCAGGACAAGACGGGTTCATTTGTACAAGCACAATCGTCCACGGTATCAAGAGGAGGATTACTAGTATATCGAGATAGCTGTCGCAACGGCGTTCCAGATTACATGTCATGTTTATCATGTCAAGTTTATCAGGTCAAGTTTACTGTCAGGAGTGTGTTTGCCATTAAAATCGTTTGATTGCAAATCTTAATACAAACAGAACAGTGTTACAATATAGGACTTCGATGTAGTCCTAGGAGTACACTTTTGTTTAATCTGGGTCCTAAGTGCCAATGGAATGAGTGGTAATGCGTTGACTCCGCTGACGGGCTGACGACGGTTATCGGTTCTCTGAAGGTGTAGATTGCTCTGGGTGCTGGAGCTGGCTGAGAGGAGGAAGACATTGTGTATCTGCCTCTCCGGTGATCTCTGTCTGGATTGTTCGTATGTATGTCTCTCTGTGTGTGTGTAAGGTGGGGATGATTCCTCCATTTATAGCTGGACAGGTTGGCTGCCCATGCGCGCATATGTAGGATGCGTCGGTGCGTGGGGACGCCACGTGGAGATTGCTGATGGAGGCGCATGGACGATGCGCCCTACTCGCGAGGTTAAATTCTTCATACTGCTGTTGTGAGCCGGCACGTAGCAGAGGAAAAGATCTTTCTGTTGCTGAGATCTTGGATGAGTTGAGTCAAAGGACACGTGTCGTCGACCCATGGCTCGGAGATCTCTGATTTGGTGGGGGGATGATTTGGTGGAATGTGCCTTAGATTGGGCACATGATGAGATTTTGGCTCGTGACCTTTAGGAGTCACGAGCCGTTCTGGGCGTATGGCTTTTGAGGCGCATGCAAGCAACTTTCCTTCTGTCTTTCGGGATCAGAGATCAGTCTGGGGCGTATAGCTTTTGAGGCGCATGCAAAGCTTCAACTGGAGACTCTTTTTCTGTCTTTAGGGATCAGTGAAGGGTCTGAAGCGCATGGCTTTCGAGGCGCATACAGGTTTGGGCACATGGCCGCGGAGGCGCATGCGGGTGGTCGAGTGGCCACGTGGCAGTAGCCGTCGGGATAGAGTCATGATGATGCTGACGTTGTGGACGCTTCGTTTTCTACAAAAGCTGTCAGCCGTTCAGACTTGGGAAGGCGTGCTGCCAACTCTGTCAGTTCAGCATTTAATGTTGGTGACATTCGATGGATAGCTGAGTGGGCGCGTCAGTTGACGTTCCACTAGGCGTATGGGGGCGCATCCCCTTTGATGCGCTCGGTACAGGGCGCATCTGTTTGAGAGGTGTGATGCGCTGACTAGCCGGCGCATCCGACACGTCTTTGATGATGCGGCTGTTTCGCTTCTCGAGTGCTTTTAATAGCCGCTTGGCTGAAGTTGAGGCGTCTGATTCATCCATTTAATGTGAGTTCATTGCATAGAATCCGGAGAGCCATCCACTTGGCGCATGGGTTTGATCTGCCCGGCCTATAAATAGTGGCATGGAGAGAAGGTTGGCCTCTCATTCCCTCACGTCTTTCCAGTATGAACTCAGGTTCTCGGGTGCATTCTGTTGACAAAGTTCTTCCGAGGGTGAAGATGAGACGCCATGTCGTCATTGATGCTCTTGAAGGTGACTGTTACATCCAAAAGACGGAGTCGAGGGCTTCTGAGGCAGGCGAAAGGTGCCTGTTGCATCCAAAGATGGGTGCTCGGGCCTTGTCTCCGTTGTGCCGGAAGAGCCGTAGATCGGAATGGCGATGCTAGGCTCTCTCTTCCTTCAAAGTGGGTGTCGCCCACTCTGATTGTGTTGAAAGCTGCCTTTCGTCGTGATTTCGATCACGGTCTTCCTTGGCCTTTGGGGGCTCTTTCGAAGCCTCTCATGGCCACAGATTTGCGGTGCTCTTCTCTTTCTTGGTTCCAGCCAGAGGGTTAAATGCTTTGTGTATCGAAGCATTTATCAGGTGAGCCTGGCTGGAAGAGCGGCACACTCCTGCTCGGCCAAGTGAGCCTGGTTGGAAGAGTGGCACATAACTGGGCTGCTGAAGGGATGCACATAACTGAGCTGGATGCACATAACTGAGCTGCTGAAGAGATGACGGGATGCGCCTGGATGGGGGCATATAGTACTGACTGCTGCGCCTATCTGGAGACGCATGGTGGCCGCTGCGCCTATCTGAAGGCGCATGGTGGCCGCTGCGCCTATCTGAAGGCGCAAGGTGGCCGCTGGCTGTAGACTTAGGATCTTTCCTTTGTAGAAATTCTCCTTTGTACAACCTTTTCTAGACTTTTATATATAAAATAAAAAGTCCTTCTTCAAATGTCTATACTTATTGACTTTGCTGTGAAGTGTTCTGTGCGAGTCCTGGTGCATGTAGTGTCTGGCGCATGGTCTTTCTGGTTGTGAAATTCCATGCTTCTACAAGACCCCCTTCAAAGTTTTCAAAACTTTTGAATAAGTTTTGGAATACTTTGAATAAGAAGCATGGCGATCAGGGCGCATGACTGTTGGGGCGCATGCCTGTTCAGCCGCATGCTCTTCTCAATTAATGAATTTGATAATGCCTCGGTAACCGAAAAGATTAATGATGATCTTTTGGTTTTATCTGCTGCTATCTTCACAAGACCCGAGGCGACGGCTAAGATCACTCGTCATCGGTTCACGCATGCGACCACGGCCTATAAATAGGTGAGAGGTGGAAAGAGAGAGTTCTTCTACTCTGTCTTAGCCTTTACCTCCTTTAGAGTTCTTTCTTCAAAACCCTAACTTCTTCCTCTCTGTTAGAATGGCTCCCAAGACTCCTCGCGGCGGTCCCGGCAAAGAAAAGGGGAAGAAGAAGGAGCCGGTAGAGTTCGTCGACGAGGATGCTCCTGCCACCATTGCGACTCCGGCCGACGTTCGCCCCCGGGTGACGGGTGGGTGTCGACTTTTGCTATCTAATGTGCTCTAACTTTCTGCTGCCGATGCGTATGGGCTCTGTCCTTGATACGCTGAGGTTTTATCCTGCCGACGTGCATAGGCTCAGGCCTTTATCATGCACCGAGGTTTGGTTTGCTGACGCGCATGGGTTTTATACCCTGATGATGCGCCGAAGCTTTCGCTAACGCGCATGGGCTCACGCCCTGATGATGCGCCGAAGCTCTCATGCTGACACGTATGGGTTTATGCCCTGCTGATGCGCCGAAGCTCCAATGCCGACGTGCATGGGTGATGCGCTGAAGCTGACGCGCATGGGTTTATGCCCTGACGCTGCGTCAATCTACTTTTGTCTTTTTGCCTGACTTCTACTTTTGTTGTGCCAGTGTCGATGACGATCCCTCTGTTGAATGAAGTCCTCTTGGATGCTTCCCTTTGCCAAATGGGGGTTGATTTTGATGAGCGGTTATCAACCCTGCAAAGGATGCTATCTTACAGAACCAACCCTGGGAGAGAATGCTGCAAATCCAGAACCAGTTGCCACTTTTCCTCCAGAGTATGATGGAGAGTGGTAAACTGAAGTCTGCCGAATCTGAAGATGTGACTTTCTTAAAACCTGCCTTTCTGTTTGGCGACCGACTAGTCTCTTCTGAAGCGAAGATACTGAAGATCAAAGAAGACTGGTTCTTCACTACCAAAGGCATGGTTCTATACATGAGGCAGGTTGACCGCCGTTGCCGCTGACGCTTTTTACGTCTGGCTTCGAAGAGAAGGATGGGTTGGGAACTTACTCCTTCTCAAGGAGGGGCCTTGGGAGGTACCCTTTCGATCGATGCCACCTCGAACCAGCGAGATACTTTGGCTGCTTTACGAGCCGGTTTCTTGTTCAGTTACCGACCCTTGCGTCCCGGGAGCCTCTACAGTAAAGTTCCAATGACACATTTCCCTTCAGTGCCCCGACCTTTGCAAATCGGATGTTGACAGCGAAGGTCACGTACCCGACAGGTGGCTTTAGAGTCGAGGGTTGGTGTCACTATATTCCGAGGTGGGACGAGTTGACCACTTGGGTGCTTTCAAGGTTCAAAGTTGAGCTTAAGGAGATCGGGCTGACAGCCGCTATTCGGGCTACGCAGGCAGGCGTGGATCTCAATAAGCCTATGTTCCTTGCGCTCTTGGAATTATTCAACGCCTATACTGGCAGCTTTTTTACTCCGGTGGGAGAGCTGGGGTTGGCTCTCCATGAGATACACGAGGTGTCTAAGCTTCCTTGGGGCTCAGAGCCGTACGAGGAGTATTTTCCGTCAAATGAGAAGATCCAGGTTCTGGAGGATAAAACCCGGAGATGATGGCTGTGTTCAAAGAGGTGACGAGCCACCATTATCTGATGCACCGGAGGGATAGGGGCAAGACCCAACCTCATGTAACTGCTTGGAGGGACTATGTCTTTAAGCAGGATTTAGCGGATCCTTCGAGGATCCGATTTGTGACTCCGCAGGGACTGAAGCCCGCGAAGGTGACTTCTGAAATAAGTCAACTGGAAGAGAGGACTCCACGTTCGGATGAGAGCGGCAAGGATGCCTATAGCTGCTTCTGGCACTGTGGGCACCGGATGTCATCTAAGGCAGTATTGACAGCCTATTTGATGATATGGCTCCGGGATTGCGTGTTTGCAGGTGGATCCGGTGCCGTGGAATGGGTACATCGGAATCTCATTTTGCCTGCTGTGAAGTTGGCTTTTGGGCGACCCTTAGCTCTCCTCCCCGCGATGGTGTGCAACCTGTTGCGCGGTTTGAGGTCTTTTGCTGATGACGTGATCCATGAGAAGGTAATAATGACAACATTCCCCGGGCCGAGTTGCCTTTCCATTATCTTATGAGATGGCTGATTTTGCATCATCCGAACGTGATGAGTCCCGGTCCGGAGGAGGATCATGTTGAAGGGGATGCCTTCATCCGCCGCTTCTACAAGAGGAAGTGGTCATACACCGGCGTCCCTGTTTGCAGGAGAGTCTTGTCCTACCTTCAGGGGGGAAATTGTCAAAGTTGGCCCAATTTTCAAAGATTTTGAGGCCGACCAAGATTTAGTTGACTCTGGCGAAGACGCAGTCACTTTGTCGAAATGGAGTTTTTGTTGGTTGCAAAGTATCCGGCCTTCTCACCTGGTCTACCGCAACCAGAATAAGTGTTATCTGGAGCCATATCTGCCAAGCCGATTTGCTCGTCAATTTGGCTATACTCAGCTGATGTGCGAAATCCCAGTAGCAGTCTAGGCTTCGCCGGAAGTTTGCTGGACGGAGCCCGGGGCTGGCAGTATTATAACGCTGGATGCACTAGCATTAGTTTTACCACGCCAGTCCGCAACCCTCGGCCGCAGATCCTATATCCGGCCGCCAAACTGTATTGCATTATGAACACTGCGTCTCCTAGTTATGACAGAGAGACTAGTTTCATCATTGGAACTCAGCTGGAGGCTACAGCGAATATGTTGAGGGTAGCCCGATCATATCGTCCACCAGATTTGGCGGGATATTGGGCTGCTGCTGCAGCGTCAGTGAGAGATCCGTCTGTTGGGAAGAGACGGGCTGACACAGAAGCTGATTCTTCTGTACCGAAGAGGTCGAGAAAGACGTCGACTGCAAAGGTTACGGAAGTGCCACCCGTAGTGCCAACGGGATCAGCTCCTGCTGAGGTAAGGAGTGCTTCATAATTCTAATTCATTTTGTCATTGAGGTGACTTATGCTTTTTCTTCTTGCAGTCAAAGAAGAAGTCTCGTGTTTCAAAACCGGGTGCCAATAAGCCGAAGGAGGTGGCAGGCTCTTCTGATGAGCGCATCCCACCGATGATAATGTCTCCCGTAGATGAGGACCCCGAAGACGTGCCTGCGAAGGTTTTAGTATCTCCTGTCTTTGAGGTTGCAACAACTTCCGGAAAGGTAGAGTCTGCCGTGGAGGACGTTGAGGGTCCTACGGACTCGAGGCATCCTGATGATGAGGTGGATTGGAGTTCGTCGCCTTCGGATGACGTTGCTCCAGGGCTGCAAAAGTCTGTTACGGGGGCAACAGATATGGTTGAGGCAGAGAAGAGGGTTGATTCCCCTCCTTATCATGATGAGGGGAGGTCGGCTGGATCATTGCCGAGTCCTACCTCGACTTCAACCGTGGTAGTTGAGGCGGCTACCGATCAGGAGGTAGCGACAGATTCTGTCCCAGTGGAGGGACTTGATGACGAGACCCGTCTGCCGGTCACAACCGCTGAGACGGGTCAAGAGACGAGTGATAATTTCCCCATTCTGCCAAGGGAGGTACCAGCTGTCGATAGGACGTTGGGGGTAGAAGAGGTGGCCGTTGACGTCGGTGGTTCCTCCGGGCTTGAGAAGGGCGAGGGTGTGGAACCCTCTGTTGCCCCTCCTACTTGGGGTACTATTTCGACGCCTGCGCGGGCTTCCTCTGTTCTTTCGGCTCCTCGGGCTAGCAGTCCAGCCCCCGTTGATGAAGAGCTCATTGATACTGAGGTTCAAGCCTCGCAGGTTAAGGTTGGCGGATCTTCTTCCGGTCCGCAAACTGCTGTAGCTCCTCCAACTCCTGCTATGATGCCGCAGGTCCTGGCGGATGCAGACGAGTATGCAAATTCTCGTCGAGGGGGTATATAAAATGCTGCAGAAGGGTGTATCTGCTGTGATGGATGCCAATGGGAGCTTTGTAACGGCAAGAACTTTGGCAATGCCTGTATCGAGCTGATCCGCATTCACCAAGGCTACGACCATATGGCCGAAATTATGGAGGCTTCGGTGATCGAGCTGGACGAGCGGCTTGCGGAACTTCAGCGCATCCAGCGAACGACCTCTCCGTCCTGATAGATGCAGAGAAGGGGAAGCTGATTGCCGAGATTGAGTCTTCATACCAGGCCACTGTGGCCTTTGGGAGCGCGAGGTGGCTGAGAATGAGGCTGCGGTAGAGCAGTTGTCTCAGTCCATGAAAACGACGGTGGAAACTCGAGCAGCATTGGATGCTAATATCGCGGAGATCGACACCCAGATGCGCCGCCTTGAAGATCACGAGCCCGACTCCAGTTAGACGCCGAGCATGTCCGGGCTGAACACGCAGCATTCCAGAAGGAAGAAGCGACCTTTACACAGCCTCTTGCCTGGCGTAGCAGCGACAACAGCTTGATGCGAAGCATGAAACGATACTTCCGCTGGGGCTGTTGATTGATGCGTCAAGAAGCTGAGCGACGAGTCCTGGCGACTGTGGAGGCCCGTACAGCCGACCTAAGGCTTCGAGTCAGGGAGCTCTCAGCCTACCCTGGGGAGGTTCAGGGACTGTAGTTTTTCTCCTTTTTTTATGCTCTTTTGCAATCCTTTGCTGAGGGGTAATGTAGCCTTTGTACTCTCTATTTCAGAAAATAAAGAAGTACGCAACTTTTTGTGATGTGTTCATTTTTGTTATTATGACTTGATATTTGTGTGGACCTATTATCTTTTGCGCACCTTGGTTTTAGGCACAGATAATAAGTTTGAAGGAACCAACATGTTTGCTCAGAGGTGATGTGGACATGGCATCATTGGGTTCAAATGATAGAATCATCCTACTCAGAGGTGTGATGGACGTGGTAGGAATGATCCTGGGGGATACGCTGAACAACTCAGAGGTGATGTGGACGTGGAAGTTCGGCGATCGATGTACGATAACGCAGGGGTTGTTTGTACAAGATGTTTACTCAGAGGAAATGTGGACGTAGTAAACATAAAGGGTAGCGTCGGCTTACGTAGCGTAAGAGTCCGCTTTGTAGGGTATAGAAGAACACTCAGAGGTAATGTGGACGTGGTTGTCTTTCTACTGAAGGAAGCCACGGAACAGCTGGGTTCCCGAAGCGGATGAGTTTGTGGAAGGAGATTGTTTGTGAATCCCGATGATTGGGCCCACAGATCCCCTTAGGGAAGTACATGTCTGAAGGATGTCAAGAATAGTACTTCTTTAGGAACTTGTCGTTGATGGGCATCATAAACAAGTCTCCATTGGGTTTGGCGAGGCGGTAAGCACCGTTTGAGTATACCGTCTCTATGATGAAAGGTCCTTCCCACTTGGGCTCGAACTTTCCTGGTGTCTTGTGAGTTAACACCATCGGTCTCCTGACTGCCAGAACCAGGTCACCAACTTGGAAAGTCCTCTGTTTGACCTTCTTGTTGAAAGCCTGTGATATACGGGCTTGGTAGAGTTCGATGCGTTGTTGAGCTAGGAGACGCTTCTCATCGAGTGCCTCCAGTTCCCGCAGACGACGACGTTGATTGTCCTCTTCTATGAGTTTGTTTGTTATTGCCACGCGGAGTGAGGGTATCTGGATCTCGAGAGCAGTACCGCTTCGCTCCCGTAGACCAGAGAGAATGGTGTGTTGCCTGTCGGGTCCGTACCGTTGTGCGTAGGCCCAAAGGCATTCGCCAAGCTTTTCATCCCAGTCGCGTTTATTGGATGACACGACCTTTTGAGTAGCCTGGCGATGGTTTTGTTGAACGCCTCTGCTAACCCGTTTGCTGCCGGATTATAGGCGGTGGATGCCACATTTTGAATACGGTTCTTGTCACAGAACCTGCTAAAAATGTGACTGATAAACTGAGGACCGTTGTCATGAATGATCCGCCGGGGTACTCCAAAACGGTAAATGACATGGTGTTTGATAAAGCTGACCACCCTGGAGCTCTTTACTTCGCCAGTGGGACTGCTTCTGCCCATTTGGAGAAGTAATCGGTGATGGCCAAGATGAAGCGGTGTCCTCTTGATGAAGGAGGGGTGATAGGTCCCATAATATCCATGCCCCAAGCTTCGAAGGGCCAAGGCGACTGTATGATGTAGTGGTTCAGACGTTGTATGTATGAAGTCGGCATGGAGTTGGCATGCGTGACACTTCTTAGCATATTCAACAGCGTCGGTGGCCATGGTTGGCCAGTAGTAGCCCATACGTCGTAGTCGATCCGTAACTTAGGACCGGGTTGATGACTCCGCAAGTTCCGTCATGAGCTTCTCGGAGGGCTTCGGCTGCTTCTTCGTTGGACAGGAATCGAAGGAGGAGCCCATCGAGGAACGTCGGTACAGCGCGTTTTATAGCTGTGTCGTAGTAGAATCGAAGAGAGCGTCTCCTGACTGAGACGGCTTCCTTCGGGTCCTCTGGAAGAATTCCGTAGACAGCAAAGTCGATGAACGGAACCTCCAGTCTCGGACATTAACACCAGTGTTCGTCGGTATGGCGTGGGCCCTTGCAAGCACAGGTTATTTTCTGGGACAAATCAAGTCTCGACCTGTTACCGTGACATAGTGTTTGAGTCCCAAAGGGCGCTGCCAATGAGGCTGCGAGGCCAGCCAGAGCGTCAGCCTCCAAATTTTGTAGACGAGGCACGTGTTCGATGAAGAACCCGGTGAAGGTTGAAATGATGTTCAATGCAACTTCATGGTAAGGATCAGATCTTCATGGCGAACCTCGTACTGCCCTCGAATCTGGTTCACGACGAGTTTTGAGTCACCGTAGGCTTCCAGATGGTCCACCCCCCAGCTGTTGTGCGAGTTGGAGTCCCTGACGAGTGCAGTACTCGCAACATTGTTGGAGCACGGCTTCGAAAGGGAGTAAGCACGCTGGATGACTAGCTGATCGGGAGAGACTAAGACTACCCCCACTCCTGCGATGATTTGGCCTTTGGGGCCTGTTCTCGAAGCGCCATCGAAAAACATCCGCCAAACGGAGCTTCCTTCGGTGACGTTGGATTCTTGGACCTCATCCGGGATGTCTTCATAGAGTTTTGAGGATTCTGGGATGGGGTTGCAGCTAAAAAGTCAGCCAGAGCTTGACCTTTAACAGCTTTTTGCGGGACAAACACCATATTATGGTGTTAGCAAAATCGCCCATGTGGCTAGCCGGGAGTTTATGATCCTGGCTTCGTCTGAGGACTCTGAGTGGATTGACTCGGGAAATGACATGAATTGTCTGGCCCGAGACAATGACGAGTCTTCTGGATGGCAAACACCAAAGCCAAGCACTCATTTTCAACAGGGTTGTACCGGTTTCGGTCCCGATGAGCGTCGACTGAGGTAGTAGATTGCTTGCTCATAGCCTGTATCGCTGTTTTGAGCCAGCAGAGCGCCAAGGATGATCCATGGCACGGACGTAAAGAAGAAATGGTTTGCCCGCGACAGGTGCCACTAGACTAGTGGGCTCGTCAAGTAGGCTTTGATGTCGTCGAAAGCCTTCTGGCACTCCTCTGTCCAGACATAAGACTTCCTTCTTCATGAGCTTGAGTGAAGGGTTGACATTTACCGAAAAGGTTTGCTATGAACCTCCGGATGTATGCCAGACGTCCCTGCAAGCCTCGAAGTCTCGAAGATTCTTCGGAGGGTCCATATTGAGGATGGCTTTGGTCTTCTCGGATCAACATGAATGCCTTTCGCCGTGATGACAAAGCCCAAGAATTTGCCGCTAGAAACCCGGAAGGATTAGCGGGGTTCATTTTGAGTTGTGCCCGCATGAGATCGAAGACTATCTTCAAATCCTGTAGGTGATCTCCTTTGAGGCGGCTTTTGACTGCGATGTCGTCAACATAGCATTCGACTATTTTGCGAAGATGTTGACGGAAGATGGTGCTCATAGCTCGTTGGTATGTTGCACCGGCGTTTTTCAAGCCGAAGGGCATTACTGTGTAGCAAAAACACCCTTTGGTCCTGAATGACGTGTGTTTCGTGTCATCGGGGAACATCTTGATTTGATTGTAGCCTGATACCCATCCATGAAGGACATGCGTTCAAAACCACATGTGTTGTCGATCATCACGTCGTGATCGGAAGCGGGAATTCGTCCTTCGGGCAAGCAGAATTGAGGTCCATGAAGTCGATATAGACTCGTATCTTCCCATTCTTCTTTGTGACAGGTACGACGTTGGCTACCCATCTGGTGTTGTTCCTCACGGATGAGCCGCTAGTCAAGAGTTTTCCACCTCCTGATCGATGGCATTCATGATGTCCGGAACGACAAACGTCGTTGTTGTTGTTTGATAGGTTTGGCATCAGGTAAGATGTTCAACCTATGCATTGCGATCTGTGATCGAGTCTTGGCATGTCTTCGTAGCTCCAGGAAAGACGTCGATATACCTCTTTAGCCAGCTGGATTAAAGCCTCTCGTCTTCTCCTTCTAGGCTTTTGCTGATAAGATGGTTTGGAAGAAGATCCGTCCCCAAGGTCGATCTTTCGACTTTGTCTTCGTGGGAGTTCACGTAACTCAAACGAGACTCCCATTGCTCTTCTAGGCGTTGAGCCCAGGGTTCTTCTTCGAAGGGTTCCGGCGTTTGGTCTTCGCCTTCACCTTTTAGGTTGTGCTGACGTCATGTTAGCTGACAGCACTTTTCTGAAGACTGATCCGATACTGGTATCAGAATCCCAAGTCGATGCCTCGGACGAGTGGAATGTTCTACGTCTTCTACGTCTGAGCTCTCTGGGGTTGATGGCGGCGTGACATAGCCTATCCCCCGTCGAGTTTTGTTGTAGTATCTTGCGGCCTTCCTTTGGTGTTGAACACTGAGAGGAGAGGTCGACCCTTGCCATAGTTTAGGCCTTTGTTGCTTTTCAAGTCGTAGCCCATCTTCTGGATGATGTGCTTTGCTGTATCCGTATACCGATAAACTTGTACTCTGCCGGTATCAGGTTCAGGCTTGTCTAAGGAGGTGCATCTACATCATCAGATATATATTGCCAAGCTCCTTGTCTGTAAGCACTGGGGCTGGATCAGGAGAGTCCACCACAGCTTTGATCTTGGGGTCTGAGGGTTATGTGAGCCCTCTCTGGCATCTTGGATGACTGCGGGGCTTGCCCTTGAGACGCACCTTCAGAGGTGCCTCAACTGCGCCTCCTGTGAGTGGTGTCTTTCCCTGTAATTTGCCACCAGGGAGCCGATGTTTGAGGCGGCTTTCCCTTGAGGCGTATCTTCAGGGAGCCTCAAGAGTCGGTGCTTTCCCGGATAGCTTGATGCTCATTGGAGGCGCCTTCTGGGTGGTTTGCCCTTCAGTCGATCTTCAGTGGGGCATCTGGATTTGTCTCTCAGGCTCCGTGTCCGGCTCAGTTGCCGTCTCAGCCTCATCAGCATCGTTGGCTTCCTCCTCGTCAAGTGGCTTGTACAAGTCAGAATCGGTGAAGTAAGCCTCAATCCCTTTGAAAGATCGATGTCTGCGAACTCCGTCCGGATGACTCCGTTGGTAATACATATTTCATGCATTGGTGGAGCGTGGAAGGCACCACCATGTACTCATGTAGCCACGGTCGCCGAGTAGGATGTTGTAGTTACCTCGGATCACCACCACTAACAAGTCACCTCAGTTTTGAGGTTGCCTATGTGGCACTTCAGTCGAATCTTGCCAGTGGCTCGCTTTTGCTAGCGTTGAAGCCCTGATAGTTGTGTTGGAGGTGCTAGCCGGTACATTGGGATCCCCAGTTTGACATCAGCGCCTTCGGATGATGCTGAGGGAAGACCCCGGACCGATCGAATCCGGCTCACCTTGACTGAACCGATGTACCCCGTGTAATACATTGGTCGGTTATGTCGGTGGTGCTTGAGCAGCATGTCTTGTTGGGTGAAGTTATGTTTGGGATAATTTCCTCCGCACACAGATGTACGCACAAGTAGTTGGGAGGTTCTTCAGGCTGCTTGACCTGACTGAGAAAGGCTTCATCAGCGTCCTTCAGAGTTTCGCAGAGAGCTTCTCGGGAGTCTTTGGAAAGACGTAGGAGTTCAAACAAAGATAAGCGCGCAGGAGTACTGGCCAGTTGTGCCAGTATGTCAAAGTTGTGGGGCTTGGCTAGCCCCGAAGCATTCTCCTTCCGTAGAGGTCTGTCGAAACGAGCCTCCACCTGCTTCTGCTTATTGGCTGCTGAGGTTTAGACGGTCCCTCCTCAGGGATTATGCCAGAGGCACCACCTCGGCGCAGCTTCGTCGGACTGAGCGTTCTGTTGTGCACGCGTCTGCACTGGAAGTGCCTCTTCTATTGAAGAAGAGACCGTACGGCAAGACTTGATCTTCCTGCCTTTTGATTTGAGTAGAGCGTACCTCCGGTTGAGTCACCTCGGAGACGAGTCGGGTTAACCCAGAGGACCTCTCCTCGAGATGTGGTGAGTGGGATGAGTCCACTCACATTTCGCGGGTAGGTGGCAAGTTCACCACCTCCATTGTCGCCTTAGGGATGGGGACGACGCCATCTTGTGTGTGGTCGGCGTCAAGGTGCCGAACTGAAGTGACACCATATTGGCTGACACCGTCTTCTCTTCGTAGTCGACGGAGATTACATCCGCATTGATCATACATGGATGTACTTCTTGAGGACGTAGCATCCTTGGTCAGGTGTCCGACAAACCGATGGTAGTGACAGTACCTCGGGTTTTGTCCACTTTCCCAACTTCATCGGCCGCTTCGGGTCCGGGAGCTTGATCTTATCTTCAGTATTTCGAAGAGTTGCAGGGTGTCTTCATCATTGAATGATACACCTCCTTAGGTCTCGTGCCAGTGGAGGCTTCTGAGTAGGCACAGATGCGCCCCTTCGAGGCTTAACAGTCAATGCCTGTTTCCTCTTTGCTTCTCGCCCGGAGTTGTTGGCTGCTGACCTTTTTCCCTTATCACAAGGCGGGAAGCTGACACCCAGAAGACGTGCATTGGCCGCCTTCTTTTCTGCGGCTTCATCTTCGATGATCAGGGAGCTCCAGTCGGGAGGGGAGTAGAGTTGAGCCAGAGCTTCACTGCGGGCCATGTTCATACTGCAAGAGGGAGGAGCGCATGTTCTGGCATGCCTGGAGGTAGCCTGAAGCAGGCTTGTCGGAAGCGTTCGTGAACACCCGAACCGTTTTCTTTCTCCTTCTGGCGTATCTCTATGAGAGATGCCATCGTCATTCCTTCCTGCCTCGTAAAGCGATCGAGGAAGAGGCGCGTCAAGTCGTCGAAGGACGATATAGAATTGTCGGGGAGCTCAGTACCAGTTTATACGCCACCCCTTTTAGGGCCCCAACAAGATGCTGGTGAGGAGCGTCCTCCTTTTGGAAGATGCCCCGTTTGTGACTGGAATATGTCAGGTATCGACGCGAGAGTCCTTCCCATCGTATGGTGTGAGTGTTTGTGTTTTATATTTTGGGGGATAACACCTTGTTCCACTCGGAGGATAAGGCTGGGGAATGCCCATCTTCTGGCGCTCCTCTTGCCTGTTTTTGGGATCGAAGCGCTCCCGTAGGTCCTTGATCATTTCGACCACATCCTTCATGAGCTAGGAGTCGGGAAGGTGGCACTATCTGAACGGAGCGTTTGAGGGTTCCGATTCCGAGGTGCTTCTGTGTCGGAGGTGCCCGTTAGGGGTACACTCGACTCCCCATTAACTCTCTGGGTCGGGACCGGTTGAAGGTGTTCTGGTCAAGGCCGACCGAAATCAAATACTGCTTGATCAGTGCTTGCATAGAGGCAGAGAGGGTTTTGAGTCCTCCCCTAATGAGTCTATGTGCTGAACAATGTCCTACGTGGCGCATCAGACTCGGCATCATCCCCAGCCATGTATACTGTCGACCGGCCAGGAGTGATGGATTGGTTGAGCTTCGCTCTCGGCCTCACTTTCATGTGGGGGAGTCACCTCTCCTGGTGTTCAGCTTGGCCACCCCCAGTCACGTTCTAGAGGTCATTCTCGACGACGCATCTGCCAGGGCCTGATTGTCCTCGACTCCGTCTTGAAGGGCCTCTTCGTCCTC
>JANAVB010003358.1:0-21335 GCA_029216955.1 Iris pallida
CTTTCCCCACAATCACAAAATGATTTGCCATCGTCACCCTACACGAGTGCCGTATCGAGGAGATCCTAGCCCTGGTTTTCAATCCACAGGTGTTTGATTTTGAATATCTATTTGCGGACTCGATAGAAGGAGCTTCTCGTGACCGGTCCAGTCCTCGTGCAAGATGTCGGCTTCGCCTGAGCCAACTATCAACTTGATGAATTGCTCTCCTCTATCCCGACCGCGAAGGTAGCGACACCAAACCTGTGATGTTGTGCTATTCGCACCGGCAATGGATGGGTGAGAGTGGCAAAAATACTTGGCGCTCATGAACTCTGACCATAGCGAGCTTCCAGTTCTGAGACCCACCACTGCTTCACACCCATAGCCGTGTCGAACTCATGGAGGCTACGAATCCCCATACCACACTCGGAAGTCGGTTTGGCCATCGAATTCCAGTTGGCCCACCTCTACCGACCTAGTTCTGCATGACTTCCTCGTAAGAAGCTATTGAACGACTCCTCTATGACGTCAAGTACCTTCTTAGGTGGGCTACACACAGAGAGTAAGAACACCGGTGAGGACGTACGGATAAGCATGATCCTTATGCTCGACGATCTTGTTCTAAATTTTCATAATGAGAGGCTCGAAGAGCGCTCCCTTCTTCCTGTCATACGAGCATGGGGCAACCCAATTAGGAGAAGGGTAGAACCTCAACGGGGAAGCCAAACGCAAGGGTCAGTACCTACCGTGCCTGGGTTGATCTGTTGTCGTGAAAGTAAATCTTGCTTTTGATAGGGTTGATATGTTGACCTGACCTACATTCGTACTGTGAGACGGTGCGATGGATCTTCTGTACCATCGTCTTGTCCCCGCCAGAGAATATGACAATATCATCGCTCATACACGAGTTGCGAGATGAGGGGACAGCCACTTGTGGTGAAGAAACACTGGAAGTTGGAGGCTCTACTCATCTGGATAATGTTGCGACTAAGGGACTCTGCCGCAATGATGAAAAGGGTCATTGACAGGGGATCTCCTTGGCGAATGCCACGAAAAGATTTGAAGAAGCCGAAGGGGAAGCCATTAACGGTGATGGAGAACTAAAAATTGCTAAAAGAGCGACATTTGGTGTCGATCCAACCTTCTAAAAACCCGAATCTAAGGAGGATGCTAGAGAGGAATGCCCACTCGATGCGGTCGTACACCTTCTCCATGTCCAGTTTTGTGGCAATGTTCCCACCTCTATTCTTGTGGCCCATTCTGCTGATGATTTCCTGTGCCAGTAATATATTGTATATAGTGTTCCGATTTTGTACGAAGCCGCTCTGCTCCTTTGAAATTAAATGGGGGATGTCACAACCCGCTCCCGAATATTCGGATATGAGTCGGACACGCCCAACCTACGTTGGAAGACACAACGCAGTAAGTTGTATCAATCTAAAGAAAACTCCAAGGCACAATAATATAAAATCATCCACAGCATCTATAACGTCCCATAATCACCACAATCCATCAATCAATTTGTACAATGTTATCCGGGGACAAATCTGGTAAAATAAAATATGCAATAATAAAATACAAATACAATATCTCGAAATGAAAATAATGAACTACATCCTGCAATCTTTGTGATACCACCATGCTCCATATGGCCTCAAGCACCTATAACGTGTCCCGTCAGGAAAGAGTAAAGTACAACCCCGACAAGAAATAATCTACAATGTGATCTGAAATACATGATACAATATGGACTACAATATGAAACCAGAGTATAATAATGAATATGAAACTACGATACCAGAGCTGGAATATGAAACTGAAGTACACGTACGAAAACAATGAACATGACAATCAATATGAACAAGACAATCAATGCAAGTATAAAATTTGAAATATTAAACTAATGTGTGACCAGCTGGGGACCACAATCCCCAATTAACAATTCATAATTCACAATTCTACAAGGTTCGTCTTAATCGTACGTGAGGTGTACGATTAGGCTATTCACAATACCTAGGTTGGGTGTGGTCACACACTAGTCAATATTTCTCCCAATCCCGCAAGAACAATGACTCACAATACAATGAACAAGACACAATGCAATCGTGTGTATCTCGTGTCCGATATGAGAACATGAAAGTAAGACAAAAATACAAGGTAAAAGTTCAAGTCGGTGTACTTGCCTTGCTTTGGAAGTTTGAGAATAGTAGAGCATGAATGTTCACCTGTTTTGGTACATGTTTGTTAGGGTTTGAATTAATGACATTAGTCAAACTTGAATATTGCTAACTATATCCATAAACTAGTTTGCTAATATATACTAGCTAACTATTTTTAGAAAGATATTAGATATTTATTAAATGTTAGCAAGTAATATTCTAAATAACAATGGTAAATATGTATAGGTAAAACATTAGTAAATATCCTTATAAAATACACTACTTTTTCTAGTGTAATCAAAATACTACATATATAGTTTAGCAATATTATTATTTTTTAAAAATCCTTTTAATGTCTAACACAACTGAACCAAGTAACTGTTTAATTTAAATCTACTATTCATTCAACTAACCGTATTCACTATTAATATCAAATATATAGTAATTGGCTAATTGATACATAGAGTTTAAAACTAATAAAATAATATCAATTATTAACTAGAATTATTAAACATCATTGGAAATATTTTTCCTAAATTAAAACAATACTAGTAACATTTTAACTAAAATTAAAAATAACACTAACAATAACATCAATTATCAACAGGCCCAAGCCCTCAGCCCAATCCAGTCCAAGTCCAAAACCCATAAGGATTAAACCTATAAAATACTACAGAATTATAAGTAGTAGGCCAACCCCAACATTTAAACTGACACAAGGAAAATAACAAGAAAGTCAATGGGCTCCGAGTCAGCTCAAAGCTCAATTTATACTCCTGAACCCAACCGGCCCATACTCTATCTGTTGGAAAAACTAATTATTAAACACCCTAATGAATTTTTATTCTCCAATACATTACAATGTGACTCTTCAAATTTGAAGAGTCGGCCGACCCTTTAATCCAACTATCAGCCTCTAACCACATCTTGACTCTTCGTAAGGTGAAAAGTCACCAAAATTTATCCCTTCAATCACGAGGAGTCACATTTCTAATGGCTCTTCAATTTTTGAAGAGATAAGCTAACATACGTATTAAGTAAAGAAGAAAGAATTGATGGCTCCTTCTCTCTTCATAGTCAAAGCTTACAACCCAACCTGCTCAGTCAAAGCTTACAACCAACCTGCTAAACTTTAATACAAACATACCACTCTCTCTCTCTCTCTCCTCATTTTAACATTTCTTCAGCTCCCAAACAATTTCACAGACTTCATCTTCCTCAAAACCCAGCCAAGTGAAACCCTAACCTTAAGAAATAGCACTCGTCTCCTTCTCAAAGCCGTCTTCCACTTCAAACTCCAATTTCTCCCTCACTGGAACCCTAGCCCTAAACAAATAATCATGAAGAAGTGGGATCGAGGGGAAGATAAAGACGAGCTTACCTAGGCGGCGGATCTGTCGACACCTCGGCCGGCTCTTCAGCAGAAATACATGGCTGAATGACAGATATGACGGGAACAACCTTCGATGATGACGAGATAGATCTGAGCTTTGCGAGGCTCGGCACAGAAGAGATCTGTTGATTCTGCGACGTCGAGGTCCAGCAAACTATGGATCAGGTCGGCGGTTCGCGGCTCTAATCGCTGTCGTCAAGAGACGCAGCAATGCGGCAAAACTCCTGACGATGGCTCGACTTCGAAGACGATGGTCCGATCTGTTGTCTCCGGTGAACTTCCTCGGTGAGGTCGAGCCTTCGCTTCGGCGGTGGATGCTTATATACGGCAGTAGCTGGTTGCTGACGGTGGCTTCACAGTGGTAAGGACATGTGGATTTGTGATGGCGCTTGCCGTCGCGATGAGTGGCATGACGAGGAGATCCAGTGGGTGAGGACCTCTGACGACGGGAGGCGAACTCTGACGTCGCGGCGATCTCCACGGCGGAGTCCAGCCAGAGTGGCGGGAACATTGACGAACAGTGGGAAGAGTGTGACATGTCAGTGACTGTGTACTGACAATGTCAGAAAAATTATATTATGAATGTGCACTATTTATAATAAAATATTGGATGGCATTAATAGTAACTAGTAACAGATCTGGGGGCACAAAGCTAATCTCTATAACAGATCCAGCTAATTCCTAACCGAATTAGTTAAATTAAAAACTAACTAAATAACAGAATTTGTTAGCTACTTTGATTAACTATAATTAATAATTAGTAAGAATATAACAATATCATAAATTAAACAGTAAAAGAAAATGTAACAGATACTAGTAAAAGAAAAATGTGACAAAGACTGGTATACGTCCTGCTAGTTGGACTTATAATCAACTAAGACAAAAATCGATAAAACAAAACCAATCTGTAACAACTAGTTGATTAAAAATTTAACAAAATAAAGATGTTGTGTGGTGTTTGTTTAACAAATCAATCCATAACTTAGCTAATTAATTTACTATTAGAGTATTTATTCACATATTGCATCTAACAAATAAAAATTATTATTGAATCTGTTGTGGACAATTAGCTCAACCTCTCAAATGGTATCAATATATCTCAATGTCCTCTTTACAAGCCATCCCAACCTCTCTTTATAGGAAGAGAGAGGTTGGGAGTTACAAAATGAAAAGTCACTTGGGAGTTACAAAGGTGAAGAGTCACCATGATGATGAATTACAACACTCCCCCTTGGCTCTTCACAAACTCTGCTTGTAAACACCTCTGAGCTTCTTTGTCGGTCTGTAGCTTGCAGATTCAAAATGACCACCTACTTGTGCCTCGTTAAAACCTTGCCAAAGAAAACCCAGTGGGAAAAAAACTTTGGTCGAAGGACAAAAGAGTACACACAGGTCAGTGTGATGGGGTAAACTTAACCATTGCAAAGGTGCCTCGTCACACTGACCTGTGTGTACTCTTTTGTCCTTCGACCAAAGTTTTTTCCCACTGGGTTTTCTTTGGCAAGGTTTTAACGAGGCACAAGTAGGTGGTCATTTTTGAATCTGCAAGCTACAGACCGACAAAGAAGCTCAGAGGTGTTTACAAGCAGAGTTTGTGAAGAGCCAAGGAGGAGTGTTGTAATTCATCATCATGTGGCAAAACGCTTTTAACAAGATTTCTCTGCTTCCGGGGCAGAACATCTTTGGAACCAACCGGTCTTCCCTTCTTCTTGGGAATAGTGGCGGACTGGACGGCCGATGGCAGCGTCCTTTGCTCGGCGGGTTCAGCCGGAGCAACATGTTTCACAGGAACATGGCGTCTCTCAGGGACGTCTATCCTTGCAGGCACATTTGCAGCAGGTATAATTGATCTCGTGACTGGTGCTGATAACGTGTTGTGGACAATTAGCTCAACCTCTCAAATGGTATCAATATACTCAATGTCCTCTTTACAAGCCATCCCAACCTCTCTTTATATAGGAAGAGAAGGTGGGAGTTACAAAATGAAAAGTCACTTGGGAGTTACAAAGGTGAAGAGTCACCATGATGATGAATTACAACAGAATCACTAATATTACTAATCATTAAAAAGAAATCAATATTTTAGAGAATAAGTTTAACCTAAGATAGACATCAATTTAATTAACCAAATTCAATATAACATTTTTACTAAAAGCAAAGAAATTCTTTTAGAAAAAATTCAATAATTTCAAAAATATACGAAAATAGGTTTAGGGAGTTACAAGGGAGGTAGTGAGCCATTCGGCTCGCATGACCTTCGTGAAGACTTTGATGAAGTTGCAAACGTTGATAGGTCTGAAGTCAATGAAGGAAGTTAGGTTCTTGGATTTGGGGATGAGGACGAGATGTGCACTGGAAGTCTCTCGGGGGTAGGTGAGGCCTTCCATGAAGGCCGACATGGCATCTGTCAGGTCTTGGCGAATGATCTTCCAACATACCACAAAAAAAATGCCCGAGAGTCCATCGGGGCTGGGGGCGATGTTGTTATTGAGGGCTTTAATGGCAATATAGATTTTGTCGGCCTGAACCGGCGAGTAACAGAGAGGTTGACCTCCTAGTTAATAATTGCCAAACTGGCGTACAGAAATGTCGCGTCGCCCGTTATGGGCTCTTTTGAATAAAGCTTGACGAAGAAGTCCTTCGCTGCCTTCGCAATCGCCCCAAAGCCGTGCACTGTGATGCCCTCGGCATTACAGATGCTATGAATAAATATGCGATCTCTTCTGACAGATGCAGGTAGAAGTAACGGAAGTTGCTGTCGCCACCACGTCCTATTTGATCTTTAATTTATGTCTCCAAAACATTGTTTCGATGGCGATCACTTATTTTAAGTCTGGTTCTAGCTTCATTTAGGGAGGAGCGCTGTTCAAGGAGTTTGCCTAAGTCGAAGGCTTCTCTTCGTTGTGCCTTCCTCCTCCGCTAGCTTGAGGTTGCGGAAGATATCTCCGAAGGTTCTGCGATTCCAAATGGCAGAAGCACGACAGGAGGCCTTGATGCACAATGCAATTCTGACAAACGGGTTGTTGTGGTGGATAGAGTCCCAAGAGCTGCGAACCTCCGTCAGGAATTCGGGATACTGCACCCAAAAATTTTGGAATTTGAAGCTTTTGCAGGTGATTGGTTTGTGGATGGAAGATTTGAAGAGGAGAATGGAATGATCCAATTCCAGTCGGTTCAAATGAGTGACTGTAGAGCTATGGACTGCATCGTGCCACCTCTGGTTGGTGAGAAACCAATCCAAACGAGAGCATTGTCGGGAGATGCCGAGTTGTGAGTTGGTCCACATGAAGGGGTTACTATTGAATAGCGAGGACGTGAGATGGGTGTCGAGGAGGAATTGCTTGAATTCGAACATAGATTTGGCAGGGGGAGGGAGGCCACCCTCCTTCTCATCGATCCCGATGATGGAGGTAAAGTCGTCTCCGCAAATCTAGGGCAGATTGGAGTATCTTCTATGAAGGTCATGGAGCTCCGACTAGAGGGCACGATGAATCTGCTTTGAACGGCCCCTATAGACGAGACAATAATGGGTTCATTGATCGATTTGTGTTGGAAGGTGATCGATGCTAATTTACTCTACACGTCGATCACATCTGCCATAATCTTTTGATCCTAAAAAAATCTAAATATCTTTCTCGCTGGCAAAAGTATTAGTGAAACCAAGCTTGAGTTTGTACTGTGTGATCTTCTGCTCCCCTATTTTGGTTTCAATCACAGAGAGGATATTGAATTGGTGAATCTTCTTGAGGACCTGGAGCCGAGATAGCGTTTGCTTGTTAGCGAGGCCTCTTGCATTCTAGCACAAAATCTTGAGTTTATCTAATATATTTCTTGTGGTTGTGGCCTGATTTGGAGGCCAATCTTAATGACATCATCACTATTAGGCATTTCGTGGAGCTCAAATTATCCTTGTCTTTACCTCCTTTCTTCCCTTGTGCTGAGTTTTCGGAGTTATCTAGATCGATCGCAGCGGCTTGGGGGTCTCTGGGGAAGAGTTGCTCTTCCTGTCTGGAGCTACTCTGCCTCATCCTCTCTCTCAAGAGAAGCCTCCTGCTTATCGATGCTCTCTGCTGTCTCCTGACAATGATCAACGGGATCTGCGGGAACATCCGCTTGTGAGACCCGTCTCACTGTATCAGTATTTTATACGGATACATGTTTATTTGAGCCGTATTTCGTATTTATCGATTTGCGTGATATTTTAAATTTTTCCTAAGTGTAGGATTTTCATGACTTGGTTTAACTTGGACTTGGTTTTATTTGGTTCGGTTCCACTTTGACTTAGTTTGGTCTAGTTGGTTTCTCATGAGCTGAGGTGTAGGGCTTAGATTGAGTGGAGAGGAATGAATGGTGGAGATCACTTGAGCTTGTTATATAAGCCACTTTTCTCTCTCCCTCCTCATTCACCCTCATTCATTTCTTTTCCACCAAACCCTAGCCATTGGAGAGAGGCAAGTACATCTTGCCGAATGTTGGACGATTTCAATTTCGTTTGTTCCATTCTCTTTATTGTTAATTTTAAGCATGTTTAGAACTTGGACTTTTCCATTTTGATGGCTAGATTGTGGTAGATCTAGCTTTGTGGTATTTTCGGTTTTCTTGGGTTTTGATCTGTTAGATTTGTATATTTTTGTCAACTGATGGTTCCATGTTGTAGAGAATTTCATTTTACCCAAATTTGACCCATGGAAGTCTGGATTTGGGGTCCCCATTGTTGTTTGGTGGAGCATGAAGCCATGGTATTTTCCAAGGACATGTTCTCTGTGGGAGCCATTAATTGTACTTTTGGCTACATGCAACAATGAGTTGTTGAGCCGCATGAGCATTTTAGCATCTGAACCACATAAGTCTTTGCCTTGCATTTTGCTTCATGTGGTTACGTGCATGAGCCGCATGCATTTACATGCGTGAGCCGCATACAAGAAATGTGCTAGCTTTTAGGTATGTAGCAAATGCATTAGCTTTTATAATTTAATACTGCATGTTCTGATTCAAGGGGAATCATTTAATAACACTCTCTAACCAATCCGCATGTACGGATTCAAAGGAATTTTTTTTCTACAATCCCAGCCGCATAGCATACATGTATGTATTATATTAATATATAATGCTTAGTGCCTTCAGGCTTAAGCTTATATATGATGATTGGTTCTTTAAAGCCTTCTGGCTTATAAAAGTTAGGGTCATATATTATATAATATATTATGGCAAGAACCGCAATGAACATGTTAGTATAGTTAGAATAGTATATTATATTATATATAATATATTATGGCATGGTTGCTTGCTGAAGCAAGAACCACATGAATGTTATTATAGTATTATAATATAATATATTATATGACATGGTTTGCTTAGAAGCAGCTGCATGAAATGTTATGATATATATTATATATTATAGGCTGGGCCATTTTAATGCATGCTGCATTTTTGGGGGCCGCATCCGGCCTCATTCATTGCTGGCCACGTGCCCATTTCTTTTCTTGAATGTAAGTTGGCATTATTTTTGGGTCCCACTATTTGTCTTACTTGATTTCACTTTTGAGCCGCATGGACTCCCACGTGGGGATCCCACTTTTGGACCGCATGGGGTCCCACTTTGATTATTTTATATATTTTAATTATCTGACTTGTGGCCCAAATTTCTTCCCGCTCCCAACATGAAAGTTGAATATTTTTCCACTGGCTTCATGAATATAATTTTTAATTATTTTATGCAAGTCCCCTGATGGTGTTTCGGATGACTTCGTACGCCCTTTTATTCAGGCCTAAAATACGAAGACCCCACATTCAATAGTTTAATAATTCTTTAATAAATGAAATTCCTTAGTAGGACTTGATAATATTGCGCCCTATTTTCTATAACACGTTTCTTCCTCATCGGTGGCCCGTTTGGGTGCACTCAGGATATGATTCTTTTCTGTTAGCATGTTTGTTTGCTGCATGAACACGACATGATAACCATGGTAGTGATCTGTCACGGTGCACTCTTAACCTGTAACCTGTGACCAGAAACAAGTAACATGACATGATAGTGACCCGTAGGGGTGCACTCTTGACTAGTAATCTTGACATGATAGTGGCCCGTGGTGGCGCACTCCTGACAAGAATAATAAATCTAATCTTGACACCGTGGGTGCTTGCTTGATTATGCTTGAATAAGCTACCAGTCCAGTCTTGTCTTGCATCATGTCTAGGACATGAATTCCTGATTTTTCCCACGGTCAGGGATTCATACTGAAATGGACTAAGGCTAATTACTAGAATAATCCAGTAGTTCATGGAGAAACTTTCCCAGTTACCTGTTGCCCCTTTGATCCCGGCCTTATATATATATATACATGGGATTTGTTGCTATCCGTCGAGATGAGCGCACTTCCAGCCCGCCGTCGAGTGTGGTACCTTAGGACACATGTATTTACTACAGTGTGTCTGCTATATCCTGCTATCTTTTCCTTTTCTTTGCTGGGATCACTCAGGTAGTAACAAACAGGTAACCGGACTTGGAAGAATCTCATTGCATCTTGCTAGTAACTAGGCCTGTGATAACCCTAGTTAGTTAAAGTATCAAGCCGTACTTATTGCTTGGCCGTGATTGATTGAATGGAGTCTAACTCAGTCTAGTCTTGACTTGATCCTGCACAAGATTGTCACATGACCTAATTGTTCATATTCGTCCTGTCTTGTACATGATCGTTACATGTCCTGATTTCTTATTTTATCTTGCCGATAAATGGTGGGAGAAACCAAGTTCCGTTCAGACGAAGGGTTACAACCCCGGTCCTTGTTTGGTTTACGGGTTGTAACCTGGTTATCTGAATAGTCCTATGGTTATCTCATCGTATATCACCTTCTCAGTTCTATTTATTTAACATGTTCTCCAGTTTATTTTATGCTCAATGATGATTTACTTACTGTCTTCCTATGTTCGGGACAAGTGCATTGGTACTGCACAAATCTCGATCTTTCTTTACTTCTCTGCTTGTTGATTGCTAATGATTGCTGGTTTTTAGTTCATAGTTCGGCCTCCTTTGTGGTACTTGCTATTTGGGGTCTGACCCCACTGGTTTTGCATGGCCAGGTTCTAATAGAGGAGCCCGAAGGATCTACCGCACCATCTACTCGACGGTGACCAGCCGGAGCACCAGAGTGCCTCAGTGGGTTTCTTTTTTATTCTCCCACTAATATGTAAATTCTCCTCTTGTAACGTTTAGCCCCGAGCACGTGTTTAGCTCGTGTTTTGGTATTTTCCTTGATATTGTAGCCTACGGGCATAAATATGATATGTGTATTCTAGACTATAGCTAGTCCTTATCATGTACGACTAACACTCTAGCTAGTCCTCAGTTCTGTGGTACTGGCTTCATGATCATTCATGTATATATGGTTCGGGACGCCTTACTATTGTATGTATGATGATCGTACTCTTTGCTCTTGTATAATTGCCTGTGATTGAGATACCTAGGATTGTTAAACCATAGGATTGACTGATGGCTTGTAAAGTAACCCCCATGTCTTGACAGCTTATACGTGATTTCAGAGTATTAACGTACTTTGGGATTGCGTAGCTGGCTGTGTCCGCCTCCGTCCAGTATTCTGGTTCTGGGGCGTGACACCGCTTCCCCTACATCAAAAGCGTGGAGAGGAATAAAGATCACCATGCGCCGATCAGCTGTCGACGTGCGAGGATGGGGGGAACATAGAAGGAGAGGAAGGGGGAGGGGAGGACGTGAGAGGATGCGAATGGGAAGCTCATGCACTGAGTTTTGTAGGTGCACTGGGCGAGGATAGGGCCTCTCTGTGAGAAGGAGAGTAGGGACTTGAGGAGGAGAGGTATGGCTTGTGTCTACGACCATAAGGGCTCCTTCAGAGTTTTGGTCGATCCCTCTTCGTCTTCTCCTTCTCTAGAGGCAAGGATTTTGAGCCATTGGGGTTATGGAGCTGACTTCCTCTGTACCGAGATAAGTCCCTATTGCGGTCGATAGTTCTTCAGAACCGGAAGCCTCTATTACGGTCGATGGCCCCTGGGAATGCAGTCGCTTGCAGGAGCCGACCAGGTGTCCTTGGTGGGCACAATGTGAGCAGTAGGTAGGGAACTTCTCAAATTTTAAATCCTGCCAAACGACATGGCCTCCTGGTTAGTTGATTCGAATCTGGGATGGGAGAGGTCTGCTAGAGTCGATTTCCACCAGGACGCGAGCAATGCTGGGGTAAGAAAGAGAAGCAGTCACACGGTCGATCAACAAGGGGTTTCCCACATACCTCATAACAGAAATTAGAGCGTCCTGTTGGAAGAGGTATAGAGGAAGCCCGGGTAGGGAAATCCATACTGGTGTTATAGGTGATTCACGATCATGGGAGAAGTCAGGTATCCAACAGAATATTCGCATTGGCGCTTTGGCGATCGACCACAAGTCGCGGCTGCGGATCCTCAGGAAGTCAGCTTCCAACTGCTAGGCGAATAAATAGATGTTTGCCGTCGAAAACGGCTATATATATATATATATATATATATATATATATATATATATAATTTACCTGCAAATGGCCTTGTGTAGTGTCCCGCTCCTCGCGGTCCACTATGTAATACCTACGGCTTGTTGACTCAGTCATGAACTGAGTATTTGGTGAAACCTTTGCCGGTATCGATTGATCACGGATGAAATGCAATGAACCTTTCCAATTGATGGATTGGCTTCTATTGAAATGAATCCAAGAGTTTTGCTGAATGTTTTCTCTCGCTGTTTGGTTTTGATGAATGTGTTTTCGTGTTGGTTTTCGATGATTGGTTTTCATTGTTCGCTTTCATCGCATTTCGCATTCATTCTTAATCTTGAGAGAAAGAGGCGAAGTATGCTAATCAACTGTTGATGCCAATGTAGGACGCGTGAATTGTTCGTGAACGGCGCATGAAGTCTCTCATTCTCTCAACTAAGATTCATCTTGGTGAGTTGCTTCAACCGAACAAACATTGATCTGTACGCCTAAGAAAAATGATCTCTAGTCCACTCTGTTGCCTTGTCCCAATGATCAACAGTACCACATCAACAAAAGATAAGAGAAGATAATTGAATTGAATCAAATGCAAGAATATGTATTACTACTCTATCTGCTCGATAAGAATGATCATCTGTTCGGTTACCCAGTATGCTTGAAAATGTAGACATGTACAGACGAACTTGTACGTGTTAAGATAAACTTGAAGGCACGAAATAACATGTCATATATCTGTGCATATGTCCAAGTGTGTCTCATCTGATAGAACGGCTAGAGCATGCATTTGGTCTCAGACAACTTGTATACAAGGCAATATTTGTCTCTCGGGTGGTATCTGGGGGCACCTGGAACCGCTCGGCCTAGGAGAGATTATGAGCACCCTGGGTAAAAGAAACCCATGTTAAAAGGGTAGCCAACATCTGAGTCCTTAGCGACGAGCTGAACCAAAGAGTCACAGCGGCTAATCATGGGGATAACCCATGGACCAACATATAGATTAGTCCACCTGCATGACCCGAATTACAACTTCAATATCTGCAAGAATGAACATGAATTACTCGATATGCAAATTGTGATAACATGTTTTGTGCAGGGATGACTGCCGGCGTTGGTAAGTTGCTTATGATATATTTCTACTATCATGTTCTTATGAATTGTTAAAAAGAACCTAGAGAAGTAGAAAGATCACTAGTAAATGTTAGCTTCGCATGTTGATTTAGTGCAAAGATTTGCGAGTTCGGCCAAAAGCCGCTCGCCAGTACATGATGTGTGCTGACCCACGTTGTGGGCATCCTTTTCAGAAAGCTAAAGGAGACAGGAGGATTTTAAGTGAGGCACCGAAGCTCGTCTAGCCCAGTAGAGCTGTGGATTGCCTCGAAGCTACTTTCATTCCAGTCAAGTTTTAAGTTTCTTATCCTTTTGAAGGTGTCTTTCAATTCTAGCTTGTAATAAAGGGATATCATGTATGGGCATTGCGGCTATTTTTAAAAGAGAGTTTCAAAGAGAATCATGTAGCCAATATAAGGCACTCTGAGTTTGTAAAACTTTGTAATTGTATTCCTATCAAGTTATCAATAAAAGAAGTATTTCCATTTCAAATCTCTGTGTCCAATATTTGGTTTTCTGCAATGAATGGGTGCGTGCGTGTGTTTTGCTTAACTAATGGGTGCGTGCGTGTGTTTTTGCTTGACTAGTTGTTTTGTGCAGGTACATGGCCTTGTGCAAGCGCAACTTAGGCTTGCACGGCATCACGCCTTAGCGAGGACGATCGATCCCGCAAGGATCCATGCAAGACGGACGACCCTAGCGGGATCGGGGCATGACAAAGTGGTATCAGAGCCAGGTTTTACGTCCTTGGCCTCTTGTAAATATTATTTTCGAAAAAGTATATACTTTTGGCTTTCAAAATAGTCCCGATTTTGAGTTATGAAAACCAATGTCCCATACAATAAGTCCATAATATTTTATGAGACTGACAGAAGTTATACTCTTTTATAGAGAAATGGCCCCTCCTCGACCAGCTTCCTCGATAGATCCGATAGAACGGATCATGACATTGTTGGAATTACAGAGGCAGGATAGTGAGAAACGCAATCAAATACAACAGGCCCAAATAGAGGTCCAGCAGAAATAGTTGGAGTCCTTGACTCAACTTGTCACGGCGCTTGCGGCAAATCGAGATACCACCGTAGCGACTAAACCAACGAAAACGCCCGAGATTGAGCCTGTAGAGGGTGACAAGCCCCAGCCGGCGCAAAGGCACACTTCCTTTAGGCCAAAGGACTTCTTAGACGCGAAACCTCCAGAATTTGAAGGCAGGACATCACCCGATAAGGTGATGGACTGGATTGATAAAAAGGAGAGTCTGTTCGCGTTCGTAGGAGTTTCGAGTAGCAAGAAGGTAATTTGTGCCATTCTGCTTCTATGGCTGCGGGCAAAGGATTGGTGGAAGGCGAAGAAGCCGGCGCTGCTCTCAACGGCTAGGAATGGGAAGATTTCATGGGCCTTGTTCAAGAAGGCATTTCTGGATCAATATCTACCTCCAGCCATGAGCAAGAAGATGGAGGATGACTTCATCACACTGAAACAGGGAGATATGTCAGTGGAAGACTATGAGTCTGAATTTGCTAAGCTGGCAAATTTTGCTGCTGTGATGCTACCCACCGAGCAGACTCGTATAAATCGATTCGTTGGAGGTCTGAATGACGACATCCAGTTAAGTGTGCTGAATCGAGAATGTGGGTCATATTCTCAGGCCTTTGAGGTGGCGCTACAGGTGGAACAATTTTGCCTGAAGAAAGCATCAACTAAGGTGCAGTACGGTCGAAATCAGCCCGCCAAGAGATATCATGACAGAGAGAAAAAGACCGATGGAGAACCACGAAATGAAATAATATGTACCCACTGCGGTCGACGAGGACATGCGAATGAAGACTGTCGCTATGCGAAAGGTTTGGTATGCAGTCACTGTGAAAAGCATGGACACACCAAGGAAGTTTGTCATGTCGTAAATCATGCTTGTTTTAGTTGTGGCCAACAGGGTCACGCCATTAGAAATTGCTCGAAGAGAAATCGAAATAGAGATGATAATGAAGAGCGTGGGCAGCTGCCAGGCCCACCACCGCTCTGAGATAATCCGCACAATCAGTAATTGCGGAATGCCAACACCGCGACAGCGCACATCTACAATCTCTCCACCTTACTTGATCCAGAAAGTGGTGGTGAGTTTGTATCTTAAGTTTTGAGGACAAAACTTTTTCTCAGTGGGTTATTATGTAGTGTCCCGCTCCTCGCGGTCCACTATGTAATACCTACGGCTTGTTGACTCAGTCATGAACTGAGTATTTGGTGAAACTTTTGCCGGTATCGATTGATCACGGATGAAATGCAATGAACCTTTCCAATTGATGGATTGGTTTCTATTTAAATGAATCCAAGAGTTTTGCTGAATGTTTTCTCTCGCTGTTTGGTTTTGATGAATGCATTTTTGTGTTGGTTTTCGATGATTGGTTTTCATTGTTCGCTTTCATCGCATTTAGCATTCATTCTGAATCTTGAGAGAAAGAGGCGAAGTATGCTAATCAACTGTTGATGCCAATGTAGGACGCATGAATTGTTCGTGAACGGCGCGTGAAGTCCCTCCTTCTCTCAACTAGGATTCATCTTGGTGAGTTGCTTCAACCGAACAAACATTGATCTGTACGCCTAAGAAAAATGATCTCTAGTCCACTCTGTTGCCTTGTCCCAATGATCAACGATACCACATCAACAAAAGGTAAGAGAAGATAATTGAATTGAATCAAATGCAAGAATATGTATTACTACTCTATCTGCTCGATAAGAATGATCATCTGTTCGATTACCCAGTATGCTTGAAAATGTAGACATGTACCGACGAACTTGTACGTGTTGAGATAAACTTGAAGGCACGAAATTAACGTGTCATATATCTGTGCATAAGTCCAAGTGTGTCTCATCTGATAGAACGGCTAGAGCATGTATTTGGTCTCGGACAACTTGTATACAAGGCAATATTTGTCTCTCGGGTGGTATCTGGGGGCACCTGGAACCGCTCGGCCTAGGAGAGATTATGAGCACCCTGGGTAAAAGAAACCCATGTTAAAAGGGTAGCCGACATCTGAGTCCTTAGCGACGAGCTGAACCAAAGAGTCACAGCGGCTAATCATGGGGATAACCCATGGACCAACATGTAGATTAGTCCACCTGCATGACCCGAATTACAACTTCAATATCTACAAGAATGAACATGAATTACTCGATATGCAAATTGTGCTAACATGTTTTGTGCAGGGATGACTGTCGGCGTTGGTAAGTTGCTTATGATATATTTCTACTATCATGTTCTTATGAATTGTTAAAAAGAACCTAGACAAGTAGAAAGATCACTAGTAAATGTTAGCTTCACATGTTGATTTAGTGCAGAGATTTGCGAGTTCGGCCAAAAGCCGCTCGCCAGTACATGATGTGTGCTGACCCACGTTGTGGGCATCCTTTTCAGAAAGCTAAAGGAGACAGGAGGATTTTAAGTGAGGCACCGAAGCTCGTCTAGCCCAGTAGAGCTGTGGATTGCCTCGAAGCTACTTTCATTCCAGTCAAGTTTTAAGTTTCTTTTCCTTTTGAAGGTGTCTTTCAATTCCAGCTTGTAATAAAGGGATATCATGTATGGGCATTGCGGCTATTTTCAAAAAAGAGTTTCGAAGAGAATCATGTAGCCAATATAAGGCACTCTGAGTTTGTAAAATTTGTACTTGTATTCCTATCAAGTTATCAATAAAAGAAGTATTTCCATTTCAAATCTCTGTGTCCAATATTTGGTTTTCTGCAATGAATGGGTGCGTGCGTGTGTTTTGCTTAACTAATGGGTGCGTGCGTGTGTTTTTGCTTGACTAGTTATTTTGTGCAGGTACATGGCCTTATGCAAGCGCAACTTAGGCTTGCACGGCATCACGCCTTAGCGAGGACGATCGATCCCGCAGGGATCCATGCAAGACGGACGACCCTAGCGGGATCGGGGCGTGACAAAGTGGTATCAGAGTCAGGTTTTACGTCCTTGGCCTCTTACAAATATCATTTTCGAAAAAGTATATAAAGTATTTTGATGGCTTTCAAAATAGTCCCAATTTTGAGTTATGAAAACCAATGTCCCATACAATAAGTCCATAATATTTTATGAGACTGACAGAAGTTATACTCTTTTATAGAGAAATGGCCCCTCCTCGACCAGCTTCCTCGATAGATCCGATAGAACGGATCATGACATTGTTTGAATTACAGAGGCAGGACAGTGAGGAACGCAATCAAATACAACAGGCCCAAATAGAGGCCCAGCAGAAACAGTTGGAGTCCTTGACTCAACTTTTCACGGCGCTTACGGCAAATCGAGATACCACCGTAGCGACTAAACCAACGGAATCGCCCGAGATTGAGCCCGTAGAGGGTGACGAGCCCCAGCCGGCACAAAGGCACACTTCCTTTAGGCCAAAGGACTTCTTAGACGCGAAATCTCCGGAATTTGAAGGCAGGACATCACCCGATAAGGTGATGGACTGGATTGATAAAATGGAGAGTCTGTTCGCATTCGTAGGAGTTTCGAGTAGCAAGAAGGTAATTTGTGTCTTTCTGCTTCTACGGCTGCGGGCAAAGGATTGGTGGAAGGCGAAGAAGCCGGCGCTGCTCGTAACGGCTAGGAATGGAAAGATTTCATGGGCCTTGTTCAAGAAGGCATTTTTGGATCAATATTTGCCTCCAGCCATGAGCAAGAAGATGGAGGATGACTTCATCACACTGAAACAGGGAGATATGTCCGTAGAAGACTATGAGTCTGAATTTGCTAAGCTGGCAAATTTTGCTGCTGTGATGCTACCCACCGAGCAGACTCACATAAATCGATTCGTTGGAGGTCTGAATGATGACATCCAGTTAAGTGTGCTAAATCGAGAATGTGGGTCGTATTCTCAGGCCTTTGAGTCAGCGCTACAGGTGGAACAATTTTGCCTGAAGAAAGCATCAACTAAGGTGCAGTACGGTCAAAATCAGCCCGCCAAGAGATATCATGACGGAGAGAAAAAGACCGATAAGAGACCACGAAATAAAATAATCTGTACCCACTGCAGTCGACGAGGACATGCGAATGAAGACTGTCGCTATGCGAAAGGTTTGGTATGCAGTCACTGTGGAAAGCATGGACACACCAAGGAAGTTTGTCGTGTCGCAAATCATGCTTGTTTTAGTTGTGGCCAACAGGGTCACGCCATTAAAAATTGCCGGAAGAGAAATCGAAATCGAAATAGAGATGATAATGAAGAGCGTGGGTAGCTGTCAGGCCCATCGCCGCTCCGAGATAATCCGCACAATCAGCAATTGTGGAATGCCAACACCGCGATAGCGCGCGTATACAATCTCTCCACCTTACTTGATCCAGAAAGTGGAGGTGAGTTTGTATCTTAAGTTTTGAGGACAAAACTTTTTCTCAGTGGGTTATTATGTAGTGTCCCGCTCCTCGCGGTCCACTATGTAATACATACGGCTTGTTGACTCAGTCATGAACTGAGTATTTGGTGAAACATTTGCCGGTATCGATTGATCACGGATGAAATGCAATGAACCTTTCCAATTGATGGATTGGTTTCTATTAAAATGAATCCAAGAGTTTTGTTGAATGTTTTCTCTCGCTGTTTGGTTTTGATGAATGTATTTTCGTGTTGGTTTTCGATGATTGGTTTTCATTGTTCGCTTTCATCGCATTTCGCATTTATTCTGAATCTTGAGAGAAAGAGGCGAAGTATGCTAATCAACTGTTGATGCCAATGTAGGACGCGTGAATTGTTCGTGAACGGCACGTGAAGTCCCTCCTTCTCTCAACTAAGATTCATCTTGGTGAGTTGCTTCAACCGAACAAACATTGATCTGTACGCCTAAGAAAAATGATCTCTAGTCCACTCTGTTGCCTTGTCCCAATGATCAACGATACCACATCAACAAAAGATAAGAGAAGATAATTAAATTGAATCAAATGCAAGAATATGTATTACTACTCTATCTGCTCGATAAGAATGATCATCTGTTCGGTTACCCAGTATGCTTGAAAATGTAGACATGTACAGACGAACTTGTACGTGTTGAGATAAACTTGAAGGCACGAAATTAACGTGTCATATATCTGTGCATAAGTCCAAGTGTGTCTCATCTGATAGAACGGCTAGAGCATGCATTTGGTCTCGGACAACTTGTATACAAGGCAATATTTGTCTCTCGGGTGGTATCTGGGGGCACCTAGAACCGCTCGGCCTATGAGAGATTATGAGCACCCTGGGTAAAAGAAACCCATGTTAAAAGGGTAGCCGACATCTGAGTCCTTAGCGACGAGCTGAACCAAAGAGTCACAGCGGCTAATCATGGGGATAACCCATGGACCAACATGTAGATTAGTCCACCTGTTTATCCCGAATTACAACTTCAATATCTGCAAGAATGAACATGAATTACTCGATATGCAAATTGTGCTAACATATTTTGTGCAGGGATGACTACCGGCGTTGGTAAGTTGCTTATGATATATTTCTACTATCATGTTCTTATGAATTGTTAAAAAGAACCTAGACAAGTAGAAAGATCACTAGTAAATATTAGCTTCACATGTTGATTTAGTGCAGAGACTTGCGAGTTCGGCCAAAAGTCGCTCGCCAGTACATGATGTGTGCTGACCCACGTTGTGGGCATCCTTTTCAGAAAGCTAAAGGAGACAGGAGGATTTCAAGTGAGGTACCGAAGCTCGTCTAGCCCAGTAGAGCTGTGGATTGCCTCGAAGCTACTTTCATTCCAGTCAAGTTTCAAGTTTCTTTTCCTTTTGAAGGTGTCTTTCAATTCCAGCTTGTAATAAAGGGATATCATGTATGGGCATTGAGGCTATTTTCAAAAGAGTGTTTCAAAGAGAATCATGTAGCCAATATAAGGCACTCTGAGTTTGCAAAACTTTGTACTTGTATTCCTATCAAGTTATCAATAAAAGAAGTATTTCCATTTCAAATCTTTGTGTCCAATATTTGGTTTTCTGCAATGAATGGGTGCGTGCGTGTGTTTTTGCTTGACTAGTTCTTTTGTGCAGGTACATGGCCTTGTGCAAGCGCAACTTAGGCTTGCACGGCATCACGCCTTAGCGAGGACGATCGATCCCGCAGGGATCCATGCAAGACGGACGACCCAGCGGGATCGGGGCGTAACACCTTGTGTAAGCCCCGTTTTTCAAATTTGTTACTTAAGTGTTAATTAATTTTTATGTCATTTATAGCCTAAAATAATTATTAGGATTTTTAGGAACTTTTTCTAGATTTTTAAATTTTTAAATAAGTTTTATATTAAAAATACACTTTGCAATTATTTAAAGGTTTTAATACCATTTTGTAATTTTAGAATTGTTTAATATGGTTTTGCAATTTACTAAATTGTTTCGATATCAGTATGCAATTATTGAAATATTTTAAAGTGTGGAATGCAAATCTTATTTGCATTTCGACTCTGTTAGGGTCCTTAGTGTAATTACCTAAAAATCTAGGGACCTAAACGCTAAACCTAAAACCTACACATCCCTGCCCCGACTGACCGACGACTCGACGTCGGCTGCCCCCGCCATTTCCGGCCAGCGCACACCCCCCCCCCCGACCGCCCTAACTAGCCTATAAAACCCTCTTCCCCAGTCCTGACCCTAACCCTAAAACCCCACCACGACCGCCCACGCCATCGTCTCCTCCACTTTTCCCCCACCGGAACCCTAACTCCGGCTAAACCCCCAGCGTCGCCCCTACGACGAACGCCACCCCTACCACCACACCAAAGGGTTCGCCGTGACAAGGCGAACGCGTCGCCACCCGAGCGCCACCGTCCCGACCGCTCCTCCACCCGTCAGCACCTTCGAAATCTCCCTTCGACGACCGGACACGTGAGTAGCAGTGTTAAATCGTGTCGTGTGAGGCTCGTGTCCACATATGTGTTCGCCATGTCCTGGCGAGCACGAGTGTGGAACTGGACACGTGAAACTCGTGTCGTGCGAGTCGAAATCGACCCGGACACGTAGAAATCCTGTGTCCCTAACTGTTCGGACACAGGATCGAATTTATTATTTTTTTATGTGTTAATTATTTCGAACCTAATTAAATCTAACAAGATCCTAACCCTAACACAACCCTCGGGCTGACCCCTGGCCAGCCGACCTAGCCTAAACTCACCCCCCAGCGCTGGCTCGAGTTCGAGCCCCTGTGTTGTTTTCCTTTTCTTTTCCTTTTCTTTTC
>JANAVB010003359.1:0-58597 GCA_029216955.1 Iris pallida
TTGACTCAAACGAACTTAGAAAGACCTGATAACTTGTGTTTGAACTAAAATTTGGTTGATGGACTAGTTGGCTTATAGTTGACCAGGTTTGACCATTGTTGACCAGGTTTGACCAGAGTTGACAAAGGCTTGACTTTGACCTATAAGGACCTAGAATTATTTAGAATACATTATAGGCTAATCTTATTTCATATTAGACACTTTGTAACATATGGTTGCTCTAAATAGAACTCAGATACTCCAGTTCAGACTCTTATTCTAATCAGACAGTCGAGATACCAGGCGAGTACATTCTCTGACCGTTTCATACTTGTTAAGAATTATATTCTTGTCATAGTTTAATTTACTTGATGCTGACATGACGTTATCACGGATTAGTACGGTATGGATCTTTATATGATATGTTATCCCCCTCGGGTGCATCGAATACATCATGTCATGTGCTTTTCACGAACATCATTTTTATGGACTCTTATTATTTATGTACACTCATGTGCTCTCATGTACTCTTATGATCTCATGAGCTTCATGTATAAACTATCATGTACAATAACCTGTCTAGATCCTTGTATATTGATTGGGGCATGGGGGAGTGGAAATGGTTATGTGAATAATTCCAAAGTAGTGTAATCATGTACAAACTCTTTAGTATAATCATGTGCAAATCAAGCCGTTCATATGTCTATCTTGTACTCTAAATCACATAGTCACTTACAGTTCTCTATTATCATAATAGATAGCTTCATTTATCAGTTTCTCTCTTTCTTTTCGTGCTTATTTCTTACAGCATTTTATGTATCTTCATATATCACATGCTTTACATTTTTGTCAAGATATGAACTGTGTTAGATGTATTGTGCTCGTTTTCGTACTGATTGGACTGTTGAAAATATTACAGGCGATGATGAGGAGTTCTGCACTACATATTATGGCACCGGCTTAGATGACACCGACGACTTAGACCCTCAGGAGGATCTAGTAGTCGCTGAGGACTTGCCCATTGTCTAGTTGGACTTCTCGACTAGTTTCTTACTTAGATTGTTTTGTCTTGAGATGTACTTTCAGTTAATTGAATTTTGATGTTGTTTTGTACATCCAAACTTATTTTTTTCAGTTATAGTTCTCAGTTAAGACTATTATCCATCTTTATATCTTTATTCTATCTTAGATTATGTGATTGAGTTGTACCTTTATATTGTCCTCCTTTTGGAGCGTATATCATTGTACATGTATGGTTATATTGTTAGATGTTGTGACCTAGGACAGTGTTCTACCGCCGACACTGCGACGTAGGCTGGACTTACCCACTTCTCGTGTCCTTACACTGGGTGCGGGTCATGACATCTATGTAACCACTGAAATAATAAGAAATATAATAGCAGTGTTACCCTCGTTTTACCTGTATAATCTGCTTGATACCAATTGTAGAATGAATCGTAAAACGCAATGCTCTAGGGGTGAATAGAGTAGGCAGCAGAATTTAGCTAATTAAAAGTAGTAGCAAGATCACACAAATATATGTATCACAAGTAAATAAATCTAAAGACAGAGATCAGAAAGCAAACGCAAAGACGGTGATGTATACCGGTTTTTCTCTTGTAAGGACTATTCCAGTCACAGAACTATAGCTTCCAGTTGAATCCACTATTGAAAATACCACAAATTTTCATACGAAGTCCTTACAACTTCTACAACACAGCTTTGATATGAAGTACTCGACCAACTTCAATTATGAAGTATCTTTCTTTAATCAAGCCTCTGATTACAATCTCTCTGAAACTTCTAGACCGTACCGCACTGGCAAATTGACTAGAGGATTGTAATGGCTTAGAATTTGAAAATGAAAGCTTTAGAGCACTTTGGAAGACGTTTAAGCTTAGAGAGAAGAGATGAGAAAGTTGAGTGAGAGTTGAAATGATTGAAATCCTTCTCTATTTATAGGTTTTCCAAAGTTAGAACTCTGATAGAATTTGGACAGAATTCGGACATAACTCTTTGAGAGAATCTCGGCAAATAGCCACTGCATCCGTAACAGAAGGATGACCAAGTCAAAATCTAACGAGCACTAGGAGAATTCGGGCCGAACTCTGGCCGAATTCTCCTGAGGCCTATTTGAATGTTTGGGTATTTTATAAAACAGATTTTGGTTTTGACTTCTTGAAAACTTTAAGAAGTTAGGAGCTTTTGTAAGAGAGGTGTTTTTCAAAACATAGAATATTTTTTAAAACATTTTGGGATAGCCTATTTGTCAGTACGACTCGGTATATAAGTATTCCTAGACTCAATAAACATAAAAATTACATTGCATATAGAAATAGACTCATAACGGTATATAAAGTATTCCTAGACTCAATAAATGTAAAAATTACATTGCATATAGAAATACAGACTCATACGACAAAAATTACTTCGGTCTGAGCAAATAGTACCAGTTCTTTGGCAGTTGTCAAAGTTATCCAAATAATCAAAGTAGCCCTTATATCAAGACAGAGTTTGATCATTATTAAAATCAGGTTCGACCATGACAAATGGGCCAATAATTATATATATTTATATATATATATATATATATATATATATATATATTATATTAAAAATTAAAGCTATAATCTATAATAAATCATTCAATTGGTTAAATAATGATAATTTGTAAATCTTAATTGATCCTATATACTATTTAGAAACCACAATTGAACCATCTTGTTTTCATGGGCTAAACCGAACTAAGCAGTACTTGATTTGGCTGATTATAGTGCCAAACTTTAGATTTTGAGATGAGACAAACTCTAGAAATGGTGTCCTCAAAGCTTAATATTCATATAATTTTCTTGATCAACGATGATACAATAATACTATCAATACAAAATTCAAAAAATAAAAAATAAAGAAAATATATCCAAAATAATATATCATAACTAAATACTAATAACACTGAAGATATTCCAACTAAAAAAAAACTGATGTTCCAGACAAATACACAATAATCTTAGACCATCAAACGCTTCTTCAAAGGCATCACATAGTCACTTAAATATTACTCGTCTGGCATAAAGGGTAGAGAAAATTGGAGTGTCAGAATGTTAGAACGAGGAAAAAGGAAGAGGATATGACATGTCTGAACCAAAAAATTTCGTAAGTTTGATAAACTGACTTATCTTTTGGTATTATAGTATGACGTTTAGATATCCTATAACAAAAAATCTTTTTACATGGAATACAAGATTAGAATTAGTCTTTTGGGCTTTTGTTCAAAATTGAGCTTACATACATTAAATAATATCTCAAAAAAAATTGGTGTCCTCTAAAGTTTTGGACCTGAGGCACCCGATGCGTCTCATGGGCCTCGTATCAAGTTCGGACCTAGTTGGTTAACCAAATTTTAGGTTCATTGGAGTCAAGAGACATGATCGGCATTGCAACTTTCGAAGAAGAAACATAGAGAAGTAGAAGGTGAGGTAATCCAAGGCTAATTTAAACTTTCACTTACGGGAACATAAGGGGATTTGTAACTCTATTTTTTCCTTATGATTTAAGCGACTTTTAAATAATTTACAAGATTAGGGGACTTACATAACGTTTTTATAGATGTATTTTTCAAATCACACAAATTTATTGCATTGTTGAGATGGCCGAGTTGGTCTAAAGCGCCAGATTAAGGTTCTGGTCCGAAAGGGCGTGGGTTCAAATCCCACTCTCAACAGAAATTGCTTTTGCCAAACAATGATACTTTTGTTAGCAAAGGACATACTCTTAAGAGAGCTTAATGGAAGTAAATGGGATTTGGGATAAAAGCCTGTTGTCGTAAGTATTTTTATAACATTTATCGTTTTTTATTACTATTTGATTTAATGTGTCACATAGATGAAAGTAATTCTCGTAGCATATTGTGCCATATTCTCCTTAGTTGATTTTTTGTATCTTTGAAGAACTTTGATGGTGTTTCTTGGTTACATAAGCTTTAAACACTATGATCAAGATATAAGAAAAGCTTGTATGAAACTACTAGGAAATCTAGAAAGACAAGAACGACATTTTGATGGAAATCTACAAGAACTTACAAACACCATTGTGGAAGTATTGTACAAGTAAGCTTTAAGAATATATGGATTAAAACTAAGGATATGTTTTGGCAAGTTTTCAAGACCTCGTTAAAGCATAATTGAATTTGAAGCCTTCAAGATTGGTACATTAAGGGACGGCTCTGGTACAAGACATGCTGGGCAACGGCTTAGGGCCCAAATTAAGATTATAGAAGCACCAACATGTACATATATTCTAGAATGAAATAAGGATGTACTATGAGCCACTTTTAACTCAAAGGAGTTGTAGTATAGTTGTTATCATATTAGTTTTACAAATTAGAGGTCCTTCGATCAAATTTAGATTATATATAATTTTTTGGGATATTTTGGCAAATATTCCCATTCAAAATATAGAAACTAGTATATATCTCCACTTTTTAAAAAAACTAGCAAATGCTCTCATTCCTTTGTATGGAACAAATAAAATATTAAGATATACCCCAGTATTTAACCAATTTTTTTGCTTATTTACAAAGGAATAGAGTTATTTGTTAGTGTTAGTCCCGAGGCACAATTTTCGATGAAAAATTCTGAAACTGAAACAATTGTACATACAACGTTTCAAATGCATCACCTTAAAGAAGATGTGCAACAGAGATCCTGGAGGATTCTGAATTACGAGGATCTAAAAAGATTCTACGTAATACACAAAAAATCTAAAGAGACTTTGTGCAAGCAACTATCGGCAGTAGAGCTTCTAAAAAGAAGTTACTGTAAAAGGCATCAGCAGCGATGACAGGCGAGAATGAGTTACTGGGGTGAATGAACCACCGTTGCTCAAAGCTTTATTCGCCCCACACGAGCACGAACAGCTTCCAGGAACCAGCAAGTTCACGAAGAACTTCTGGAACGCTCGTAAGTCAATATTTGAGACTTGAACGGGCTTCCTGGACTTAACAGACTCCCTCAACTCTCTTCTTGGTGCATCTTTCAAAGGAGGCCAAGGGGCTCTATTTATAGAGTGGAGTTGAGACTTCACCTCTTCTCCTATCCGATGTGGGACTAAAATACCAATACTCAAAAATAGAGTTAGATATTTTAGATCATCCCACAATCAGCATAGAAGTGTGCCAGTCCACGCCTACCCCCCGAACACTCCCGTGCATGCACAAGACATCCTGGAGTCCGTGTCCGAGTCCGAGTCCGCACAACAAAAATTAACTTGCATCCTTGTTGGATTTAATCCTTTTTCCTTCTAGGAAAATACTCCCACATGGCACAAACTTGTGAACAACTATACCTCATGTGCACACCTCAACACAAGCAATGCATTATATTGAGATACTCACCATTTGGTGTAGCCGATGTGGGACTATCTTTTCTAGTCCAAAGGCAAAAACACCAACAATCCCCCACATATCTCAATATATGGGTTGAGCGTTCCCCACAGAGACTGTCCATCATGCATTAGGAGAGATGTCGCTATGACTTGAATCTTCCCGCATAGGTTAAATAATAGCATGATACAAGAATGGACTAAGCCTTGAACTCTGCACCATAACTGCAATTCTTCCTACTCACATAATGACATCAACTGTGCTTCTGGCTGCACATTGAAGGCCTTGTGCCAGCCTGGTTTCAATGTATAATTTTGGGCATCTACAAGCTTACCCTCAAGAGACAGCCTGATATCACTTTCCATACACTATAGGTGAGTTCTTTATAAAGAGTCATGGCATGAAGCATTGCACTTCTTTGCGGTGCTACGCCGCTATGACATGGCTTAAAGCCGAGGCTTTACCCCACCTGGGTACCTCATTGTAGTGTCATACTACTGTAGCATGAGGTCACAGGCCTCTTTGTAGTGCCAAACTACCCAGCATGAAGCCTTGCGCTTCCGTGCGGTGTTACGCCGCTATGACATGGCTCGAAAAATCGAGGCTTTATCCTACCTGGTACCTCTTCGTGGTGTCATGCCACAGTAACATGAGGACATCGTCCTCTTTGTAGTGCTGTCTACCTCTCTTTATTACGATTATCATACAGCATTAGGCTACCTGTCTATTTGCGGTGCTACTCCGCTGTGACTTGGCTTGCAAAGCCGAGGCATTACCTCTACCTGGGAACCTCATGGTGGAGTCACCCCACTGTAGCATGGAGTTACACTCCTTGTAGTGCTGCACTACCGTGCTTTCTGTAAAGCACTCCAGGCATTCACTCTGCCTGAGAACTCATTAAGGCATTTAAGCCAACCTTCCCACAGGATCCGTTTTCTGCAGAAAACAACAGTAGACAACAGTGGTTGTAGGTCCGTAACCTCTCCATGTCACATAGGACAAGTACCCACCTTTCCTGATATTCTTCTGGTTAATAGTCCTCCCTTGAACCAAAATCTAGATGCCTAGTAGATTTCTCTTTGAACTAATAGCATAAAACCTTATGGTAGGAATGTAATAACACAATATCAGAATGCCTTCAAGCCCATTTTACAAGCTGTGTCATCGACCAGCTGGCGCTTGAGGCCCTTGGTGAACGGATCCGCCAGGTTCTCCTGACTCCGAACATCAATCACTGCAATAACACCTCTCTTGATAAGATCGTGTACTGCTCTGTGCTTCAACCGTACCGTTCTCTTCTTCCCGTTGAAGAGTTTATTTGATGCCACTGCTGCTGCCGTCTGGTTGTCACAGTATATCGGTATTGCCGATATCTGAGCCCTAACCACCGAAAGATCATACATGAGCTCCCGAAGCCACTCTGCTTCATCTGCAGCAGCATCCAATACAAAGAATTCAGATTCCATGGAGGAGCGAGATAACATAGTCTGCTTCTTCGACTTCCACGATATAGCAGCTCCGTCCATGGCGAATACGAATCCACCTGTGGAATACTCGCTCTCCATATCTGAACACCAGCTAGTATCACTGAAATCTTCCACTACTGACGGATCTCCGCTGTAGAAAAGTGCATATGTCTGAGTTTTCTTGAGATATCTCATAACACGCTTCACAGCTTTCCAGTGCTCAACGCCTGGATTGCTAGTGAACCGACTCAGCATTTCCACTGCAAAAGCTATGTCAGGCCTTGTGGCAGTAGTAGCGTACATCAAGCTTCCGATGACGCTAGCGTACTCCAACTGCCTGACGTTTTCCCTCGAATTTGGCTCCAGCTTCTGATCACTCCGGTACGGTATATCAATAAAAGGAAGATCTTGATACCCGTAGCGAGTGAGCATCTTCTCAATATAATAAGATTGTGACAGCGCTATTCCAGTGCCTGTCCGGATGATCTTGAGCCCCAAGATTACGTCGGCATCCCCCAAGTCCTTCATACTAAACTTGGTCGAGAGGAATTTCTTTGTCTCTGTGATGCAGCTTAAATTCGTACCTAGGATTAGCATGTCGTCCACGTAAAGACATACGATTACTCCTCTTCCGTCAGTAAACTTCGTATAGACACACTTGTCTATTTCACTGACCCTGCAGCCATTTGACCTTATCACCTTGTCAAACTTCTCATGCCACATTTGGGAGCTTGTTTCAAACCATACAGAGACTTCATCAACTTGTAGACTTGTCTTCCAGACCTCTGACGACAAAACCTTTTGGTTGTTGCATGTAGATCTCTTCGGTCAGCTCGCCATTAAGGAATACCGTTTTCACATCCATCTGATGTATCACCAGCTTGTGTATTGCTGCTAGAGCAATTAACAATCTGATAGTTGTCATCCGAGCTACTGGAGCATAAGTGTCAAAGTAGTCGATCCCCTGCTTCTGAGCAAATCCCTTGGCCACTAGCCAGGCCTAGAACTTGTCAATGGTTCCATCTACTTTCATTTTCTTCTTGAAGATCCATTTGCATCCGATGGGTCTTGCTCCTTCTGACAGGTCAACCAATACCCATGTGTTGTTGGAGGTGATTGAGTCAATCTCGTTGTCTATCGCCTCCTTCCATAATACAGCATCTCTGGCCTTCATCGCCTCATCATAGGTAAGCGGATCTGCTTCCACATGATAGGTGACGAAGTCATCTCCGAAGTCTTTCGGCCTCCTCGTTCGCTTAGTTGACGGCTCAGCGAGTTCTGGTTCAGCTGGTGTCTCCTTGACGACAGCTTCATCTTGGACTACTGGTTCATTAAAGACTTCTGTCTACTTTGTGTAATGCCCCGCTCCGTACGGCACATTACGCTGAAGCGTTGACTCAACGAGTCACGTTGATGCAAAGGAAATGTATCGATGCAAAACGATACGAGAGTTAAGTTGTCCCGAGCAATGCATCAAACTAAGTTGATGCGAAGAGTTGCCTTGTCCCGAAAGAATGCATCAAGTTGAATCGATGCGAAGCGCCGAGTTGCCCCGAAGGATGAGTGCATTGAATCGGCTCGAAGATTCTAAGAAATCGAATCGACCAAGGCGCAAGTCCGAATCATTGCAAGTATTGATTTTAGTTGGTTTCGTGTACAGGTTATACGTTGACGTGAAAATGTTAGAGGTCGACGTTTTGCCTTATTCGGTAAGGGGTCCGCGAAATCAAATCGTCGCCTTACGACGGGCTAAGACTTGGGCACGCTAAGGCAAATCGGACGTATAACTCAATGAAGCATGAAGTTCTCGAATGGCTAAGTCAGGAGAGTGGCCGTGCAACAAAGTTATGGAATCGAGCCGCATCGGCTCGGCGAAACAACGAAGGCATATCGACTCAAGATGGGAGGATTGACTTCTTTTTACTCCTTCATTTGATAAGTCAAATATATCATTGTATGCTAAGTTAACCTATCGACGCCACGGGCGTGGCCGATCGGAGATAAAATCATAGTGTGAGTCGAACACTAAGTTAGAACAATTGAAATGAAACGTGCATCAATATGCACGAGTCGCTATGGGACATTGGATATCGCATAGGCGAGCGCCTCGGTGCACAAGCCGCAAGAACATGGGATAACTGTAATCGGCGAGTGCCTTAGTGCACGAACCATACCGTGCCTTTGCTGCACGAGTTAGACGGCTAGAACATTGAAAGACAATAGGCGAGCGCCCTAGCGCGCAAGCCCCGAACATTGAATGCTAAGTTATAGACATGGGAATATGGTCGGAAACGTGCCTACGTGCACGGGATAATAAAAGATGGCTTCGTTGCGAGAGAATACAGTTGTGGCATGAATGTGGCGGAACTGTCGGATATGACATGGTGCCTCGAAAGGTGTTCAAGACCTTCGGGTCATTCGGTTGACGAGCATTGAGTTGAGGCACGATGCCATTGAATCATTGAAACGAAGTATGAAATGTAAGACCATAGAAAGCTAAATGGAAGAAATACGAGACGATAAGTCTGAGTCTCGGACTCAAGACTATGTTTGGTTGTTTGAATTTAATTGTTGAATGATAGGGCGTTGCATGGTCGATTGGAATGGGCTCGAGATTAATGTGATAATAACTCGTGCACGAGTATCCCCCCAAACGGTTAAATGCCGAAGGTCCCCGGAACCGATTTGGCCGCGGAGGGATGGATAATCTTTGTAGGCGCACATCCTTAAACAAGATGGAAGAAGCCGTAAATGATGGCATGTAGCGAAAACGTTTCGGTTGTTTGGGATATGACCCAACCCGTGAAACGCCCGGCAGCCCAACCAAATAGAGAGAAAAGAAGGAGAGAAAAGAAAGGAACTCCTTTAGTCCATTCCGGCGCGGATACGCCAACGGCCCTCATATAGTTAAGGAACGATGGATTGAAAGTGTAGGCGCATATGCGTCCCGCATAGAAATCCTGCTTAGAGATGCACAATAACATGACAGGGAAGGATTACGGCGTATTCACCTTGCGTCGGTGCAAGGGCGAGTGCGTCGACTTGGTAAGTCACGCCACGAATCAAATACGAAATTGCTTGTTGCTTGCCTATTCAATTCGATAACATGATGCTATGATAACATGCTTTACGCTTTCAAAGATGCCATGAAATTGACCCTAAGGAGAACATAGCAAGATCATAAGCTAAGTTACATAATTTAACATAAAGATTAAAATGTCGGTTTGGAAAGATGATCTTTGCTTCAGTACATGCGAGGACGAACGTACTGATCCCCCACCAGCTTCATGCAGGGTGCAGGGAATGGATTGCTCACGGCAAAGCGTTGCTTGAACGTGTTAAGGCTTGGAATGCCGAAGCGCATTGAAGCGTGCTATCGCATTGATGCTCGGACTACGCAGCTGGATTGATGCGACCGAGATATAGAAGGCATGATGTATGGAACGGTAAAATCCTTTGTGGGCAAGAGAGAACCTGAGTGTTGTAGCCAAATCTGGCATGTATTGTTAGGCTATCGAAAGCCATTGTAATCTCAGTTTCAGATATCAATAAAGAGAATTGTTTCGTATACTCTGTTTCCTTTCGTTGTTATTATCGAATCAAAAGATAACCATTTGAGAACTTGTCATCTTGCCTTACACGAGCACAACTCCAGGCTCGTACGGCATCACGCCCCCTGCAAGGACGATAATTCGGGTGATTCCGGGTCGGGGCGTGACAAAATTGGTATCAGAGCTCTAGGCTCAATTTCCTCTGGACGATTGCTTCATTACAATTCGAAAAGTTGCCCACCACCACTTGATATCACTCTTGACTCTACTCGATGCCGTACTGGATGTTCCATACAATAAGTCTAATACAAATCGTGTAATTTTGCAGCATGTGTTTTGGAAATTACACGATGTTTGCTAAGAAAGTCGCGAGGGGTATATTACATTGAATGCAAACGAGCCGTAAAAATGTTAGTTGCTGCAAGCGCAACAAATTGCGAAATACGATTTGAGATGTTGTCGCAATATAACATGTTGAAAGAGAAATAAAATGATGCACGATGTGCAACGAGTTAAAGTGAATATGCGGTAAAATAAAAGTGAGAAGTGATAAGCCAATACCGAATGTGTTAAACGGATTGTGCATTGACTTGGAAAGTCGAGAGTAATTCATTGCACGAGGTGCGGTAAATATTGGAAATGATCATTGCACGATGTGCAATGCGTATTGAAAAGTAAAAATCATTGCATGTGGTGCAACACATATCAAATTAATCGTTGCACGAAGTGCAAAGGAAATTAGAATTGAATAGTTGTACAAAGTGGAATGAATGTGTCGGAAATAAATCGTAGTACGATGTGCAACGCATATCGAAAGTAAAATTTGTTGCACGGGGTGCGACGCATATCAGATAAATTGTTGCACGAGATGCAACGTAAGGAAAGAATTGAAATCGTAAATAGATAGAACGAATCGTTCGGTTGCACACCAAACTTATGTTGGCAAACGAGAACATTGACCGAATCGTGTCAAATTTTGATAGAATCAAAGTTACGGTTGTGATCAAGCACGATCACTACAAAAATCGTAAGTCGGAAGAGAACGTTGGCCTATACTAAGTATAACGCGAGGGAAATGGCTTGAATTCCGAGTGGTATATGCCATACCACGTAGGCGATGAATGACTCGATTTTGAGTGGTATATGGTATAACACTCGTGCGATGAATTGCATCGACGCGTTGTGAGAATTGCGGAAGGTTTGTCCGCAACGGACGGGGGAGTACCGAGACTCGATTGAAAAATTTGTATGGCAATATGTTGATGCAAGTGATCATTGAAAATCGGTTGGGACGATAACGCGAGACTCGTATCGATGAACGATATGTCGGACAAAGTTATAAGTTGGTCGGACGACCGAGACTAGCAAAATGATTATGTCTTGACGCAATAATCGGATCGATGGGAAAGGAATACTCGAGCTTACAAATGAGTTGTACGACTTGCAATCTCGGTAGAAATATTGGGCGAGACGAATCGAATCGCACGACTTGCGATTTCGATAGGAATGTTAGGCGATGCGAATTGTAATCGAATCGCACGAATTGCGACTTCGGTGAAGAGTTGGTTGACGTGAGTAATCGTGCCTAAGGAATAGTTGATTTCGTTACGGCAAAACTCATTTGAGTACGACTGAAAAACACGCAAAACTTAGAGGGCGTGATCGTATAACTCGAGGGCTCGATATTAGATAATCGGTAACTCAGTTACGCGATCAAAGTATAGCGGGATACGGTGAATCGGAAAACGAGTAGATGAGTATGGAAAAGTTTGTTGCGAACTTGGATGTATGCGATGCGAGTTAAGTTGACGTTGAGATGGATTCAAAGTTGACCCTTACGTTATCGAAATTGATACGACGTATCGAGATCGATACATAAGGAAACGTAAGCACGATGTGGGAATACAAAATGGAGTGCGCCTTGTGCTATCAAAGTTTTGTAAGTAATGATACGAGGAGGAACGAACTTGGTTGATCGTAAATTTTGTGATTGATCAAAGACGAGACTATAAGTCATCGACGATTTGCTCGATGCGTATAGCATCTCGTATGTCGACCCGTGAATAAGATAGACTCGAACTTGATGCGAGTCGATGTTTCGTAAATTGTGAAATCATCGACGGTAGTGCATGACTTGACTCGGAGGATAGTTGCGCATCAGTTGCGCCGATAGAAATAGTTTTGTCCGAAATTTGGGTAGTCGCATAGAATCGTCGGAACGTGATTTGGCTCCGAAATAAGATATAGCATGGTTCGTATTAAACTATCCTTCGGTGATGATCCACAATTATCGAGCGTAGCTTCGGGGCAGCTGACCCTAGAAGACTTGACCGTCAAATCAAATTGAATGCTGCAGACCGTAAGATGACCCATGCGATATCGCATATAAGATTGTACCGATAACAAATATAACACGGTGCATGTTGACGATAAGTCTAGGCGATCGAGAATTGTTGGAACAACTTTCGATTGAGTATGATATAGATGGATTTTGAGTATTCGTCGGATGAATACTTGAATGGTTATGTTGGTCGACGGTCGAACTAGAATTCACCAACGGACTTGGTGATTCGGATAGGCGATTGCGAGAAACGTGCTATGCACGAGAAGGAATGATAAGGGAATGACTTATGAGTCATGTCGTTAGATTCGGATTCACCTTGCAATTGAGCTTACGTGAATCGAACTTGTATTCGATGTTGCGAGATGGATAAGTTGGGAATTTGGCTAGTGAATTCCTACTCGTTAGGAAATTGAACGTAAGACGCGTCGTAAAGACCTTCGTGCTAAGGCGATCGTTGCCTTGAGCACTGTCGCCTTGCTGTAAACTTTTATGTCGGATAGATTGTGGCCTTTGTGGAATATCAATTTAAACTTGCGTCGGAAGAATCTAAGCACGGGGACTATGTAAGTAACCAGCGGGCGTAGCCCTGAATGTTGATGCATTTGCAAGTCAACGAATGAAATCATATCGAGATAAGTGCATAGCCAGACTTCGAAAATAGTTGGATAGCGGCTTCGAATGCAAGGCGTTGCGGAGACTCGTTGTGATTGGATGCGCGACGGCTTGACGCAATACGTAGAATTGATAGTTCCGATGAAACATACGAAACGAGAAAGGCGATTTTGAATCGCGTCGCGTGCAGTGACTTTATTGAATGAATCACGTATGTATTGAATATACGTATGCGATAAAATTTCGAGAACGGTTGCTAAGGATAAGTCCGATCGAGAGTACGGAGATGGCAAGCATAGGATTGAAATTTACCTGTCAGCTTTGTTCCAATTTGCTACGACTGGACTTGGTCGAAATACACATATCTTCGGGACGCCTTAAATATAGGTACGAATCCAAATCGAGTTGTATCCAAATTCAAATCGAGCTGCAGGGAGGACTTGGAAATGTTAGTGAAAAGCTTGTGAGATAGTATGAAATCGAACAACATTGGTGGGACGAGATCGTAAAACGATCTGAAAGACACTTAATCGGAGTGTTGGTTTTGGTTCGAGGACGAACCTTATTTTGAGTGGTATATTCTGTAATGCCCCGCTCCGTACGGCGCATTACGCTGAAGCGTTGACTCAACGAGTCACGTTGATGCAAGGGAAATGTATCGATGCAAAATGATACGAGAGTTAAGTTGTCCCGAGCAATGCATCAAACTAAGTTGATGCGAAGAGTTGCCTTGTCCCGAAAGAATGCATCGAGTTGAATCGATGCGAAGCGCCGAGTTGCCCCGAAGGATGAGTGCATTGAATCGGCTCGAAGATTCTAAGAAATCGAATCGACCAAGGCGCAAGTCCGAATCGTTGCAAGTATTAATTTTAGTTGGTTTCGTGTGCAGGTTATACGTTGACGTGAAAATGTTAGAGGTCGACGTTTTGCCTTATTCAGTAAGGGGTCCGCGAAATCAAATCGTCGCCTTACGACAGGCTAAGACTTGGGCACGCTAAGGCAAATCGGACGTATAACTCAATGAAGCACAAAGTGCTCGAATGGCTAAGTCAGAAGAGTGGCCGTGCAACAAAGTTATGGAATCGAGCCGCATCGGCTCGGCGAAACAATGAAGGCATATCGACTCAAGGTGGAAGGATTGACTTCTTTTTACTCCCTCATTCGATAAGTCAAATATATCATTGTATGCTAAGTTAACCTATCGACGCCACGGGCGTGGCCGATCGGAGATAAAATCATAGTGTGAGTCGAACACTAAGTTAGAACAATTGAAATAAAGCGTGCATCAATATGCACGAGTCGCTATGGGACATTGGATATCGCATAGGCGAGCACCTCGGTACGCAAGCCGCAAGAACATGGGATAACTGTAATCGGCGAGTGCCTTAGTGCACGAACCATACCGTGCCTTTGCTGCACGAGTTAGACGGCTAGAACATTGAAAGACAATAGGCGAGCGCCCTAGCGCGCAAGCCCCGAACATTGAATGCTAAGTTATAGAACATGGGAATATGGTTGGAACGTGCCTACGTGCACGGGATAATAAAAGATGGCTTCGTTGCGAGAGAATACAGTTGTGGCATGAATGTGGCGGAACTGTCGGATATGACATGGTGCCTCGAAAGGTGTTCAAGACCTTCGGGTCATTCGGTTGACGAGCATTGAGTTGAGGCACGATGCCATTGAATCATTGAAACGAAGTATGAAATGTAAGAACATAGAAAGCTAAATGGAAGAAATGCGAGACGATAAGTCTGAGTCTCGGACTCAAGACTATGTTTGGTTGTTTGAATTTAACTGTTGAATGATAGGGCGTTGCATGGTCGATTGGAATGGGCTCGAGATTAATGTGATAATAACTCGTGCACGAGTATCCCCCCAAACGGTTAAATGCCGAAGGTCCCCGGAACCGATTTGGCCGCGGAGGGATGGATAATCTTTGTAGGCGCACATCCTTAAACAAGATGGAAGAAGCCACAAATGATGGCATGTAGCAAAAACGTTTCGGTTGTTTGGGATGTGACCCAACCCGTGAAACGCCCGGCAGCCCAACCAAATAGAGAGAAAAGAAGGAGAGAAAAGAAAGGAACTCTTTTAGTCCATTCCGGCGCAGATACGCCAACGGCCCTCATATAGTTAAGGAACGATGGATTGAAAGTGTAGGCGCATATGCGTTCCGCATAGAGATCCTGCTTAGAGATGCACAATAACATGACAGGGAAGGATTACGACGTATTCACCTTGCGTCGGTGCAAGGACGAGTGCGTCGACTTGGTAAGTCGCGCCACGAATCAAACACGAAATTGCTTGTTGCTTGCCTATTTAATTCGATAACATGATGCTATGATAACATGCTTTACGCTTTCAAAGATGCCATAAAATTGACCCTAAGGAGAACATAGCAAGATCATAAGCTAAGTTGCATGATTTAACATAAAGATTAAAATGTCGATTTGGAAAGATGATCTTTGCTTCAGTACATGCGAGGACGAACGTACTGATCCTCCACCAGCTTCATGCAGGGTACAGGGAATGGATTGCTCGTGGCGAAGCGTTGCTTGAACGTGTTAAGACTTGGAATGCCGAAGCGCATTGAAGCATGCTATCGTATTGACGCTCGGACTATGCAGCTGGATTGATGCGGTCGAGATATAGAAGGCATGATGTATGGAACGATGAAATCCTTTGTGGGCAAGAGAGAACCTGAGTGTTGTAGCTAAATCTGGTATGTATTGTTAGGCTATCGAAAGCCATTGTAATCTCAGTTTCAGATATCAATAAAGAGAATTGTTTCGTATACTCTGTTTCCTTTCGTTGTTATTATCGAATCAAAAGATAACCATTTGAGAACTTGTCATCTTGCCTTGTATGAGCGCAACTCCAGGCTCGTACGACATCACACCCCCTGCGAGGACGATGATTCGGGTGATTTCGGGTCGGGGCGTGACACTTTGTACCATCATCATTCTCCAGAAGATCCGTAAGAATAATATTTTTATGTTTTGCAAACTTCTCTTCAAAGTATTCAGCATCGCGAGATTCGATGATATGGTTTGACTCGATATCAAGGAATCTCCGAGCATCACTCTTCTCGTCATTCCCCAAGAAGATCGCCTTCGTAGTCCTTGTCCCTAGCTTCTGAATCTTTAGATCCGGGAGCTTCACATAAGCCAGACACCCCCACACTCGAATGACATTCAAGTTAGGTCTGACTTTGAACCAGAGTTTATGAGGAGTTATGTCGGAAGTTGCATATGGCACTCTGTTCAGAATGAACATTGCCGTTAGTGCAGCTTCTCCCCAGTAACACTTTGGAAGACCCGTAGTCAACAGCATGGAGTTTATCATCTCTGTCAACGTTCTGTTCTTCCTTTCTGCTACTCCGTTGGATTGAGGAAAGTACGGAGCCGTTGTCTCATTGATGATTCCATGTTCTTTGCAGAATGATAAGAATTCATGAGACCGATACTCCCCGCCTCGATCACTCCTTAACCTCTTGAGTTGTTGTCCAGTTTGTCGCTCAGCCTCGGCCCTGAACTCCTTGAACTTCTCGAATGCTTCGTCTTTAGACTTGAGCAAGTAGACGAAAGCATACTTTGAGAAGTCATCGATGAAAGTAATAAAATATTTTATCCCGGCCTTTGTAGAGAATTGTTTGAAGTCACAGATATCTGAGTGAACCAACTCCAGAAGATCTGTGCTTCGATGGACCCTGTGAAAGGGTTTCCTTGTGATCTTCGTCTGAGCACATACTTCGCATTTCTCTACCTTACCCCCACACTTGGAGATAAGTCCTAGACTAGACATTCTGTTAATCCTTTTACAATGAACATGTCCTAGCCTATTATGCCACAACTCAAGAGAATAATCAGAAAAAGTGATTGCATTTATATTCTCATGCTGGGTTACAACAAGCTGAATCTTGTGCATTCCTTCAGTTTGGAAAGCTTTCCCGAAGAATGTACCCTTCTTGGACATCACCAACTGGCCAGCATTGATGTCCATCCTCAAGCCTGCGTTGCAGAGCAGACTTCCAGAGATCAGGTTCATAGCAATTACTGGAACATGCTTCACACCTTGAAGCGTCAGAGTGTTCCCCGATGTGAGTTTCAGCTCCACCGTTCCGATCCCCTGTACTTCAGCTTGTGCCTGGTTTGCCATTATGACCTTCTCTGAAGTTGGCTCATAAGAGGCGAACCAGCCTTTGTCTGAACAGACATGGCAGGTCGCACCAGTGTCTATCCACCAGTCCAAGTCAGCCCCCACCGTTGCAACCTGTGCTATCATGGCAACTAGATTAGTAATCGTAGAAACCTTACTAGGCTCACCTTGTTCTTTGGGCTTGGACTTGCATTCGGATTTGTAGTGGCCCTTCTTGCCACAATTGAAGCAAGTCACATGGGACTTGGACTTCTGCTGCTTGAAAGCAGGACCCTTCACTTTCAGATTCGTAAAGTCCTTCTTTTTGCGATGAGAAGCAGCCTGCTTCCCCTGGTACTCTCTGGTTTGGACCAGATTTGCCTTCGCCAGTTGTTTGGACAGAGTATCCATCTTCTGTTGAGAGCGCATCTCGCCCTCAACATGGATCTCTTACAAGAAATCTTCCAAGCTAATTTCCATCTTCTTTCGATGCATCCTTGCATAGAAGTTGCTCCATTCTGTAGGAAGTTTCGCGACGATCCCTCCAACGACAAACTTGTCGACGAGGGGCATGTTCTCGTCTCCTAGTTTCTGACGCAACTTCAGAAACTCCTTCACTTGGGGCATCATCGCCTTCTCGTCTTCGAAGGTCCACTTGTGGTATTTTTGTACCATGAAGATCTTGGACCGGTTCTCGTCATCTTCATAGAGCTTTCCCAAGGAGTCCCATATCTCTTTGGCAGATGTCTTCTTGGAGAAGGACTCTGCCAGAGAGTCTTCCATGGAATTGAGTATCAGTAGTTTGCATATACTGTTTTCTCTCTTCCACTTCGCTTGCTTGGTCGTAGCAGCGGCCACAGCCACAGCAGATCCAGTGGTTGGAACGATCGGTTCTTCTTCTGACAGCACGTGATCAACATTCACGAGTTGAAGATTTAAAGTGACCTTTCGTCTCCATATCTGGAAGTGTTCGCCATCGAATTTCTCCAACTTATTAAAGCCGGTATCGATGAGCGAAGCACGAGAATTATCCATCTTCTCACTAAAGCTTTGAGATTGTTAGTCCCGATGCACAATTTTCGATGAAAAATTCTGAAACTGAAACAATTGTACACACAACGTTTCAAATGCAGCACCTTAAAAAAGATGTGCAACAGAGATCCTGGAGGATTCTGAATTACGAGGATCTAAAAAGATTCTACGTAATACACAAAAAATCTAAAGAGACTTTGTGCAAGCAACTATCGGCAGTAGAGCTTCTAAAAAGAAGTTACTGTAAAAGGCATCAGCAGCGATGACAGGCGAGAATGAGATGCTGGGGTGAATGAACCACCGTTGTTCAAAGCTTTATTCGCCCCACACGAGCACGAACAGCTTCCAGGAACCAGCAAGTTCATGAAGAACTTCTGGAACGCTCGTAAGTCAATATTTGAGACTTGAACGGGCTTCCTGGACTTAACAGACTCCCTCAACTCTCTTCTTGGTGCATCTTTCAAAGGAGGCCAAGGGGCTCTATTTATAGAGTGGAGTTGAGACTTCACCTCTTCTCCTATCCGATGTGGGACTAAAATACCAATACTCAAAAATAGAGTTTGATATTTTAGATCATCCCACAATCAGCATAGAAGTGTGCCAGTCCACGCCTACCCCCCGAACACTCCCGTGCATGCACGAGACATCCTGGAGTCCGTGTCCGAGTCCGAGTCCGCACAACAAAAATTAACTTGCATCGTTGTTGGATTTAATCTTTTTTCCTTCTAGAAAAATACTCCCACATGGCACAAACTTTGCCCCACTACACTTCATGTGCACACCTCAACACAAGCAATGCATTATATTGAGATACTCACCATTTGGTGTAGCCGATGTGGGACTATCTTTTCTAGTCCAAAGGCAAAAACACCAACAGTTAGTTTTTTAAAATAGTGGAGGTATATGCTATTTTCTATCTTTTAAATAGGGACATTTGCTAAAATATTTCTATTTTTTTTTTTATATATTTATTTATATTTTAGTTACATTATGTATATGGCCCACATTTCGGGAGTTCGTCTCGAACCCTCCGTACGCTGGGTACATTTTTATGAGCTTTGTAATTTTCTCAAACTAAATATTGAGAGAAACAAAGGTAGGCCGAAGGTGAGGGTAATACCGACTTTTTGTACCATTAAGTCCAGATTTAAGTTAATTTTTTATCGATGATGATGAACTATTATTTTCTTGATTTAAGAGATTTTGAAGTAATTTATAAGAATTAGGAGCTTATCTATAATTAGTATGTCTGAGGGACTAATTACATATGAAAAACCCATTAGTTAAATTACTTAAAATGATAATAACTACTTGTAAATGAAAATTAAAAAGAATACACTCCAAATTGTTCGAGTAGAGGAATATAACAATTCTAAAGCATAAGTGTCTTTCTGACAGAAGAAATTTCCTAGGAACGGTTGAACCACTAAGTCATTGATTGACTAATATCAAAAAGATTCATATAAGACTTTGAAGCAGATATAGCATTTTTGGACCATTTGGTGCTAAACATAATGAAAAAATCAAACAATTTATTTTAATAGGTATTTGCTGAAACGTTTCATTCATTTAGGGACTGAAATATACATTTTCAAAAGATTTACTCCAATAAGTTCTTAAACTAGTGGTGTTTGAGTAAACACTCATTCCTAAACAACAATCAAAACTAAACAATAAGGCCTCGTTTGGTTCGCGAAATGGAAGGGAAAGGAAATCAATTCCTTGTCATTTTCTTTTCTTTGGAAAACTTTAATTCCTATTGATATTCCTTTCCGATGTTTGGCAATGCCAACGAATTTGGAAAGGAAAATGAATACTTCAATGTGGGAAAGTGATTCCTTCCTTGGATGGATGGAATCACTTTCCTCCCCTAATTTTCCTTCCATTGGGAATCACTTTTCTTTTCTCCTTAATTCCTTGGACACCCAAACATAGGAAAGTAATCATTTTCCTTTCCCAACCGGGAGATTCCGCGAACCAAACGAGGCCTAAGTCCTTCACAAGGTTTAATATAATGAACTATAGTAACTTAAGTGATGATTGTATATATATTACAAAGTGACTAATAAGTAAAACTAAATTATTGACGTAGTGGTTCAACTCTTGTGCGCTTGGCACCTCTCTCATGAATTCCTATGGCCGCCCCAGGCGCTCCTCTCCAAACCCTAGGGTTCGCTAGCCCCCCTTCCCCGGATAAACCCATACTGATCCCAACTCCCCCCCCCCCTCGTTTTCTTCCTTAGGCCCTCATCTCCACCTTGCGTCCCCACAGCGCCTCTCTGGAGGACTGCGGACAATCCTGGGTCCTCCATCATGTCATCCTACAAGGAAGTAATTGAGAAGATGGCTGGTCTCTTTTCACTGCAAGGCCCGGCGGACGCGGTTAATCTTTCGGCCAGGGAGAGCTCCGTCGGCCAACATTGGCGATTCACACTAGCTGTAAAACCGCTCTCCCTCCGCCGATTCACGAGTGATTCCCTATCTTCCATTCTTAACAAACTCTGGAAGACAACTGGTCCAATCCAAGTTTCCAACGTAGACCTTGATGCTGGCTCATTCCTTGCTCGCCTCTATTCCACTCAAACGGTCGACCGTATCATCTCAGAGGCGCCCTGGAGCATAAATGATGACATACTATTCTGGAGGGATGCGACCCGGCGAAGCTACCTGAGGAATACCACTTCGATCAAGCAGATTTATGGGTCCAGTTCCATAGAGTCCCTCTCAAGTTCATGAACCGCAAAGTCATTGGCAGAATGGCAGAAGCCATAGGGGCACCCCGGCCTTGCACGGCCAGCGGCGAAACTAAGTGGAAAAGTTTCACTCGGGTGAAAGTCCTCATCGACATCACAAAACCACTCAAAAGATCCATCTCTGTCAGGTTGGAGGGTTGCAACAACGATCAAGTGATCGTCAAATACGTGAGGCTCCCTAGATTCTGCCAGTTTTGTGTTAAAGTGGGTCATATGATCTCCAATTGCGCCGACAGAGAAAATTTCAAATCGCTGATCGGAGAAGATTGGACGGAGGAAGAGAGGGACAAGATGGAGTCCATCCTCAAACCCAGAGCGAAGGAGGAGGATTACTCTGCTGACTTATCGAGGCCTATCCCTCGTCGATCACAACCAGTGAATAACGCAGGCCTACCATCGCAACACCAAGGAGAGTCAAGTACAGCCTCACCAGGACACGATGGAAGTGTCGCCCACACAGTGATATGACCAGTGACGGCCTCTGCACCCAAGCCCCCACCCTACCGGCCAAACAAGGAGGCGACACGTGGCGTTGCTCAATCTCTACAGCTGGCAGTTTACATTCCATCGCACAAACGGGGATCCAACCTCACCCCTCCAACTGTCACCAACAACCAATCAGCTTTAAATCCTGAGATACCCGCGCATGTGCTACATCCTCCAAATCCCAACTGTGAACCGGACTTCAAGGCCTCAAATCTCAAGACGGTGACAGACTCGATTTACCCCAATCCTAAAATGGATTTTTGTGAGGGTGACGTGGCCCTTTTCCCGCTCAACAAATCAATTGAGACGTAGCCCCCCCATGCAGAGATTCATCAATACCGCCTTCACCCTCCTCCCCCATCCCTACCTACATGGATACCGAGCTTTCCCCCTCTTCTCCGTCTCAGCCTCTCCTCCATCCAAATTCCTCCGAGCCGCATCCCGTACCCATTCACCCATTGCCCCCGATTGTGCATGTTATCTCTAAACGCAAAATCACTTGGAAAAAGATGGCATGGGAGGGTTCTGCCATTACAAATACCCCGGACGTCAACGGAGCTTCCGCTCCCAAGAAGCGGCCGGCTTTAGATGATCAACAAACACCTACAAAATGACTGATCCTCACCACAGATACCCAAATGATTCACAAACAGGTGGCAGCGGCTGACCTTGAACATCCGCAAGAGCCATGTTAATACTATCATGAACTGTCAAGGGGCGAGAAATGCCTCGATAATTCTATCCTTCCGCTCATTTCTCTCCACCGCCCGTCCTTCCATATTCTTCATATCCAAAACTATGTCCTCCCCAAAACACACCGCATCCACTCTCCCCAACCTCGACTACGACAACGTCTTCTCCGTCCCTCCACTGGACTCTTCGGGGGCCTTTGGCTGGGTTGGAACGACTCTATCACAGCAAAAGTCCAATTCTCCACTAAGAATCTCATCATTCTCGCCATTGAAGCCCAGCACCAAGCTCCAGCTTGGTACCTATTTTGTGCTTACGACAACCCTAAAAAAGGATAAACCCAAACTTTGGGAATGCATCAAAGACCGATCGGATACCATCTCTGCTCCATGGGCATGCATCAGAGATTTAACGCCATTACAAATGCAGGGGAGAGACTGGGCAGACGTTAGTATGACGCCCACGCTCAAAACCATTCATCAACATGCTCAACCAGTACGACCTTATAGACCAGGGATTCATCAGCCCTGGGTACACTTGGTCTAATGGCCGCAGCCCCTCCTTCCACATCCGAGAATGACTCGATTGAACCTTAGCCGATACCGAGTGGAATTGTATTTTTCCCCATGCAACTGTCTCTGTCCTCCCCCGTGTCAATAGTGATCATGCTCCCATTTTACTTAACACATACAATAAGTTCTAATACAGAAAGAAAGTACTGCGTTCGAATCCTACTAGACATCTCATATAGACTACATCAGCACTCTTGAACGGATATGGCAGCACAATCCTCATCACCCTGCCATTCCTCTACCATGTAGAATGAGGCGTACACTCAATGGTCTGCATAGATGGGTCAAACTTACCTTCGGAAACAACAAGCATCACATCTCGATCCTCAATGAAAGAATCCTTCAAGTCCATACGAGCAATTCTAACCCTTCCTCCCTACAAGCTGAATGGTGCATAAAAGATGAGCTCAACGACCTTCTTCTTCTCAAAGAAAGCTACTGGAAATAAAGGGCTAGATGTCTACAGATTAACGAGGGGGATCATAATACGAAATACTTTCATATAAAGGCCTGCAACAGAAAGAGGAATAATGCCATCCGAGCCCTACAACTTAACGATGGAACGTGGACTGTCGACCAGACAGTCATCTCTTCAACACTCATAAACTATTTTTGCAACTTGTTCGACGATAAAAACTCCGCTCCCATGGAGCCTTCCTTATCCATCTTCTCTAACCTCATTGACTCAGAGGAGAATGCAACAATAGGAGCTATCCCAACGACGGACGAGAACGAACAGACACTCGAGACATGAAGCCTCTAAAGGCGCCTGGCCCTTAATGACTTCCAGCATAGTTTTATCAGAAGAGTTAGTAAGTCGTCGAGAGCGACGTCGTAAAGATGATTCAGCATTTCTTCGTATCAGGCTGGCTCCCCACGACTCTCAACTATACCCACATTGCGCTTATACCAAAAATTGGTAAGCTGGCGAGGCCTGGTGATTTTTGACCAATTTTTCTTTGCAATGCTATGTACAAAATCATCTCTAAAATCCTGACATCGAGATTAAGGATGTTTATCGACAGGTTAATATCTTCGTGTAGAACTCATTTGTCCCGGGCAGGAAAATCACAGACAATGCCATTTTTTCCCAGAAGGTTCTCCACGCTATGAAGAGATTCCCCAGGAAGAAGAATTCATTCGCGCTCAAGATTGACCTTTCAAAAGCCTACGAGCGTCTCTCATGGAGGTTCATCAACGATGTACTGTTGGAGTGGGTGGGGTTCCCACCTATGTGGAGAATACTCCGGAGAGCGACGAGCGCCATCCGTGTGTCGGAGAAGCTTGGGGAGTGCATGAATTTTATTTTGGTACATATATGGTAAGAAAATATATAATTGGATTTCTATATTTATTTTGATTATATATTTATGATTGAACCCTTCATATAGTAGCTTTCCATATTATTGGGTTTCCAATTATGGTAAGCTAATTATGATTGGATTTCTATTAAATATATGATTGATTTATATTGGAAGTTTCCATATATATTGGCCTTCCATGTATGGGTTACCAAGGGCTTATAAAAGGGTGATGCATGCTAGTTGTAAAATTATCTCAAAACAAAGAGTGCTTTACAATCTTTGAGAGAGAGAGAGGATTAAGGACTATTGTGAAGGAGAGATTGCTTTAAATAATTTTTTGGCATCTCTTGTTCTTCGGAGTCCGCAATCAAAAAATTTCTTCTTTTAAGTGAGTTGTGGTGATCCGTGTTGGATTGGGAGGAGCTTGTAGAGGGTGTGTTCTCTTTATTCCATTAGTGGAGGTTCTTTAGGGTTGGACTCCGATCGTCCCGTAGTTTTTCCTGCAAGGGTTTTCCACGTTAAAAATCTTTGTGTCTGCGATTGTGTTTGGAATTTTTGGTTTGTGTGCTTTTGCTCGGTTCTCTCGCAGGACTTTCTGGTTTGGGGGAACGGTTTTCGCGCTTCTTTCCCAATAGAGTGGTATCAGAGCTTTGGGTTCAAAGAAGCGTCAGGAGTTGACAGTCAAACCAGGAAGCAGAGATGGACGCGAAACCGGTGCGCATGGTGAACCTGAATGGTACCAACTACCATTATTAGCGGAGCAAGATGAAGGATTTGTTGTTCGTCAAGAAGCTGCATCTTCCAGTATTTGCATCCGAGAAGCCCGGTGACAAATCCGATGAGGACTGGAACTTCGAGCATATACAGGTGTATGGGTACATACGGCAGTTCGTTGACGAGAACGTGTACAACCACGTTGCCAATATTGAGCATGCGAAGACGTTGTGTGAGAAGCTGGAATCTTTGTACGCAAAAAAGACCGGAGTAAACAAATTGTTCCTGATCCGGACGATGATGGGTCTGCGGTACAAAGATGGTGCATCAATTACGGATCACTTGAGTGAGTTCCAGGGCGTGGTGGACCAGCTATCCTTGATGGAAGTCAAGTTCGACGACAAGGTTCAAGAACTTTGGTTGCTATGTATATTGCCAGACTCGTGGGAGATCGTACGAGTATCTATGATCGCTTCTGCTCCGGAAGGCGTGGTCAGTCTGGAGTTTGCCAAGAGCGGGGTACTGAATGAAGAGATGCGGAGACGTTCTCAGGGCACTTCATCCATATCCCATCACTCAGAGGTACTAGTTTCAGAGAGCCGCGGAAGGAACAAAAGCAGGGGTCCAGGTGGTGGAAGAGACAAGAGCAGGGGGAAGTCCAAGGATTGGTATGAGGACTCGGAGTGTTACCATTGTGGCAAGAAGGGCCACATCAAGCGAAACTGTTTTGCTTGGAAGAGAAAGAAGAAGGGCGACAAGGGGAAGCAAGATGAGAACACTACAGCGACGGCTTCGATACATGGAGGCGATGTGATCGTCGTAGGTGATGAGGTTATCACAAACCTTGCCTGTGATGACAATTCTTGGCTAGTGGACTCAGGGGCTTCAGTGCATGTATCTCACAACAGGACACTATTTGCCACTTACACGACAGACGACTGTGGAGTGTTGAAGATGGGCAATGGAGATGTGTCAAAGGCGGTTGCCGTTGGAGATGTACATTTGAGGACGAAGATGGGTGCAGTTCTTGTTCTCAAAGATGTTCGTCATGTCCCTAATATCCGTTTCAACCTGGTGTCGGTTGGAAGATTGGATGATGAGAGATTCTTCAGTCTCTTTGGAAATAGTCAGTAGAAGCTTTCCAGAGGTTCGATGGTGATTGCCAAAGGAAGTAAGAAGTCCGGTCTCTACTATATGGAGGGGAGCACACAGGGTGTACAGGAGGTGAACACAGTCAGTAATGCGTCTACCGAGTTGTGGCACAGACGGCTCGGCCATATCAGCGAGAAGGGGATGAGCTAGTTGGTGAACAGGAAAGTGATTCCAGGGCTCAAGTCTACAAAGTTGGAGAAGTGCACGCACTGCTTAGCTGGGAAGAAAATAGGGTGTCTTTCCAAAGTCACCCAAGTTCAAGGAAGCCGGCGTTGCTCGAGTTGATTCACTCGGATGTCTGTGGTCCTGTGAAGGTAAAATCTATTGGTGGTGCTTCTTACTTTGTAACTTTTATTGATGACTATTCCAGGAAGGTTTGGGTCTATGCCTTGAAGACCAAGGATCAGGTGCTGCCTACTTTCAAAGAGTTTCAGGCCTCTGTTGAAAGAGAGACGGGCAAGAAGTTATTGTGTGTTCGGTCCAACAATGGCGGCGAATACATCGGTCTCTTTGATACTTATTGTAGAGAGCAGAGGATACGACACCAGAAGACTCTGCCAAAGACACCTTAGCTCAATGGTGTAACGGAGCGCATGAACAGGACACTGATGGAGAGGGTGCGGTGTTTGTTGTCAGAAGCAAACTTGTCGGGCAGTTATTGGGGTGAGGCTCTTCTCACAGCAGCTTATTTTATTAATTTGTCTCCTAATGCTCCTTTGTATGGTGATATGCCTGACAAAGTATGGTAGGGCAAAGAGCCGTCATACAATTACCTGCGAGTGTTTGGCTGTAAGGCCTTCGTGCATGTACCGAAGGACGAGAGGACCAAACTTGAGCCGAAGATGAGGCGATGCGTCTTTGTCGGCTACGGTCGGGATGAGTTTGGCTATAGACTCTACGACCCGGTGGAAAGAAAGCTCTACAGAAGCAGGGACGTGGTGTTCGTCGAGGATCAGACCATGACCAACACTCAGGATTTCGAGACGCCTTTTGAGGCTGAGGAATTGCCTGAGTTAGAGTCATTTTGCTTCGAGCAGTTTCCAGAGGACATCGCAGAGGATCCCATTATGGGGGAGCCAGTACATGGAGTTGCTCCCAACCATGATCATCAGTCTGCTGATGGTGGTCAGGGTATCCCTCGGGAGGATGAGCATGCCAGAAGACAGTTCCTGAAGGGGAGGAGGCTGTTGGTATACAGCCAGCACCAGTGGCTCCACTGAGAAGGAGCGACAGAGATCGTCGACCATCTACGAGATACTCACCGGATGAGTATATGTTATTGACTGACGGGGGAGAGCCCGAAAGCTTTGCAGAGGCTATGGAAGACGAACACAGATAAGAGTGGATGGAGGCCATGCAGGAGGAGATGAGTTCCTTGCACACTAATTCCACTTATGAGCTGGTGCGGTTGCCAAAGGACAAGAAGGCTTTGAAGAATCGATGGGTGTTTAGAGTGAAGCAGACGGATGATGCTACTCGCCCTCGATACAAAGCGAGATTGGTAGTCAAAGGCTATGGTCAGCGGAAAGGCATGGATTATGATGAGATCTTTTCGCCTGTCATCAAGCATTCGTCTAATCGGGTGGTGCTAGCATTAGCAGCCAGTCTCGACTTGGAGGTCGAGCAGATGGATGTGAAGACGACATTCCTCCACGGTGATCTTGAGGAGGAGTTGTACATGGAGCAGCCAGAGGGATTCTGTGAGAAGGGCAAGTCACATTTGGTCTGCCGGTTGAGGAAGAGCTTGTATGGTCTGAAGCAGGCTCCGAGGCAGTGGTACAGGAAGTTTGAGTCATTTATGTGGGAGCATGGTTATGCACGGACGACGTCGGACCATTGTGCATTTGTGAGGTATTTTGCCGAGGATGATTTCATTATTTTATTGCTCTATGTAGATAATATGCTATTAGTGGGTCGGAATGCCACTAGGATAGCGGAGTTGAAGTGCCAACTGGGTGCGGCCTTCTCTATGAAGGATTTGGGCGCAGGGAAGACTATTCTTGGGATGGAGATCAGCCAAAAGAGAGAGTCCAAGCTGCTACATTTGTGTTCCAAAAGAAGTACATTCACCGGGTACTTCAGCGTTTCGGTATGGACGAGTCGAAGAAAGTGAGTTGTCCCCTTGCGGCTCACTTTAAGTTCACTGAGGAGCAGTGTCCATCTACCGAAGACGAAAAGGAAGACATGGAGCGGGTTCCATATGCTTCAGTTATGGGAAGTCTTATGTATGCTATGGTGTGTACGAGGCTAAACATCGCTCATGCAGTTGGCACAGTTAGCAGGTACCTTTCAAATCCTGGAAGGGTACATTGGAGTGCGGTCAAGTGGATTCTACGATACCTTCAGGGCACTGCCGATTGGAGACTTTTTTTTGGTGGTGACGAGCCGAAGCTGGTTGGGTATACTGACGCTGATATGGCTGGAGATGTAGACACGAGGCGATCGACTTCGGACTATATGATGATGTTTGCTGGAGGAGCGGTATCGTGGCAGTCGCGGTTTGCAGAAGTGTGTTACCTTGTCGATGACAGAGGCATAGTACATTGCGGCGATGGAGGCTTGCAAGGAGTTGCTGTGGATGAAGAAGCTGCTGCAGTAAATAGGACTGAAGCAAGAACAGTATACTTTGCTTTGCGACAGTCAAAGTGCTATTCACCTTGTGAATAACCAGACATTTCATAGTCGGTCCAAGCACATCAAGACTCGGTATCATTGGATACGGGATGTGGTTGAGAAGAAGGATGCGGCGCTTGAGAATGTTCATACTGATGACAATGGAGCGGACATGCTCACGAAGGTTCTTCCGAGGGAAAAGTTTGAGTACTGCAGGCAGATCGTCGGGATGACGACCTCCTCCATATAGTTGTGAAGGGGAAGATTTGTTGGAGTGGGTGAGGTTCCTACCTATGTGGAGAATACCCCGGAGAACGACGAGCGCCATCCGTGTGTCGGAGAAGCTTGGAGAGTGCATGAATTTTATTTTGGTACATATATGGTAAGGAAATATATGATTGGATTTCCATATTTACTTTGAATATATATTTATGATTGAACCCTTCATATAATAGCTTTCCATATTATTGGGTTTCCAATTATGGTAAGCTAATTATGATTGGATTTCTGTTAAATATATGATTGATTTATATTGGAAGTTTCCATATATATTGGCCTTCCATGTATGGGTTACCAAGGGCTTATAAAAGGGTGATGCATGCTAGTTGTAAAATTATCTCAAAACAAAGAGTGCTTTACAATCTTTGAGAGAGAGAGAGAGAGAGATAGGATTAAGGACTATCGTGAAGGAGAGATTGCTTCAAATAATTTTTCGGCATCTCTTGTTCTTCGGAGTCCGCAATCAAAAAATTTCTTCTTTCAAGTGAGTTGTGGTGATCCATGTTGGATCGGAAGAAGCTTGTAGAAGGTGTATTCTCTTTATTCCATTAGTGGAGGTTCTTCAGGGTTTGACTCCAATCGTCCCGTGGTTTTTCCCGCAAGGGTTTTCCACGTCAAAAATCTTTGTGTCTGCGATTGTGTTTGGCGTTTTTGGTTTGTGTGCTTTTGCTCGGTTCTCTCGTAGGACTTTCTGGTTTGGGGGAACGGTTTCCGTGCTTCGTTCCCAATATGTACTACATGGGATGTGCATCCAAGTTCACTCCAAGCTTCTTATAATGGAATGCATCTCCTCGACTTCTTTCTCCGTTCTTGTCAATGGCTCACCCGAAGGCTACTTCAAACCCAAATGTGGCCTCTGCCAGGGCTGCCCACTCTCACCGTACGTCTTCATTCTATGCACGGAAGTTTTATCCAGACTCTTCTACCATAGAGAACAAGAAGATCTGTATTGCAGAATCCGCATCAACCGCTACTCCTTCTATTACGTACCTCCTTTTCGTGGACGACATCCTTATTTTTGCCAAGGCCTCTATTCAAGTTCTAATCAAGTTGAAGACATCCTCGAGCTATTCTCGTCTTGGTCGGGCCAACAAATCAGTTACTCTAAATAAAGCATTATATTCAGTAGGCAGGTCAGTCTCATCGACCAACAAAACCATGCATTAGTTATGCATCTCACCAGTATGAGCAAGGAGGACAGATATCTCGGACAATCAATTTTGAAGTCGAAGTATCCATATACAATAAACTCCTGGACCACTGTGGTTCGTTATTCAACGGATGGAAGAAGAAACTCCTCTCTCACGATGGCCGTAATGTCCTTATATAATCTACCCTCGGCTCGATCCGTATCTATCACATGGCCACACTCACAAAGTGCCCAAACATGTCACGAATCAGATCTCTCAAATGCAAAGAAGCTTATGGTGGGGACACGACATGGAGGAGAGGAAGCTTCACTTTCTTGGTTGGGACAAATTCACCAAACCCAAAAGAGTTGGCAGACTAAGCTTTCGCAATCCTGAATGGGTGAATGATGCACTCCTAGGCAAGCTTCTCTGGAGATTCCTTACGAACCCCGATCAACTATGGGTCCGCCTTCTAAATGGAGCATACCTACAGAACAGATCGATCGTCGTGGACAACCGAGCCTCGCCAACGTGGAAGAGCATTCTATCCACCCAATACCTCCTTGCTGACAAGGTGTTTTGGAAAATTAAGGGCAGGTGGATCAACATCCTAGATGAGCCATGGATTCCCTCCCTACCGGGGCATCGCTTCATCGATGTTGAGCTGCCCCCAAACGGCCCCAGAATCGTTCGTGATCTTATAAACACACTCAAAATCCTGGAACCATGTACTAATCAACTATCTCTTCCTTCATATGGAGGCTAAGGCAATCATAGACATCAACCTACGGGAAGGCGATGGTCCGAATAGCCTTATATGGACGTGTTCTAGAGATGGCCGATTCTCCTCCAAATCCTTATACGAATCCATCCGTAGACAGCAACCCGAAGGATCCTCCTCTGTAGATGATAGCAATTTCTGGCATAAATTTTTGAAGATCAAGGACATGTCACCCCGGATTCATATGTTCATTTGGCGACTCATGAAGGGAGCCTTACCGCTCCTTACATCTATAAATAGAAGGGTTTCCACCGCACACAAAACTTTCTCTTTCTGCTGCCTCCATGACGAAGATCTTGATCACTTATTCCTCCACTTCCAAGTGGCCCACGAGGTCTGGTTTGCATGCCAACTAGGGCTCAGGATTGAGAAGCATTTCAAGGTTCGGGAACTCTTCTCGAATTGGCTGCTCGACATCAACTCCGTGGAGGCATTCAAAATGGGCTCGGCGATCCTATGGGCAATCTGGAAGGCCAGGTGTGCTTGTATTTTCTAGCATGTTGCCCCCTCATGCGCGTCGATTATTTGACAACCAGACATGGGCTTGTCCTGCTATATGGAATCTCTCATGGATAAGATATCGGAGTCCCATCGGAGTCCCAAGCTCTGAGGGAAACCATTGTTGGGTTTGTAGCCTTTTGTTTTGCTTTTTAGTCCCACATCGGCTAGAAAGGAATGTGTATCTCCATATATATGAGTCTTTTCTCTTTATGGAGATGCACATGTAGTGCACATGGGTGTGTGCCATGTGGGGTTAATTATTAATGGTATAAAGGCTTAATCAACAATTAAGAAGCTGTAAGCTTTTTGCTCTTGGAAATTTATTTCCATGGAGCTAAGCTCCGTAGGAGCTTAGCGACTCGGACTCGGACTCGGACTCGGACTCGGGCTCGGGCTCATGAGGCGTAATATAGCGTTTTGTTGGCACACTTTGCACTTAGCATGTCAGCTTCGTCGCAAAGTATGCATAAGTAACGCTAATACGCGTGTCCGCGTATGTGCGTATGGCTGGCTGTATATTAGAGCGGGAACGGTTGCAGCCGTTGTTGCACGTTCAGGAGTGGTTCTGCCACTACCCTGAAGTTCAGGTAACTGCTTGGCAACCGCCCCGTGGGCTATATATGCAGGTTCTCTCCTCTCTCTGAGGGCAGTAGTAATCAGAATTCCAGGGAGAAAAACTCTAAGTGTTCTTTAACACAACAGAGTAGTGAGCGTGTTCTTTAACACAAACACTAGTACTTTTTAGTACGCGTGGGTTCTGTTACTTCAAACAGAGAGAGAAGAGTAGAGCCATTGCCAGAGGAGTTCGCCGTCTTCCGAGGATTCAGAAGAGCATGAGTGTTCCAAGGTTTTCTGTCAACCTTGCTGGTTCCTGGAAGCTGTTCGCAGAGGGCGAATAAAGCTTTGAGCAACGGTGATCATTCACCCCAGCATTTCCATCTCTCGCCTGTCATCCATCTGTTGCCTTTAGTAGTTCCGTCAGTATCTTCTTTTTAGAAGGCACTACTGCCAGTTTGCTACATTCACGAAAATCTCTTTAGATTATTCGTGTATTACGATATCTTTTTAGATCTCGTAATTTGCAGAATCCTTCTGGATCTCTGTTGCAAAACCTTCTTTAAGGAATTACATTTGAAACGTTGTCTTTACAACTATTTCAGTTTCTGTATTCTCCATCGAAAAGTGTGCCCCGGCGTTCCCGGCAATAACAATCTCAAAGCTTTATTGCTACGATGGAAAACATTAGTGCTTCACTCATCAATACTGAATTTTGCAAGTTAGAAAAGTTTGATGGAGAGCATTATCAAGTCTGGAAGAGGAAGGTTTATCTCACTCTTCAACTTAGAGACGTTGATCACGTACTGCTTGAAGAGGAACCTACTGTTCCAGATACAGGGTCTGATGCCGCAATCACTACGGCTACTAAACTTCAGGCCAAGTGGAGAAGGGAGAATAGCATTTGCAGGTTGCTTATCCTGAATGCCATGGAGGATTCTCTAGCAGAATCCAACAGTAAGAAACCAATTGCCAGAGACATATGGGAGTCTCTGGAAAAACTGTACGAAGAAGCCAAGAACAGGAGCAAAATATTTATGGTTGAAAAATATCACAAATAGCTCTTTAAGGACGAGAAGTCCATGCTACCGCATGTCAAAGAATTTCTGAAGCTGCGACAGAAGTTGGAAGACGAGGCTATGCCCCTTCCCGACAAGTTTGTTGTTGGACGGATTTTCTCACAGCTTCCCGCTGGGTGGAGTAAGTTCTATGCAAACATGCATAGGAAGAAGCTGGAGATCACCCTTGAAGATCTCCTACAGGAAATTTATGTTGAAGACCAGATGAGGGCTCAACATAAAGTTGACACGCTTTCCAAGCAGATGGCTAACGCAAACTTGGTTTCATCAAGGGAACCAAAGGAAAAGGAAAAGCGTGCAGATTTCCAGAAGAAGAAGAAGAACCCTAACAACTTGAATGTTAAGGGAACTTCTTTCAAGTCAAAGAAATCTAAGGCAAAGATGCCTTCTTTCAAGTGTGGCTAGTTGGGCCATTTCAAAAGTGAATGCACATCACCGGCCAAGAAATCAGAGCAAGGTGAGCCTAGCAAAGTCTCAATGATTACTGATGTAATTGCTATGATTGGACAGGTTGATGCTGTAGGATCTGATTCAGACTGGTGGGTAGATACTGGAGCCACCTGCCATGTCTGCTCCAGTAAGGAGTGGTTCACCACCTACACACCCACTTCTGAAGCGGTTGTGATGGCGAACCAAGCACAAGCTGAAGTGCTAGGGATCGGAACGGTTATTCTGAAGCTAACTTCTGGCAAGTCTCTGACGCTTCAAGGCATGAAGCACGTACCTGCTATCGCCAAGAACCTGATCTCGGGAGGCCTACTCTGCAATGCAGGCCTCAGGATGGACATCAATGCTGGCCAGATGGTGATGTCTATCAAGGAAACATATTTCGGGAAAGCTTTTTATACCGAAGGAATGTTCAAAATTCAGCTTGTAAATCAGTCCAATGTAATTAATGTGATTAATGAAATCACTCCTTCTGCTTATACTCTTGAGTTATGGCATAATAGGCTAGGACATGTTCATTGTAAACGAATAAACAGAATGTCTAGTCTAGGACTTATCTCCAAATGTGGGGGTAAGGTAGAGAAATGTGAAGTTTGTGTTCAAACGAAGATCACAAGGAAACCCTTTTCTCATGTTAATCGAAGTACAGATCTTCTGGAGTTGGTTCACTCCGATATCTGTGACTTCAAATAGTTCTCTACAAAGGCCGGGATGAAGTATTTTATAACCTTCATCGATGACTTCTCAAAGTATGCGTTCGTCTACTTGCTGAAGGCTAAAGACGAAGCATTCGAGAAGTTCAAGGAGTTCAGAGCCGAAGCTGAACGGCAGACTGGACAACAACTCAAAAGGATAATAAGTGATCGAGGTGTGGAGTACAGGTCTCATGAATTCGCATCGTTCTGTAAGGAACATAGAATTGTCAATGAGACTACGGCTCCGTACTCTCCTCAATCAAACGGAGTAGCTGAGAGGAAGAACAGGACGTTGACAGAAATGATAAATTCAATGTTGTTGACTGCTGGCCTTCCTAAGTGCTACTGGAGAGAAGCTGCATTGACGGCCACTTTTATTCTAAATAGAGTGCCTCATGCAACTTCAGACATTACTCCTCATGAACTCTGGTTCAAGGTCAGACCTAACTTGAATGTCATTCGAGTGTGGGGGTGTCTGGCATATGTCAAGCTTCTAGATCTGAAGATTCAGAAGCTTGGGACAAGGACTACTAAGATGATCTTCTTGGGGTATGCTGAGAAGAGTGATGCTCGGAGATTTTTTGATATTGAGTCAAATCAGATTATCGAATCTCGCGATGCAGAATATTTTGAAGACAAGTTTGCAAGGCACAAGAATATTGTTCTTGCGGATGTACCGGAGAACAAAGAGGGTGCGCCAGAAACTGTAGTCTTCAATAAAGATGTGGTCCAAAAAGATGTTGTTGAAACAACGGTTGAACCAGATCTCGCTGAGCCGTCAACGAAGCGAGTGAGGAGGCCGAAGGACTTCAGAAGTGACTTTGTCACCTATCATGTGGAAGCAGATCCGCTTACCTATGATGAGGCGATGAAGACCAGAGACTCAGTTTTCTGGAAGGAGGCGATTGACAATAAAATTGATTCCATCACCTCAAATAACACTTGGGTGTTGGTTGATCTTCCTGAAGGAGCGAAACCCATCGGATGCAAATGGATCTTCAAGAAGAAGATGAAAGCAGATGGAACTATTGACAAGTTCAAGGCTAGGTTGGTAGCCAAAGATTTTCTCAGAAGCAGGGGATTGACTACTTTGACAAGTATGCTCCAGTAGCCCTGATGACCACCATCAGGATGTTGATTTGCTCTTGCAGCAATACATAAGATGGTGATACATCAGATGGATGTGAATACGGCTTTCCGAAATGGCGAGCTGACCGAAGAGATTTACATGCAACAGCCAGAGGAATTTGTCATCAGAGGTCTTGAAGACAAAGTCTGCAAGTTGGTAAAATCTTTGTATGGTCTTAAACAGGCTCCCAAGATGTGGTATGAGAAATTTGACAAAGTTATATGTTCAAATGGCTACATGGTCAGCGATACGGACAAGTGTGTTTACACGAAGTTCGCTCATGGAAGAGGTGTGATCGTTTGTCTGTACGTGGACGACATGCTTATCCTAGGTACGGATATTACCTGTGTCACGGAGACAAAGAAATTAATCTCAAGCAAGTTCAGTATGAAGGACTTGGGGGAAGCTGATGTGATCTTAGGGATCAAGATCATCCGGACAGATACTGGACTAACGCTGGCACAGTCTCATTATATTGAGAAAATGATCATTCGTTATGGATATCGGGATTTTCCAGGGATCGATACGCTGTACAGGTGTGATCTGAAGCTGAAGCCTAATTCAGGGGAAAGCGTCAGGCAGCTGGAGTATACAAGCGTAATCGGGAGTTTGATGTATGCTACTACTGCCACAAGGCCTGACATAGCTTTTGCCGTGTGAATGCGGAGTCATTTTACGAGCAATCTAGGTGTTGAACACTGGAAAGCTGTGAAACAGGTTATGAGATATCTCAAGAAGACTCAAACATATGCACTGTACTACAGCGGAGATCCTCCGGAAGTGGAAGGCTTCCGTGATGCCAGTTGGTGTTCAGAGGTGGAGAGCGAGAGGTCCACAGGTGGATTCATTTTTACAATGGTGGAGCTGCTATATCGTGGAAGTCGAAGAAGCAGACTATGCTCTCGCGGTCATCCATGGAATCTGAGTTCTTTGTACTTGATACCGCAGCCGAAGAAGCAGAATGGCTTCGGGAGCTCATGTATGATCTTCCAGTGGTTGGGGCGCACATACCGGCGATACCGATATACTGCGACAACCAGGCGGCTGCGGCGGTGGCATCAAATGACCTTTTCAACGGGAAGAAGAGGACTGTGCGGTTGAAGTACAGGGCAGTAGACGATCTTATTAAGAGAGGTATTATTACAGTAATTGATGTTCGGAGTCAGGAGAATCTGGCGGATCTGTTCACCAAGGGCCTCAAGCGCCAGCTGGTTGATGACACAGCTTGTAAAATGGGCTTGAAGGCATTCTGATATTGTATTATTGTATTCCTACCATAAAGTTTTATGCTATTAGTTCAAAGATTTATCTACTAGGCATCTAGCTTTTGGTTCAAGGGAGGACCACTAATCGGAAGAATATCAGGAATGGTGGGTACATGTTCTATTGGGCATGGAGAGGTTACGGACCTATAACCACTGTTGTCTACTATTGTTTTCTGCTGAAAACAGTTCCTGTGGGAAGGTTGGCTTAATTGCCTTAATGAGTTCTCAGGCAGAGTGAATGCCTGGTATGCTTTGCAGGAAGCATGGTAGAACAGCACTACAAGAAGTGAAACTCCATGCTACAGTGGGGTGACTCCACGATGAAGTTCCTATATGTGGGGTGTTGCCCAGGAATAGGATAAAGCCTCGGCTTTGCAGGACAAGTCACAGCGGCGTAGCACCGCAAATAGGCAGTTAGCCTAATACTATATGTTAAAATAAAGAGGGGTGTAGTCAGCACTACAAAGAGGAGGAGTTCCTCATGTTACTGTGGCACGACACCACGATGAGGTACCCGGTTAGGGATAAAGCCTCGGCCTTGCAAGCCATGTCGTTGCGGCGTAACACCGCAAGGGAGCCTAAGGCTTCATGCTGGGTAGTTTGGCACTACAAAGAGGTAGTTGCCTCATGCTACAGTAGTATGACACTACAAAGGTTCCCAGATATGGGGTGATTCCCAGAGAGGGGTAATGCCTTGGCTTCGGGCCATGTCATAGCGGCGTAGCACCACAAGGAAAGCGCAAAGCGCTTCATGCCATGTCTCTTTATAATGAACTCACCTATAGTGTATGGACAAAGAGATCTTAGACCGTCTCTTGAGGGTAAACTTGTAGACGCCTAAAATTATACACTGAAACCAGGCTGGCACAGGGCCTTTAATGTGTAGCCAGAGGCACATGTAACTTGTCACGACCCGCACCCTAGAGTTAGGGCACGAGAACGTAACAACGCCCAGCCTACGCCGTAGTGTCGGCGATAGAACGCTGTCCTAGGTCTCAATGCATCTAACAGTATAAGACTAAACAGTTTATACTCCCCGAATGGGGGTGACATAGCATAATGTAAACTCAATCACATCTAAGGTAGAGCATAAAGGAAGATAGATAAAACATGAAATCGAAAAAAGATACAACAGATAGATGTCTAAGTGTCTAAGATACAAACTCAGAATACATCTCAAAACCCAAATATAGTAATCCATAAATACAACTCAAGATGACTGAAAATAAACTATAAGCAAAAACCCTAGCTATCTATGCAACCTCTACTGTCTCCTCTAGGCTAGCAGGCAACATCCAGGCTATCTGTAAAATTTATCAACAGGTCCAGTCAGGACTGGAGCGAGGACAAAACATCTCACGCAGTTCATAACGAGTTAGAAAATATAAAGCATGCAATAGAGTAAAGTACATGAAACGCTGAAAGAAAAAGATATATAAAAAACAGTAGAGATTTGATAACAGAAAATATCTAAATATGATAAGTAAGACTGTAAGGAACATGTGATTTAGAGCATAATATAGTTATATAAACAGGTTAGGTTATACAATAAAATGGGACTCCTTTGTACGTGGGTGTACAATGGACATATACAATTTCTTATACAATACGATTGATCACATAACCATTTTTACTCCCCCTCTCCAATTAATACACAAGGATCCAATTCAGTTACGTTACCTTATACAATGACTTATACAATGGCTTGTACAATGACTTGTACAATGGCTTGTACAATGGCTCAATGTGATACTGAGAGTACAATATGCACAATGAGTGTACAATGATAAGGGTATTTAATAAATACAACATGTAAGTGAAATGCACATCACAATATGTACTTAGTGAATACAAGGAGATAACATCTCAGAAGAAGATCCATATAGTACCAATCCGTGATAATGAATCGTGTCAGCATCAAGTACAGTAATCTAGAGCAAGAATGTAAATCTATACAAGTATGAAACGGTCAGAGAATGTACTCGCCTAATAGCCTGAGTGTCTGAAGAGAATATACTGTCCGAAGAGTGGTGTCTGTCTCCTATAGAACAGTACAAGTTACTATGAGTCCAAAATGATAATAAGATGCATTACAATGCATTCTGAATGAATCTAGGTCAATCTAGGTCAAATCTAAGTCAAACCTAAGTCACACCAAGCTAAACTAGGTCATACTAGGTCATACTGGGTCATACTAGGACAACCAAGGTCAAACAAGGTCATAGGAAATCAATCCAAGTCAAACTAGGTCAATCGGGGTCAAAGGTTGACTTACAGTTGACTTTTGGTCAAAAAGTCAACTCTGGTCAACTGCACTAGTCAAACTAGGTCAAACTAGGTCATGTCCTAACCCAGTAAGTCTTACTAGGCCCAACCAAGACTATCCTAGCAAGCACACATCAATACAAGGCTATAGAAGCCAACATACACCCAACTCTATATAGCATGCAATTATTCAATACTCAAATAGGCAAGAATTTACATTGGATATACACTAGGTAATCTATTACTTTAAGCTATATATGTCTACACATATACACATGCATATATTGGTATTCAATATTAGGTCTATAATTATGGCATTTCAAATAGTTATATAAACTTATATATTACAACACAATATGCTAACATATATATAATATACATACATAGCTAAGTTAACTATATTCATAAATACTTATTTAAGAGGCTATGTGTGTGTATATGAACATGGCAAAGGGTCAAGTGAGGGTTAAATGGGCATACATAGTGTATACATATCAAAGAGTGTCAAAGTGTAAGTGAACAATGTGTCAAGTGTGATAGTGTCAACATAGTGTAAGGGGTACATGAGGTAATATATGATTTGTGTTAACATAGAATATTATATCACATTAACTTGTATATTGCATACATTACATCTATTATTACATTACATTTATGCTTGCATTCATTCATCATTCATTTATTCTCTTGTACTACTATATGCACCATACATTACATACTATAGAACCTACATATTCATTACAAGCCATACTTATACATGCTTACATTAGATAGGATACTTACACCTCATACATCATTTATTTAACCATTTATACATAATGTATATACATTAACATGGGTTAAAATTAAATAGAACATTATATTACACACAAGGGTGCACAAAATGCATATGGCGAATAGTAACTCCTACTAATAATCAATACTGTACCAACTCAGCATGAATTAAATTCTAGGATTAAAGTATGTTATAGATCTATGTGTTAGCTTTCTGAAACTTCAAACGGATCGCGTTTTCGTTTCCGAAAACTCCCGGAATCGCAAAAACACCGAGAACGCGTTTGTCTTTCGTACAGCTGACACTCAAATAATTCTCCAGAAAGTTACAGAAAGAATTAGGCCTATTAATACATGTTTTTGGAAAGCTAACTTCAATACGCTTCTTTTAAAAAAACGGAAGATTAAACCGAGCTTTGAGCTAGAAGTTATGACATTTCTAAGTTAGGGCTAAAATTAAAAACGTGGATAAAAATCATGACGGATTTAGATAGTTTGAGCCAAAAGAATACACAATATATATCCTAATTATCCACAACAATAATAGCAATAATAATATGAGGAACCACACTCACAAACTTGATTATATAATCATCATGAACCATTTATTACATATATAAATATAGATACACTCTCATTACAATATATATATATAAAAATATATATATATATATAAATCTATATATGTAACATGAACACATCCACAACACAAAGGACACTCCTATGACCTCCAAATGGACACAAAATGGACACAAATGTAGATACAACCATGGGGATCATTCCTATGGGTTTAAAATAGACCTATATGCATGAGGAAATAAAAGGAGAAGGGATTTATACCTCCCGATAGATCGAATCGAAGAAAAGCCTTTCCGGAGCGACACCGACACGTAGAGATTCCAAAAGGACACGAACGAGCTCCGAATCCTCCCAAACTTGGGTAGATTCCTCCTTAGCTAGAATGGAGAAGGAAAGAAGAAGATTTGGTGGCGAAATGGAAGGATTTGGTGGAGAAATTGCTAGGGATTGCTCTCTAGGAATTTGGGGAAGAACAAGAGAGAGAGTGTGGATGAGAATAATGAATGAACTTGAGCCTATCCTCTCCCAAAGTGGCTGGTCATATGGGCTATTTGTAATGCTCCGCTCCGCATCGGTGCATTACGATGAGTCGTTGACTCGAAGAGTTACGTTGACCCGATGAGGTATCGATGCGAATCGATGCAAGTGTTGCGTTGGCCAAAGATAAGCTTTGAGTCGGTTGGAATCTATGAATCGAATCGATGCAAAGGATAAGTCCCGTCGAGCAAGTGCTGATTTTAGTTGATCTGGTGTACAGGCTATACTTTTATGCTGGACGATAAGTGGTCGACATTTTGCCTTATGCAATGAAGTGTCCGCAAAACCAAATCGTGGCCTTGCAATGGATTATGGCATGGACACGATAGGCCAAATCAACCGAATCGAGCAAAGGAATGGCTAAGTCCGGGAGTTAGCTATGCGATCGAGTTATGAAAGCGAGACGCTTCAATCTGCGAGACGGCGAGGCGTATCGGCTTAAGGTGGGCGGGTTCTTGACTCTCTCTCCCTATTCCTTCACGTTTAATAAATATGTTATGCTATGTGTAAGATGTTATCGAGTAAGCGAGAGTGGCTCGGCGACGAAAGGTCTAAGTATGTGTCGAACACTAAGATATAATATTGAACAATCGAACAATCGAAGCGACGTGCATCAAGTGTACGAGTCGCGGTAGGGGAATGATGGTAGAACATTGAAAGACAACATCGAGATGTGCATCATGTGCACGGCTCCGAGAACATTGAACTCTAGGCGTAGAACATTGATTATGGTGCTGAGCGTGCCTTCGCGCACTTATGTACGAAAAGACTAAGTAACTACGGAATTAGGCTATGAGAACAACTTACGAATGGTACGCGCTGAATATGAGTACGAAATGACTAAGCCGTTGGGCGTCGTGCATCAATATGGATGTGTTGGGGCATAACGCCGACGGAGCTCCCCATATGAATGGTGGATTATGTTTATGGCACGGGAAAACGTTTATGGCACGGGAAACCGTTTATGTGCGAGACTATGTTTATGGAATACGAGATCGGTTGGTATGCTATGGATTGTATGATATGGAACGTATTGCATGGTCAATGGACTCGGATTGCCTGCGCACGGGTGCGGCTTCCCTCGAACGGTTACGCCGGGGCGCCGGGGACCGTTCGGCCTAGGAGGGAATTATGTGTGGTATTTATGGTGCACAACATTCGGACGGATCACGACCGTCCAGTGCTGTGATAAGCTATGATATCCATAAGTTTGGGATCCTTCGGATACTGGGCTAGCAATCCGTATCGAAGCGATTGTAGGCTTATACATATGAGATGCCAAGTCCATTACGGTGCGAAACACCGTGACCTTCATATAGATAGGGCCGGTGGGCTGAGATGAGAGCTGGGTGCAGGCGCAGGGCCTGCCACCCATTATGCATATGTTTACGTTTATGATTGGTCGCTTGCGTGAATGAGATAATTCTATGTTAAGTTCTAACCCGTGCAGGCTAAGAAAAATGGGACGAAGATGAGCACGAACACTATGTTATGTTCATATTATGGCTAACTGTATCTGCTGCAGGAACACGGGATATGGGACACATTCATGTAATGTACTATTTTTAAGTATTGCCATGAAATCGATCCTAAGGCTAAATAGAAAGATTACAATTTATATGTATGTTTCATTAAATGGATTAAGTGTTTGGTTTGGGTGAGAGCGGGTCTTGATCAGTGCGAAGCGAGGATGAAAGCACTAAACCCCCACTAGTTTATGTGCAGGTTCAGGTTATGATCGGCTCGGGGCGGGGCTTGGCTTGGACGTGCTGAGGCAAGGAGTCCTTGGCGTTCAAGAGGAGCTACCGCATATGCGTTCGGACTTGCGACATGGAGATGTTCGGCCGAAGACTACTTGGTGGCTATAAGGGGCATAATGTATGGAACAATGTAATCCTTTGTGTGCTAGAGCGATCATGAGTGTTGTAGCCAATTGGTATTTTATGTTGGGCTATTCAGAGCCTTTGTAACCTTCAGTTCAATATGAATAAAAGAGATTCTTGTGTTGTACTTTGTTTCCTTCCGCTGCTTTATGTTATCAATTTGAGATAAAACTCTATGTGAACTGTTATCTTGCCTTGCACGAGCGCAACTCCAGGCTCGTGCGGCATCACGCCCCAGCGAGGACGATGATTCGGGTAAAATCTAGCGAGGACGAGCGATTTCCGGGTCGGGGCGTGACAAGTTGGTATCAGAGCGGTTCCATCCTTTGGACCGTGCATGAATCTCTTTGACCCTCACTTGCTTCGATATCGAAATTCAGTTGACTCTAAGTTGTTTCCGCAACCGCATGGCTCATGGATCTGCTCGACGCTACATTGGATGTTCCATACAATAAGTCTAGATTAAGTGCGTACGTCTGCCACAAGTATGTTATGACTATCACGTTACCTCCGGGTGCCGTCGGAGAGTGTTGGTCGCACGAAGTGCAACGAATATGGTGATGTTGGTTGCATGAAGTGCAACGATATGTGTGGTCGGTCGCACGAAGTACGAGGAGTTATGTGTTGTTGGTCGCACGAAGTGCGAGAAGATATGTGTTGTTGGTTGCACCAAGTGCAACAGATCAATATGTGTGGCGATGCGTGTTATGTGACTACGAGAATGGTTATGTGTCGGTTGCACGGAGTGCAGCAAGTCGTGGATCGTTCGTTGCATCGGTGCAACGAGTCGATATGGTGTGATGCGTGTTGTATGGCTATACGGATGGATAGTGATATGTTGCATGAGAATGAGTTGTTGCACGAGCTGCAATGAGCGAGATTGAAAGATCGCGGATGCGATAGTAATGGGTCGATTTGGTCGCTAAGTCGAGTTTGAGTAGGCGAACGTTTATGTTGGCCGTATGTTGCATTAAGCTTTCAATAAGCGAATGTTGCGGGTGTGATCGAAATGATCGCCATGGTACGGTTAGATTGAATGTGTGTCAAACTTGAGCTAACGTTAGAGCTAGGATCGGAAGGATCGCCATACGGGACGGTTAAGTTGAGATAGAAGTCGGACCTAAGCGAAGTGTGATGTCGAGTAATGACTCGATTCCGAGTGGTATATGCAATACCAATTATGCGAGCAAGTATAGCGAAGTATTGTGTCGATAACGATAGGCTCGATCCTGAGTGGTATATGGAGTATCACTTAGCGATAGCGATGTTAAGCCGGTTGGTGACTTGCGATAGGGTACGTGGAGACGATTATGTTGTTACGATACGTTTGTCCTCAACGGACGGAGTAGTACCGAGACTCGAGCGGGAATGACTCGATAAAAGTCGATACGAGTATGCCTCGATGAATTGAGTTGAACGATTATGTGCGAAGTTATACCTATGGATGATACGTCCGACGAGGATTCGCTAAGTGCAAGTCGAACGATAGGCTGAGCGTAGCAAAGGAATATTACGTGGAGGAAATAGTCGACCCGGTCGAACTTATGTTGAGTTAGTACGACGACTTCTTCAGAACGTGTTGAGTAAGTACGAAGGAATCGTTTGGACAAATTCGAGTTAGTGCGATAAGTCGGTAGCACGATTTGGAAGTGCGAGTTAGGGATATGAGAATGGATATGTGAATTTGAAATTGTGTCGCGACGATGTTACGTAGTTACAACTGAATGGATCTTAATGAGCGAGACTTGATTCGTATTCGAATTCGAATAATGGCAATGATTGTAACGGGTTTGAGCTTATGAGAAAGGAAGATGTTCAAGTTATGCATATCGACGATGGTATTGAGGCGTATCAAAGACGATATGCAATAACTCGGAGATACTCTGATCGGATGAACGAAAATTATGTTGAGCATTGTTGTTGGATGAATAAGATACAAGTTAAGTTGATGGTAGTTTGGAAGATAACGGTAAGAATGCTTCGGAGAATTTGAGAGTCAATGGATATTGCTTGGATAAAATGAAAGTGTCTGGATTGCTTCGCGGATCACCACTATGTTGACATTCTTGTCTTGAGCGAGCGCAACAACAGCCTCGCACATGCGTCACGTCAAATTAGAACGATCATTCTGCGTGAGCATTGGTATGGTGATTCATCCAGCGGGGATGATCGAACTTACAAGGCGTGGCAATTTGATATGGACTTGTGGTTTGATGCGAAGGCGAAATTGAGGATTGTGCGATAGTCGACGGTAGTGCCTAAGTGACTCGAGTAACGGCGCATCAGTTGCGCGGGGATAGATAAATCACGGATTGGTAAAGTATGTCGGATTGGGTAAGTTGCATAGGAATTGTCGGGAATTGATTTGGCTTCGCGATAGGATATAGCATGGTTCGTTGTAACTGTCCCTCGTTGATGATCTTCAATTATCGAGCGTAGTTTCGGAGCAGATGACCCTAGAAGACTTGACTGCCAAATCAAGTGAATGTTGAAGTCCCATAGGATGACCCTAAAGAAGCGCATAAAATATTGTTAAGGATAAGGAATGATCGAGTATATGTTGAGGAACGTGCTTAGCGTAGTGATGCGGTAAGGCGATTGCAAGGGTTCTGCAATGCGCAAGAGCAACGGATAGTAGAACGACCTAAGAGTGTGTCGTAGATCGGTTGAGTAACGGTTAGGCTATGTGTAATGATCGCGTGATCTATGTTACGAAACGAACTAGTCGGGATTGAATCGAAGTTTGAGTAAAGGATTTGTACTCGGTCGAGAATCGGGGATGAGCGTATCGTAAGAGACCTTGGGTCAGAAAGATTGTTGCCTTTGAGCATCGTAGACTCAAGTTGACCTCTTGTGTGTCGGGGGAGCGCGATCATGATGTCTGGACAAGTTACCTAGCGGGGGTAGCCCCAGACGCGATGAGTATATGGTTCGAAAACGTGGATCGTGTTGGGATAGTTGTGTGCGAGACTTAGTACGGATGGTAGACAAAGGAAATGGAGACATGTGGACTTAGTCCATGTCATTAAGGCCAATGTTATGAATGATTGGATGAAAGACTTGAGTTATGTGAGAGATAGGAAACGGTTGGACGAATAGGCGTTGCGGAAGCTTGTTGCGATCGGATGCGTAATGAATTGATGCAGTGCGTGTGTTAGGTGGCCGGCGAGAAACTTATGAGATTGATGTTACGAGTTTGAATTAAGTTAAGTGCAAGATGTTGGAAGATGATCGCATGTTATGGGATGATGCATACGAAGAGTATTTTGGGAATAGGCGCTAAGATATGACTAAGTCGAGTACGGAATGATAGTTGTTTGAGGACTTAAGTTGAGCTTGTTAGTTGTCCCGATATCCTACAACTGAGCTTGGCTAAAATGCATATTGGTGGGACGCCTAAAATATGTGTATGATCCAAACTAAGTTGTATGATTCAACGATAGTAGCACGAGATTGTGAAGCGATCTATGCGAGGCACTTGGATTAAGTGTTGGTTTTGGTTCGAGGATGAACCTGATTTTGAGTGGTATATTATGTAATGCTCCGCTTCGCATCGGTACATTACGATAAGTCGTTGACTCGAAGAGTTACGTTGACCCGATGAGGTATCGCGAATCGATGCAAGTGTTGCGTTGGCCAAAGGTAAGCTTTGAGTCGGTTGGAATCTATAAATCGAATCGAGGCAAAGGATAAGTCCCGTCGAGCAAGTGCTGATTTTAGTTGATCTGGTGTGCAGGCTATGCTTTTACGCTGGACGATAAGAGGTCGGCATTTTGCCTTATGCAATGAAGTGTCCGTAAAACCAAATCGTGGCCTTGCAAAGGATTGTGGCATGGGCGCGATAGGCCAAATCAACCGAGTCGAGCAAAGGAATGGCTAAGTCCGGGAGTTAGCTATGCGATCGAGTTATGAAAGCGAGACGCTTCAATCGGCGAGACGGCGAGGCGTATCGGCTTAAGGTGGGCGGGTTCTTGACTCTCTCTCCCTATCTTTCACGTTTAAAAAATATGTTATGCTATGCGTAAGATGTTATCGAGTAAGCGAGAGTGGCTCGGCGACGAAAGGTCTAAGTATGTGTCGAACACTAAGATAGAACATTGAACAATCGAACAATCGAAGCGACGTGCATCAAGTGTACGAGTCACGGTAGGGGAATGATGGTAGAACATTGAAAGACAACATCGAGATGTGCATCATGTGCACGGCTCCGAGAACATTGAACTCTAGGCGTAGAACATTGATTATGGTGCTGAGCGTGCCTTCGCACACTTATGTACGAAAAGACTAAGTAACTACGGAATTAGGCTATGAGAACAACTTACGAATGGTACGCGCTGAATATGAGTACGAAATGACTAAGCCGCGTCGTGCATCAATATGGATGTGTTGGGGCATAACGCCGACGGAGCTCCCCATATGAATGGTGGATTAAGTTTATGGCACGGGAAAACGTTTATGGCATGGGAAACCGTTTATGTGCGAGACTATGTTTATGGAATACGAGATCGGTTGGTATGCTATGGATTGTATGATATGGAACGTATTGCATGGTCAATGGATTCGGATTGCCGTGCACGGGTGCGGCTTCCCTCGAACGGTTACGCCGGGGCGCCGGGACCGTTCGGCCTAGGAGGGAATTATGTGTGGTTTATGGTGCACAACATTCGGACGGATTGCGACCGTCCAGTGCTGTGATAAGCTATGATATCCGTAAGTTTGGGATCCTTCGGATACTGGGCTAGCAACCCGTATCGAAGCGATTGTAGGCTTACACATATGAGATGCCAAGTCCATTACGGTGCGAAACACCGTGACCTTCATATAGATAGGGCCGGTGGGCTGAGATGAGAGCTGGGTGCAGTCGCAGGGCCTGCCACCCATTATACATATGTTTACGTTTATGATTGGTCGCTTGCGTGAATGAGATGATTCTATGTTAAGTTCTAACCCGTGCAGGCTTAGAAAAATGGGACGGAGATGAGCACGAATACTATGTTACGTTCATATTATGGCTAACTGTATCTGCTGCAGGAACACGGGATATGGGACACATTCATGTTAATGTACTATGTTTAAGTATTGCCATGAAATCGATCCTAAGGCTAAATAGAAAGATCACAATTTATATGCATGTTTCATTAAATGGATTAAGTGTTTGGTTTGGGTGCGAGCGGGTCTTGATCAGTGCGAAGCGAGGACGAAAGCACTAAACCCCCACTAGTTTATGTGCAGGTTCAGGTTAGGATCGACTCGGGACGGGGCTTGGCTTGGACGCTGAGGCAAGGAGTCCTTGGCGTTCAAGAGGAGCTACCGCATATGCGTTCGGACTTGCGACATGGAGATGTTCGGCCGAAGACTACTTGGTGGCTATAAGGGGCATAATGTATGGAACAATGTAATCCTTTGTGAGCTAGAGAGATCATGAGCGTTGTAGCCAATTAGCATTTTATGTTGGGCTATTCAGAGGCTTTGTAACCTTCAGTTCAATATGAATAAAAGAGATTCTTGTGTTATACTTTGTTTCCTTCCGCTGCTTTATGTTATCAATTTGAGATAAAACTCTATGTGAACTGTTATCTTGCCTTGCACGAGCGCAACTCCAGGCGCGTGCGGCATCACGCCCCAGCGAGGACGATGATTCGGGTAAAATCTAGCGAGGACGAGCGATTTCCCGGGTCGGGGCGTGACACTATTTGTCCTATTTAGTAAGGTCCAAAATGCCCCACTAACCTATTCTATGACTATTAGGAAAGGGCTAATTGGTTGGGACTAAATTAGTCATTCTAAAGTCTCTAATCACACTAACCTTATCCATAATAATTAGTCTAACCTCTAACTAAAATATTTCTATCATGTGGACTAAAATTAATATCATGTGGGCCATGTCTAACTAGTGTGTGGGTCCCACTAGAGTCAACTACCCCGGGTCCCCGTTTCAAGTCGGATTGAGTTGAAATTCGAACCCGACTCAAATAACCCCAAAACAATATCATAAATAATAAAATAATATCAAAATAATTCAAAGAGGTCAAATACAAAAATATCTTTAGGCCAAAAATGACATTAAAATATCATAATCACATGGTTAGGCTCTAGGTCAAACAGTCTCTAGGGTTTCAATAGCAAAACGTCAAAACCACAAGTCATTGATTTAAATAATTTTAAAAATGGTTTAAAATTACCAAAAATTATATCATGAATTAAATATCATTATTAAAATAATTATAAACACAAAATTTCAAAATTACCCTTATTTGGAAAACTGGGTGCTACATAACTACATTATGTGAGTGGGAAAAATTTCAGCTATGATGCAGAATTCAAGGTTTAGTCCATTCTTGTATTTGTAGTCTGTTGTTTGACTCACATGGGAAGATTCAAGTCTTAAGTGGCATCTATCCTAAAAGCATAATGGACAGTTATTGTGGGGAACACTCGTACTCATATATATAGAGATATGTGGGGGATTGTTGGATTTGTAGCCTTTTGTTTGGTTTTTAGTCCCACATCGGCTAGAAAGGAATGTGTATCTCCATATATATGAGTCTTTTCTCTTTATGGAGATGCACATGTAGTGCACATGGGTGTGTGCTATGTGGGATTAATTATTAATGGTATAAAGGCTTAATCAACAATTAAGAAGCTGTAAGCTTTTGCTCTTGGAAATTTATTTCCATGGAGCTAAGCTCCGTAGGAGCTTAGCGACTCGGACTCGGACTCGGACTCGGACTCGGACTCGGGCTCGGGCTCATGAGGCGTAATGTGATGTTTTGTTGGCGCACTTTGCACTTAGCATGTCAGCTTCGTCGCAAAGTACGCATAAGTAACGCTAATACGCGTATACGCAGCATACGGTTGCATACGGCTGCATACGGTAGCGTAAGGCAGCGTAAGGCAGCGTATGGTAGCGTATGACAGCGTACGCAGCGAACCCGCGAACCCACGAACCCGCGTATCCGCGTACCCGCGTGTCCGCGTATGTTCATATGGCTGGCTGCATATTAGAGGGAACGGTTGCAGCAGTTGTTGCACGTTCAGGAGTGGTTCTGCCACTACCCTGAAGTTCAGGCAACTGCTTGGCAACCGCCCGTGGGCTATATATGTAAGTTCTCTCCTCTCTCTGAGGGCAGTAGTAATCAGAATTCCAGGAAGAAAAACTCTAAGTGTTCTTTAACACAACAGAGTAGTTAGCGTGTTCTTTAACAAAACACTAGTACTTTTTAGTACGCGTGGGTTCTGTTACTTCAAACAGAGAGAGAAGAGTAGAGCCATTAGAGGAGTTCGCCGTCTTCCGAGGAGTCAGAAGAGCATGAGTGTTCCAAGGTTTTCTGTCAACCTTGCTGGTTCCTGGAAGCCGTTCGCAGAGGGCGAATAAAGCTTTGAGCAACGGTGATCATTCACCCCAGCATTTCCATCTCTCGCCTGTCATCCTTCTGTTGCCTTTAGTAGTTCTATCAGTATCTTCTTTTTAGAAGGCACTACTGCCAGTTTGCTACAATCACGAAAATCTCTTTAGATTATTCGTGTATTACGATATCTTTTTAGATCTCGTAATTTGCAGAATCCTTCTGGATCTCTGTTGTAAAACCTTCTTTAAGGAATTGCCTTTGAAACGTTGTCTTTACAACTGTTTCAGTTTCTGTATTGTCCATCGAAAAGCGTGTCCCGGCGTTCCCGGCAATAACCATCACAACAAACAAGCCTTGGACGCCTCCCCCGACCGGATCCATCAAGATCAATGTAGATGGAGCGACTTCGAACTCCACTATAGCCGCAGCAGTAGTGGCCAGAGATCACCACGGCAATTTCAGAGGTGCCAAGACCTGGCACTCGACATCTCCTTTCTCTCTGGATATCATCTTGCTCTCTGAAGTGCACGCCATTCTACAAGGCATCCTCCTTGCGAAAGCCATTATCAACGAATACCCCTTAGGGGGCGTTTGGTACGCGGTATTTTTTTTTTATTCCCGAGAAAATTTTAAATATCTATTACTACGTTTGTTTGGCTTATAAAAAATTTATTTCCGGGAATTATAATACCCGGGTAAATAGTTTACCCACAAAACATGGGAATTCTATCCCTTGAGAATAGGTGGGTATTTTTTTTTGCCCGGACAAAAAAAAAAATTGTCTTTTTTTTTCTTTTTGATCAATTTGATTAGTTTGAACATTTTTCTTTTTTTGTCATTTTTATCGCTTTTTTCTCATTTTTTGTCATTTTTACCAAATTTTTGTCGTTTTAAGGGATTTTTGTCGTTTTTACCCCTTTTGTCTTTTTCACTTTTTCATTTTTTTGTCGTTTTTATCGCCTTTTTGTCATTTTTGTCGTTTTACCAATTTATTGTCGTTTTAAGCGATTTTGTCGTTTTACCCTTTTTTTCTTTTTTTTGTCACTTTTGATTATTTTTGTCGTTTTTACCCAATTTTTGTCCCTTTTGTCGCTTTTTTGTCAATTTTTGTCGTTTTAAGCAATTTTTTTTTCGTTTTGTAGCTTTTTGTTTACCGATTTTTGTCGTTTTTATAGCTTTTTTTTGTTTTACCGATTTTTGTCATCTTTGTCGTTTTTGGTTATTTTTGTCGTTTTGTCCTTTTGTCGTTTTTATCGATTATTTTCGTTTTTTTTCGTTTTGGGTTATTTTTTGTCGTTTTAACCGATTTTTTGTTGTTTTTAACCGATTTTTTGTCGTTTTTAACCGATTTTTGTCATTTTTTGTCGTTTTACCGATTTGTTGTGTTTTTTGTCATTTTTGCCGCATTTTGATTTTTTTGTCGTTTTTACCGGTTTTATGTCGTTTTTGTCGTGTTTTGGTTATTTTTGTCGTTTTTACCCTTTTTTTGTTATTTTTGTCGTTTATACATTTTTTGTCACTTTTTGGTCATTTTTGTCATTTTTCATCGTTTTTGTCGTTTTTTGTTATTTTGTCGCTTTTACCGATTTTTTATCCTTTTACCATTTTTTTCGTTTTTACCGATTTTTGTCGTTTTTACTGGTTTTTTTTATTTGTTCATTTTTTTCGTTATCATATTTTTTATTTTTTCCGGGAATATTTATATTGTCACCAAACATGGGAATGTAATTTTCCAGGAAATTTAATTCCTTGAAATTTGATTCCGGAAATATAGAATTTCCGGCTATATAGTATTCCGCATACCAAACGCCCCTTAGGCTCTATAATCATTGAAAGTAACTCCCTTACGGCGGTCAGAATCATGAAGAGGGATATGGATCCTTCATGGTAGCTCAGAGACTTAATCGAGACCACTACTGAAGAAATCCCAACTACCAATCTGATAACATTTTAGTTTGTCAGAAGAACAAGCAATGAAATCTCCCACAAACTTGCCCATTCGATCACTACCAGGTCGAGTGCCTATTTCTCCGTCCCTCCAGATTATATCAAACACTGCTTTCCTGGCGATCCCACTATTCACAGTGGAGATGAGCCTCATTCTCCTACAAATGAATGAATAAATGACTACGTTTTCCCCTCAAAAAAAAAGATGGACCTAGTGACTTGCAAGTTTGTCGTTAGCCAACAGCTTTTTATTAGCAAGCCAAAGCATGATGAATGAAAATAAAACACTTTATATTATTACAGAAACAGAAAGTATGTTATATACAGGGGAGGCCCGGAGGAGGGGCAAACAGGACTTGCGCCCTGGGTCCCAAATTCCAAGGGACCCCAATAGTTTTTTAAATGTTAGTAATAATAACAATAATAAAATATTATTATTTCTTTTCTTCAAAGTCGAAGGTCAGAAAAAAAATTATTATAGCAATTCAACAAATAAGACATGACTTATTGGAATTGGATAGCAGTTCGACTCTTCAATTTCAAAGAAAAAAACTAGTCTTCCCATCACTTCAGATTTTCTTTTACATTTCTGAGGGAAAAAAGTTCTTCACGTCGCTTTCGATTCCAGATGACCAGCAATAAGTTTTTTTTCTGAATTTTTAATTTTAATTCTCTCTTTTGCTTATAATCGAACACAAAAAGTTCTTCACGTCGTTGGTGTTGAATACTGATGAGCCGATGGCGATGAGTCTTTTCGTTTATCTATGCACTTAAGATTTCACACTTAAAATTATAGGTTCCTAGTGTTGAATATCTTTTCGTCGTAAATCTTTGCACTTAAGATTTCACAATGATTTCGTTTTCAACTGAAATATTTTGTAGCTTTTGTTCTTTTTGTAACTTTGTTCCTCGATTTTAGCTTCTTTTTTTTTTTATGTTTTTGGGTTTCTCTGTTGTTGATAAATTCGGCAAACAAGCCCATTATCTCAATCCTAGTATTGAAAATGCTTAACAAAAAAGTTAAATAACATATTGCATCGATTTTTTTTTCCGAAGTAGTATTGCCATTTGCCAAGATATATTCATGCAAATTTAAGGTTAATTGGCATGTATCAGGCTCCAGTCAAAAAGAGTTCACTTTGGCTTATTGTATCATGCAAAACAAAAATGATACTTTATTTTCAATATATTTTTTGAAGAAGGGGCATCATTTTGGTATTTAGTCCTGGGCATCAAATGTTCCGGGCCGACCCTGGTTATATATAGTATGTTATATATATTACGTTTTTTTTTATGGTATGTATATAATTTACGTTAACAAAATCAAAATGAGTAAAAACTTTGGAACAACTTAAGCAGTTGCAACCATTTAATTGTCACTGCTGAATATATAATATCATTGCTATCATAATGTCAAACTCTTCGTAATCAGCCCAGATAAAAAGTCTTCAAACTAATTAATTTTTATATATTAATGCTAATTAATATCTAGATGACCTAAATAATTACTCTTCTTCTAAAATTGAGCTGAAGAATTTCCACATGAGGTGGATCAAAGAACAATAAAAGAGTTTCTATCCAAACATTTATTTATGTACCTTAAATTATTCAAGAATTAATTAGATAAATACCAAAAGTAGCCAAATGAGGGTCTGTTTGAATAGCCTTTCTGAAATTTATTCTAAAAACATTTTCTGAGAGTAAGTTATAAGGCTGTTTCTGAGTATAAAAATTTTGATTTTTTGTTTGGTTACTTTCATCTGGAAAATAATTTTAAAAAATAAATTTTGAAGATTCTGTTGGTAAATATTTTTAGAAGCTAAATTTTTAACTGTGTTTTTGGGTCCATTCTGTATCCCTGTGTCCAATAATTTTTTTTTCTCCTGTCAACTCAATTCTATCCATGTTGTCCATTCTGTATCTTCTGTCCAACGAAGACGAACCCGAAGCATGACGGTGCCGAGTGGTTCCAGGAGACTCAAGAAACTTCGACGCACGGAGGAGGAGGGACCCGAGGTGCGCACCCTCGACGCCGAAGACCCCACACCCCTGTCGACTCTCTTCTCGCGGACCACCGCCTCCTAGGTGCGCACCCTCGCCGCCGAAGACCCCAGCACCCTCGTCGACTCCTCCTCCCGCGGACCACCGCCTCCTGGGTGCGCACCCTCGACCCTCGCCGCCGAAGACCCCACCCGTCGACTACTCACGCAGATCGCTGCCCCCTCCTCAATCCTAACTCACCTTCCGATCTCGAAGCTCCGAGATTTCGAAGCTCTGGGAGACGAGCTGGCCTCGGCCGACGAGAATAGGAAAAGGAAGGCCGAAGAAGGAGATCACTGGTCTGGACCTCCTCGCACGGGGACGACGGTGGAGGTCGGTTGGGTCTGGGGATTGGAAGAAGAAGAACCCTTGAGAAGAAGAAAGAAGTGGTGGAGGAGATCTAGGGGTCTCTCACATGAGGAGAGAGACGTGGAAGAGAGAAATCCCCCCCTACGCGTCAACACGGGTCCCAAGAGAGTTTTGCTTTGGGAGGAAAAAAAAAACTCTTCCAAAACAACTTTTATCTACGTGGAGAAAGTAGCTTTATAACGTTGGATTTGAATTTTTTTTTCCTGAAAGCTATTTTATAGTGGATTGAAGCCAAACATTATTTCTCTACAACAGTAGCATCTACATCCCGAAAGTTGCGTTTAAAATAAGAACCAAACAGGCCCGGAGTCTCTCTTTTGAGTCTTCTAGCATCGAGCCTATATGATTGACTACTTTTGTAATCGGAACTTGTTTGGTTAATTATTACGAAGAAATTTCTTGAAAAATCTATTTTCTTGAACAATCTAAAATAATTAATAAGAGGTTCCAAAATGCTGAGTCGATATCGACATAGATCACATCAAAAATTTAAGGCTTAATTGCATTTGATACCCTCAACTATCACCATTTTTTAATTTGATACCCTAAAATTTTTTCTTTACAATTTGATACCCTGAAACTTTTTTCTCCGAAAACCCCTTCCATCTCTCTCTTCCCCACCCCTTCCACCATTGCTGCCCCTCACCCACTCCTTCGGCCAACACCCCCTCCTTCCGTCGCCGCCCCTCCCCCGGTCGCCCCACCCGTGCGCGTCCCTTCTCCCGCCACTCCTCCGATCTGCCCCCCTCCCACGCCTGCCCCACCCTCCTCTCACAGTCCCCCACCCCCCGCACCCACACCTCTACTCCTACCGCCCGTCTTTATTGTCGCACACCGCCGAGAGATGGGGCGGCATCGATCACCGGAGAGGGAGGGGGGGCATCACTGGAGAGAGGAGGGGGTGGGGAAGTGGGGGCAGGGTATTTCTGAATTTTTTTATTTTAGGGTATGCATTTGAAAAACGGTAATAGTTGAGGTATCAAGTTCTTGAGTAAAAAGTTTAGGGTATTAAGTTGAAAAGCGGTGATAGTAAGGGTATCAAGTTACGATTAAGCCAAAAATAATAGTGATGTATACATTTAGAATGATAAGGAAACTATATATGGAAAAAAAAATTCATACCTTAGGGCCGTTGGGGCCATTCCTCCATAGAGGAGTTTTGGTGACTCCACAGAGGCAGCAAATCCTTAGGGGGTTATTGGGTGGACACAGGGAGAGGTTAACATTCAGGCCATTGTTCTCATAGTTGGAGTAAATTATGATTCTTATCAATTGCTCCTCTATCTCTCTCTTCTTGGAAAGAAGAAGGAGAAGAAAAAATGAAGGGTGAAGTAGTAGTCCATATATGCTAGCTCTATGTAATTAAGAGATGAAACTTTGTTACTATTAATTGGCTGGGTCATATTTATAGCTAATTAACAGCTGGGGAAGAAGTAGTAGAGAATTCTTACGTAAGGCCTAAACCAATTCTAATTATCTACACCATATGAAACCTCCTAACCGATGTGGGACTAAATTATCAACTCCATTGTCACCCCTCATTTGAGCGCTCAACTGAAAATGAGATACAATCCAACAATTGGTATCAAAGCTTTGGAGGTTCTGGCAACCATGTCTACGGAGCAGATGAACACTCGTATGATCTTCCTGATCACCCTCACAGGAAAAAACTAGAAAGACAAGATGGAGGATCTACTCTGGTGCAAGGATTTGCATGGTCCGTTGGAGGCCGACAACGCAAAGCCAACGGACAAGCTGCTGAAGACAGGAAACGACTGGATTGGAAGGCTATTAGATTCATCCCCAATGGTTGGATGATGCACCATGTGTCCATGGAGAGTTCAGCAAAAGCATTATGAGAGCTATATTCGCTGTACAAAAGGAAGACAGCTGGCAACAAGGCATTTCTTATTCGCCAACTCGTCAACTCGATGTACACGGAGGGTGCCCCAGTAGCACAACGTATGAACGAGGTTCATGATATCATCAATCAGCTGTCTACGATGAATATGTTGATTGATGATGATCTTCAGGCCCTACTGCTCTTGAGTTCTCTGTCGGAAAGCTGGGAGGCGTTAGTGGTGTCCGTGAGCAACTCCGCGCCTGATGAAGTTGTCACGATAGAGGCAGTCAAAAGTAGCTTGTTGAATGAGGAGGCCCGACGCAAGCAATTTGAATCGTCCCAGGAGTCGTCTCTGGTGGCTTCCTACAGAAAGGGAAGACCCTAGTCACAAGCGAGGACAGGAAGAGTTCTCTAGATCTTGCAATTGTGGACTGCAAGGAAGGATGATATCACTGCGGCAAAAGGGGTCATATCAGAGAAACTGCATGAAGTTTAAAGCTGAGAAGGCAAACAACAAGGACGATCAGGAGGATCTCTGTAATGTTCCTATTTTGAAATACGTATATGACCGTATTATTTATTTCAAGGATTTTAAAATTTGGGTATTGTTAAAATTTTGTTTGAAATTATTGGAGGTGAATTTTATTGTATTATTATTATGATTTGTTGTTCCTAATTTACCCCTCCCAAAATATCTAAACCCAAACCCCTCACATCACTCACCCACTCCCTCTCTCCTCCCTCACCTTTCCCTCTCTCACCTCTCTCTCTCCCGAAATCTCCCCTCTCTCTCTTCCCTGGAGAACCCCCCAAATCCCCTCTCTCCTCAGCTCTCTCTCTCTCCTCACTCTTCCTCCCTCTCCCCAGTCCCCTTCCCGAGCTTCCCCTTTCTCCTTCCTCACTCCTCTCTCCTCGCTCGCTTTCCTGTCTCCTCCTCCTCCCCACTCGATCTCCGACCCTCCCTCCATCTCCTCTCCGGCCACCTTCCCCACCAGCACCACCATCATCGTCGTCTCCTCCACCATCATCGTCGTATCCGCCATCAACTGCCACCACCACGACTGCCAGCCACCGCCGCCACCACCATCGTCTTCTTCTCCTCCTCCGCCCCCTCTTCCAGGAGCCGCGTCGCCGTCGTCTCCACCCTCTCCTTCGCGGCCCCCGCCTCCCTCCGCCGCGACCTCCACCACTCGTGGCCGCCGCCCTCTTCCCTGCCTGCCTGGCCGGAGCTCCTCCTGCTGCTGCTGTTCTTCTCTGTCGCGGAGCTGCCCCGGCCCGACTGACCACGATAAGCTCCTCCGGCCTCCCCTCTCTGTCTCCTCTCCTCCGCCGGAGCCTGGCCGACCCCGACGGCTCTTCCCCTCCATAGATCTGCTCCTCCTCTCCCTCTTCCCTTCTGTCCGCGAGCCGCCGTGCCCCGCCGCGAGCGCCGCGCCAGCCTCGAGCGGCGGACGCCCTTGGGCCCCGCACTGCTCGAGCAGCGAGCCAGCCTCGGTTGCGTGCTCTTCGGGCCACGTGCCTCGATGCACGCGCTGTCTCGAGCGGTGCTGCTCGGTCCGCGTGCACCGTGCTCTGCACGTGCCTCGTTTGCGTGCATCTTGATTGTGCACAATCTTGGTTTTTGTGCACCTAGATCTACGTATTGCCTTGGGCAGTGGGATGCCTCGAGCCCCGCGCTGCCTCGGGCAACGTGCTATCTCGGTTTGTGCACCGTCTCATTTTTCGTGCCTCGGCCTTTGTGTCTTTCTTGATTTTTGTACCACATCGATTTGCGTGCGTACCTCATTTGTGTGCCGTATCGATTTACGTGCTCCTTGGACTTTAGGTCATTTCGATTTACGTGCTCGCCTCGATTTGCTGTCGCGTGATTCGTAGACCATTCTGATATTCGTGATTTTCTCGATCTACGTACATGTCTCAATTTACGTGCACGTGTTTCCCCGTTCATCTCGATATTCGTGCTATCTCGATTCTTGTGCGCGTCCCGATATACGTGCACGTCTCGGTTTACGTGTCCGTATCGATCTGCGTACCTCGTTTCTGTGCCCGATCCCTGCGTTGCTTGCGGGACCCGTACGGTATAGCCTCGTGCCATTCTTTGTGATTTTGTCATTATTTTATAATTTAATTCTAATGATTGTTTATCGTGTGTTCTGAGGATCTCGATTGGCATGCTAGCTTGGATCGCGACTGCCGAAGACTTGCTTACCTAGCCGAGCCCTCTAGGCAAGTATCTCTTGCTCATCGGCTCTTGCCTTCTCTCCTAAATTTTCTTATATTTAATTATTGTAAAATTGTATAATCATGAGAGTGTAGCTTAGCAGTAGAACTGCCATGATAACCTAGACAAGCTTGGTCCGAA
>JANAVB010003360.1:0-46430 GCA_029216955.1 Iris pallida
TCTATCATGGCAAGGACACATGTCATAGAGACAGATGTATATGTAATGTTTAAAACTATAGAAGGTACGTGATCGTAATAGGTGTAAAATGTACTATGGTACAAGTATATAAAATGTACTTCCGTACAAGTAAAACAAGCGATAGATGTACATACGTACAAATACAGCTGGTGCACCTACGACAAGTATACATATGAAATGTCAACCTGCTCGGTACGTACGTACGAGTAAGGGGGCATGATCACGTACGCTACTAACAGTTTCTCCATAACCCAATTCTAATCATGTGAGAGATACGTAAAGACTGTTCTAAGCATGGTAGTAATGGAAAGTAAAACATGTGATATTTTAACTTGCTACCCCAAGGATCAGCATTTAACATGGTTGGATTAGCAGTTTATTATGTAACCGTATGTAAAGTTTATAGAAAGTACTTGCCTCTAGCAAAGCAAGCTACGATAAAAGTGCTATAGATGTCCGGTAACTCGTCACGTAGAAATAAATACATAAACTTAGTTTTTACACTAAGCTAAAACGCTAAGACACTAATTGGTGCAACACGACTTGTGACTGGGCACCTAGCCAAAATGATAATTTTAGCATAGGAGACCAATGTGGGGTGACACGCTACTTTAACTAACTTTCTAGGGTCTTTACTAGTGAGGGGTGGGGTTCAATACGGCTAAAACTCAAAATAGCACAAAAAGTTACAAGTCGTAATTAATCAATAAATAAATCAAATGACCATTGTGTTCTAACAATTTTTGGAATAGACAAAAGCTTAATTTACATAAAACAAAGTACCAAAATGATCCTTGTTAATTATAGAATTTTATTATAATTTTCCTGGAATTTATTAACCAGTACAAGTATTTTATAAAAAATCTATTTTCCTAAGTATTCAGAAAAAGAGTTTTGGTTTCATATGCCAAATTAGTGGCAAAACAGTAAATTAAATACTATAAAATTATACTAAATTAGCTAAATTCATAGTATCTAAATACTATTTTCCTTAATTTTAACAGTACTTTAAGTATTTATAGAAATCCAAAAATAGCATTGCACACAATTGAAATTAAATAATTAATTATCTACGTATTTTGTCCATGTACATAATTTGAACCAAAGTTCAAATACAGGTCCCAAGGCCATGAATCAAGTCCAATAACTGTACAGGTCTTGAATGTGTAAAAACACATTTGGGCCCAAAAAACTCATACTAGGCTTGGACACCAAATGGTTGCAGTAATTTAAATACACTAAAATACAAATTGGTAAAAGTGCAAAATAAATATATTATTTAATAAGGTAAAATTATACAATGAATATATACATACATATGTTAAAATACATATATATATATATATATATATAAGAAAATACTTAATTTAAAGTATATATACATATACAAATATTGTATACATATAATAATAGTATATATATAATAATATATATACACAGAGAATATATACATATACATATATGTATATAAATACAAATATATATATAAAGATTACTAACTATAAAAAATCTATATACATATATAAAAATACTGCCAATATACAGTATATATATATACAATATATATATAATATATAAAAAATAATATATATATATATATATATTATATATAAAATAATATAATAAATAACATAAAACAGAAAAAGAAAGGAAAAGAAAAAGAAATAAATGCAACAGCAAGGGGAGGGCTCGAACTCGAGCTAGAGAGCACGCGGGGGGGTTTAAGTCGGGTCGGGCTGGCCAGGGGGTCAGCCCGAGGTGTTGTGTTAAGATTAGGGTTAGTAGTGTTATTTAGGTTTTAAGCATTTAAATAATAAAAAAATATATAAAACACAGTCCTGTGTCCTGACAGTTAGGGACACAGGAATCTACGTGTCCGGGTCGATTTTGACACGCACGATACGAGTTTTCGTGTCCAGACTCACCATTACGTCGCGCGTGTCCTGGCGAGTCATATATGTGAAAACGAGACACGCACGACACGAAAAGACACTGTCACTTACGTGTCCGGCGGTTTGGGGGAAATTCGAGTGTGCTGGCGGCGGAGGAGTGGTCGGGACGGTGGCGCTCTGGTGGCGGGGTGCGGCTCGTCGCGGCGCGTCGAAGGCGCGGGTGGTGTGGCGACTGACGACGGTGGTCGGTGAGGCAGTGGTAGGGTACGTCGGAGTTAGGGTTAAGGCGGGGAAAAGGGAGGAGACGGTGGTCGTGGCGATCGTGGTAGGGTTTTAGGGTTAGGGTCAGGACTGGGAAGAGGGAGGGGTTTAAATAGGCGGGTTTGAGGCGGTCGAGGCTGTGCGCTGGCCGGAAATGGTGGCTGGTCGTCGGAGCCAGGTGGCCGAGGTCGTGGGGGGGGGGTAACGGTTTAGCAATAGGGTCCCTAGAGTTTTAGGATTTACACAAAAGCCCTAACAGGTAAACAATGCAAATAACATTTGCAAATCCCCTCCCGCAGCTATTATACGCAAATAAAATTTACGTGAACAAATAAAAATTGCAAACTGATATCTAAACAATTTAATAAATTACAAAATGTATTAAAAACATTTTATAAATTACAAAATAATATTTTAGCATTTAAAACTCATTTAAAACTCATTTAAAAATTCTAGAAAAATTCCTAAAAATCATAGAGAATATTTAAGGCTAAAAATGACATAAAAAGCTAATTAACACTAATCAAATAATTTTTTGAAAAACAGGGGCTTACATGAACTGTTGCTGTTGCTCGGGATACTGCGGTCGCTCGACCACTGCTTTGCGGCGGCTCAGGCCGGGGTCTGCCGACGGTGGCGGCGTCGGGGCGTTCGCCTGGGTCGGGGGTTGTCACGAATTTCGGGGTCGAGGCCGCGGCAAAGAGTGTTAGGGTTTGGGGGTTCGCGTAGGTCTGCTGCTTTGTATAAGTATAACCGATATACTTATACTCTCTGGCCAAGCGGTTTGGGTATATCACTGTGGGCCGGACTTAGCTACTGTTCCCTTCGGGGAACAGTAGGCTGAGTTGTTTTTTTTCTTCTTTCAGAGACCTGAGTGAGTATCTGTTTCGTTTTCTTGCGGAAAAAGTGGGGGGATGGTCGGGTTGACCTGGTGTAACACCCAGTTTCTAAAAGGAGGGTAATTTGAAATTTTGTAATTAGAATTATTAATTAATGATATTTATTTCATATTAGAATTTTAGTGATTTTTAATTAATTTTAAACTATTTAAATTTATGACTTGTGATTTTGGTATTGTGCTAGTGATTAGTAGATACTGCCTACCCTAGAGCCTAGCCATGTGATTAGGGTATTTTTTGATATTTTAGGGTTATTTGGATTATTATAATTTATTAGAATTTATGGGAATTTTTAGGATTTATTTTGGATTTATTTGGACTAGTTTGATTTGGACTAGTTTTGACTCATGTAGACCAAACTAGGAACTAACCATAGTTAGTTGGGCTTGGTTAGGTCAAGTGGACCCTAGTCTAACCTAGTGTGACTCAAGTTAGTGGTTAGTGATTCATTAGAACTTGAATTAGGAATTAGGAATCAAGTTATTTGTTAAATGGCTTGTGTTTACACAAGTCATTTTGTGACTAAACTAGATAGGACTAGCCAAACCTAGCTCAACCCTAACCCAAAGCCAAGTGGCCAGCCACCCTAGCTGAACCTAGGGATTCCCCATTATAAATATTCTCCTAGATTTTAGGGCGAGCCTCTTTTAGGTTTCTTCAAAAGTTCTAAGGAAAGAGGTGAGTCCCATCTTCCTAAAATTCTCAAAAATCCATTTCAAATCCTTTTTCCTTCAAACCAATTCCATTAGGACCTAAATTTTCTCTTGCTGCTGGATTAATTTGGATGCAGGAAGAAATAATTTGTGGGACTTGGAGGCTTGAGGAGTTCATTGCTTTTGGGGACTTTTCATTGGAAGTTCACAAAGAGGTATCTCCTTCATTTCTCCATGAAACTTATGTAGTCTTCACCAATAGGAAGCCCTAAGAGTCCCCTTAATTCCTGGATAAGTTTCGTGTCCTGTGTCAGTAGTTTCGTGTCCGTTCTGGACACGTATCAGTCTTGTGTCATAGGTGTTCGACCAAATGCCAATGAGGAGTTGTGTTTGATATTTTCGAATAATTTTTGAATGGAAAATAATGTTTTTATGTTGCTTACATGTTTCCAGTAGACTGAGGTGGATTTGGTGTCGTGTCGAATCGGACACGTGCACATGCGGGTGACACGCGCGCGCATGGAACAGTAATCCCCTCATCTCGGGGTCTATTTGGACACGACACGAATCGTCTCGACACAAAATTTTGGGAGATTAGGGGCATGTTCTGTCATCCCTCTCCCCAAATTTGTGTCAATTCGTGGTCGGGTTTGGGAGGAATTCGACGTGCACTGGGATTGCACAGTTCTGTGCACTGTCATTTTTTTGCCACTGATACGCTGTTATAACTTGGACACGGGGACACTTTGGCTTTGTGCAGGCACCTAGACACGAGGACACCCTAGGCGAACCTACATTGGTGACCACGAGTCCCCATTCCTGTCGTGTCGTGTGCACGACACGCGTGCACATGTGCACGAGCCTGTGCACACTGTACAGTGTATCAGTGCACTGTTTTCATGTTTTTATCTGTTGGACACGTTTGTGTCCTATTGCAGGGACACAAACACTTCCAGGGACACGTGTATATGTTATATGTTCATTACCAACCACTAATTACTCATATTAGTTTGATTTGTGCATCAATTTCCCATTACCCATTTTTTCTGAAACTTATGTATTCTCAGTTTTTCCAGTTTTTAAAAATATGAACTTTAGCATCATTTTCACCCATTAATTACTGTTATCTACATAATATTAAATCCCTAACATGTTCCCCATATGAATTCTACTAGTGTGTCAATTTTGGGTTTTTGGGTGTGGGGTTGACTCAAAATCTGAGTCCTTAGTTGAGGACTGTCTTGACAGTCCTAGTTTCAACTGAACCTATTTTTCCTGCTTTGAACCTTTCTAGATAACTGAGTTTAATTGCTGTGTTAAACCTGGGGTTGTTTGAACTGAAACTGTGAAGGTTGAACCTGGGAATGAAGAGTGTAGGACTATTAGATGGTTTGAGTTCAAATGTTAGTTGGTTTGATTATACACTGTTTTTATGTACTCACTGATTTCCTCCCCTCTATTTTCCTGTCACTCACACCACAGCCCTCACACACATGGTAATTTCTGTCCCCTCACTCACTCATGCATACACACTCTATTTGTTTTCCTTTCACTGTTTTAGTATTTTCCTGTACATTGTTCTCTCACAAACACCACAGCCCTATCACTCTATGACACTCATTCACTCTATCTTTCACACACACAACACACACAGCTCACTGTCACATACACATGGACACACCCTTCCACACTTTGTCATTGCTTGCATATATTGTTTCTGCACACATTTCTTCCTTGTTTTAGGTTCCTGTCACACTCCACACATACACACTCTCTATATTCCTATCTTTCTAATGTAGGTATATGTATACATGAAATGTATAGATATGTAAAATGTGTATCTAATGTATAGGTTATACTATGTATATATTTAAGTATCATATAATATGTGTATGTGTGTACTATGATTTATATATTTATGTATGTGTGGTATACATATAGTTAGCCTATGTGTATGGTTTGAATACACCAATGATTGTGTGTTGGTAGTCTAGTATGAGTTGTAATGGTGTGGGATTGCTAGGCTAGGCTTGGTTAGGCCTAGTGAGACTTATTAGACTTCTTGGGCTAGGACTTGACCTAGTTTGACTAGTCTAGTTGACTGGAGTTGACCAAGTGTTGACTTTAGTCTAGTTTGACCTAGATTCATGTAGAATGCATTGTAGAGCTTCATTTTACCATTCTGGACTTGTTGTGACTTGTGCTGTTCTGAATAGGAGCCAGACACCACTCCTCGGACAGTACTTTTCAGTTGGACACTCAGATACAGGCGAGTACATTCTCTGATCATTTATATCCTGCTTAGAATTATTTTCCTGCTTTAAATTACTTTACTTGATACTGTCATGTTGGTCACATGGATTGGTACTATATGGATCTTTTCATAAGATGTTATCCCCTCGGGAGCATCGGATACTGCATGTTTTGTGCGTTTCACGAATCATCACGTATCTCTATGCTTTCTCTGATTCACGAATCGCTTGTGACACATGTACTCTCATGTTCACAGAGCCATCATGAATCACCTTCACGTATCACTCATTTTATGAGCCATGTGAAGTTTCACGAATCTTAACATAACTTGAACAGATCTTTGTGTATCGATTGGGGATGGGGGAGTGGAAATAGACATGTGAATATTATCCCAGTAGCTGTAGTCATGAATCATCTCTTAGCTGTAGTCATGAATCTCCTATGCCATTCACATGTTTATATTTTACTCTGACTCACTAGTCACTATTAGCTCTCTATGTATAGTAGATATTTCATTACAGTTTCTCTCTCTTTACATACTGCATTTCTTCAGTATCTATATTACTTTACTGCATGATATATTTTCTAACCTGCTATGAACTGTTGAGATGTACTGTACTCGCTCTGTCCTGACTGGACCTGTTGAAAATATTACAGAGGATGAGGAGGAGGCCCTATGTACCACCTATTACGGAGCAGGATTAGACGACACCTGCGACCTGGTTCCTCTGGAGGACCCAGCTGCAGCACAGGATGCTATTCCCAGAGTCTAGACTAGATAGCTAGGCTTTAGTTTTCTTTCAGTATTGTGTTATTTGATTTTCAGTTGTTCTTCTGAGATGTTGTTATATTTAGAGACATGTATTGAGCTGGATGTTCTTTAGTTGTTATCTTATACACTTAGATTTTCTCTCTTAATAGTATTACATTGTGCTTCTGATCTCTCTATCTACCTTTACTATTCTGTATCTGCCTTAGATGTGATTGAGACTGTTCTGTTATGTCACCTCCATTCGGAGTGTATATACTGTACAGGTACCTTTTAATTGTTAGATGATTGACCTAGGACAGCGTTCTACCGCCGACACTGCGACGTAGGCTGGGCGTTGTTACGTTCTCGTACCCTCACAGTGGGTGCGGGTCGTGACATTTTAGTGGTGGCCCATACAGGTCGAGTTTATGTAGTGGTATTCGAACTAGAGTATCACTACAGCCTGCAGTAGGATTAGGACATTTTTGAAGGTACTCAATCACAAATAGGAAAAACTCTTATTCAGATTCCGTATATCTACATTTGCCGCTTATTGTCTTCCTTGAATTTAAACTGTCCTCCTTTGGTATTTGTCTCATTCTCAGCAATTGTTTCCTTTTGATCTGTGTCTCCAGGATGGTTGAGACGCGAGCACCAGGGCCAGGGGGACGTCGATGAGAGGTCTGCCACCTCTCATGCTCAGCAGTCAGCCCCTGGTGCCGCAGCCCCAGTCATGCCAGCTGGGGTAGGCGTTTCAGCAGCTTTTGGAGGAGCCCCACCAGCAGTGAGGCATGAGCCGAGTCCGGTGATTCCGGATGTACTTCTTCAGCAGCAGCAGCCATCTGCAGGGACGATTGACGCCGTTCAGCTGTTAGCCTTCTTCCGGCAGTACATGGAGGGTCAGCAGACCCAACAGCATGGCAGACAGCAGAGCTCGCACGAGGCATTGAGCTGGCGATGACTGCGGTAGAGAGAGTTATAGCTCAGCCAGCGGCAGCCCGCAGCCGTACCAGCCACGGGAGAAGGGCATCCAAGATTTCCAGAAGATGCACCCGAGAGACTTCCGAGGGACAGAGGGGATCTTGTATGCGATGAGTGGATCGAGCATATGGAGGAGATTTTCTAGGTTGGCTGAGATCCCGACGAGGCTCCAGATAGAGGCAGCGGCCAGCATGATGCAGGATCTGGCCCGTACATGGTACCAGACCGACCCGAGGGTCGGTACAGCAGGACAGACTTGGGCAGCATTCAAGAAGCTGTTCAAGGAGAAGTTCTTTCCAGACGCAGCACTGGGAGCCCTCGAGACCCAGTTCGAGGCCCTAGTCCAAGGGAACAGTCTGTGGAGGAGTACGCAGGAGAGTTCTGCCGCCTGAGCAGATTATGGATGACTTGTCCGAGACGACGAAGGCCCGGAGGTTCCGGAAGGGCTTGGTAAAGGAGGTCAAGTCCTACACCAAGAATGCCCGCAGCACTACATTTGAGGAGATCCTGGTGGACGCTTTAGCTGCAGAGGATGATCTTGAGCTTAGGCTCAAGAGGGGCGAGACTCCCAGGGGCAGCAGTAGGAGGACGGCCAAGAGGCCGCACGTTCAGCAGCAGTTTAGCAGCAGTTCCAGGGTCACGGCCATCAGTAGGGACAGCAGCAGCCCAACAGCATCAGGCACCCAGACAGCAGGCAGTCAGTTGCCCCTACTGCAAGAAGCCGGGGCATGGATGGGGTAAGTGCAGGAAGAGGCTGGGCAGGTGCCTACTATGTGGAGCAGCGGACACCAGCTAAGGGAGTGTTCCAGTACATAGGCACAGCACCAGGAGGAGGAGCCAAGGCTCCGGTAGGTCAGCAGCGGGGACCGTTACCGACAGCAGCAGCAGAGGTTTGTGCAGTATCAGCATCAGGCTGGAGGAGGCCAGCAGGGGCGAGCTTACGCCATGACAGTCGAGGATGCTCAGGCAGTGGGAGAGGTGCTTGCAGGTTCTGTTCTTTTCGATTCCATTCCCACCTTGCCTCAATATATCTATCTTGAAATCCAATTCCATCTGTTCTTATCTGCTTCCTTATCTGTTGATAAGTTTTGATCTGGCATTCTTTTCGATTTGATTTTTCTTCCGAGATGAATCATATGGGCTAGGTCACCCAGTTATGGAATCTAGAATCTTCGGCAGTGTTTAGCTGGCATAGTGAGGACATATAGTCAGATTTAGGACGTATTTCTCGGGTGTGGAATTTAAGGTTTTTGCTGTCAAGCATGCGGCAATGCGAAAATTTTAAATACCATAATTCTAGAGATATGTACCTTAGTCAAGGACTCTGTGATTATCGTAGCCTTGCTCACTAGCACGACGAAGATTCTGAGTGTCATGATTTTGGACAGACGCATATGATTATCTGACGGTATGTTTGAGACTTTGATTGTGGGGTGATTGACCTAGGAGACTGCTACCATCTTAATTTCGAGGACGAAATTTTTATAAGGTGGGTAGGATTGTAACACCCAGTTTCTAAAAGGAGGGTAATTTTGAAATTTTGTATAATTATTAATTAATGATATTTATTTCATATTAGAATTTTTAGTGATTTTTAATTAATTTTAAACTATTTAAATTTATGACTTGTGATTTTGGTTTGTGCTAGTGATTAGTAGATACTGCCTACCCTAGAGCCTAGCCATGTGATTAGGGTTTTTTTGACATTTTTAGGGTTATTTGGATTTATTATAATTTATTAGAATTTATGGGAATTTTTAGGATTTATTTTGGATTTATTTGGACTAGTTTGATTTTGGACTAGTTTTGACTCATGTAGACCAAACTAGGAACTAACCATAGTTAGTTGGGCTTGGTTAGGTCAAGTGGACCCTAGTCTAACCTAGTGTGACTCAAGTTAGTGGTTAGTGATTCATTAGAACTTGAATTAGGAATTTAGGAATCAAGTTATTTGTTAAATGGCTTGTTTACACAAGTCATTTTGTGACTAAACTAGATAGGACTAGCCAAACCTAGCTCAACCCTAACCCAAAGCCAAGTGGCCAGCCACCCTAGCTGAACCTAGGGATTCCCCCATTATAAATATTTCCTAGATTTTAGGGCGAGCCTCTTTTTAGGTTTCTTCAAAAGTTCTAAGGAAAGAGGTGAGTCCCATCTTCCTAAAATCCTCAAAAATCCATTTCAAATCCTTTTTCCTTCAAACCAATTCCATTAGGACCTAAATTTCTTCCTCTTGCTGCTGGATTTAATTTGGATGCAGGAAGAAACAATTTGTGGGACTTGGAGGCTTGAGGAGTTCATTGCTTTTGGGGACTTTTCATTGGAAGTTCACAAAGAGGTATCTCCTTCATTTCTCCATGAAACTTCATGTAGTCTTCACCAATAGGAAGCCCTAAGAGTCCCTTAATGCCTGGATAAGTTTCGTGTCCTGTGTCAGTGGTTTCGTGTCCGTTCTGGACACGTATCAGTCTTGTGTCATAGGTGTTCGACCAAATGCCAATGAGGAGTTGTGTTTGATATTTTCGAATAATTTTTGAATGGAAAATAATGTTTTTATGTTGCTTACATGTTTCCAGTAGACTGAGGTGGATTTGGTGTCGTGTGTCGAATCGGACACGTGCACATGCGGGTGACACGCGCGCGCATGGGAACAGTAATCCCCTGCATCTCGGGGTCTATTCTGGACACGACACGAATCGTCTCGACACAAAATTTTGGGAGATTGTTGGGGCATGTTCTGTCATCCCTTCCCCAAATTTCGTGTCAATTCGTGGTCGAGTTTGGGAGGAATTCGACGTGCACTGGGATTGCACAGTTCTGTGCACTGTCATTTTTTTGCCACTGATACGCTGTTATAACTTGGACACGGGGACACTTTGGCTTTGTGCAGGCACCTAGACACGAGGACACACCCTAGGCGAACCTACATTGGTGACCACGAGTCCCCATTCCTGTCGTGTCGTGTGCACGACACGCGTGCACACGTGCACGAGCCTGTGCACACTGCACAGTGTATCAGTGCACTGTTTTCATGTTTTTATCTGTTGGACACGTTTGTGTCCTATTGCAGGGACACAAACACTTCCAGGGACACGTGTATATGTTATATGTTCATTACCAACCACTAATTACTCATATTAGTTTGATTTGTGCATCAATTTCCCATTACCCATTTTTTCTGAAACTTATGTATTCTCAGTTTTTCCAGTTTTTAAAAATATGAACTTTGGCATCATTTTCACCCATTAATTACTGTTATCTACATAATATTAAATCCCTAACATGTTCCCCTATATGAATTCTACTAGTGTGTCAATTTTGGGTTGTTTTGGGTGTGGGGTTGACTCAAAATCTGAGTCCTTAGTTGAGGACTGTCTTGACAGTCCTAGTTTCAACTGAACCTATTATTTTTCCTGCTTTGAACCTTTCTAGATAACTGAGTTTAATTGCTGTGTTAAACCTGGGGTTGTTTGAACTGAAACTGTGAAGGTTGAACCTGGGAATGAAGAGTGTAGGACTATTAGATGGTTTTGAGTTCAAATGTTAGTTGGTTTGATTATACACTGTTTTTATGTACTCACTGATTTCCTCCCCTCTATTTTCCTGTCACTCACACCACAGCCCTCACACACATGGTAATTTCTGTCCCCCTCACTCACTCATGCATACACACTCTATTTTGTTTTCCTTTCACTGTTTTAGTATTTTCCTGCATTGTTCTCTCACACAACACCACAGCCCTATCACTCTATGACACTCATTCACTCTATCTTTCACACACACACACACACAGCTCACTGTCACATACACATGGACACACCCCTTCCACACTTTGTCATTGCTTGCATATATTGTTTCCTGCACACATTTCTTCCTTGTTTTAGGTTCCTGTCACACATCCACACATACACACTCTCTATATTCCTATCTTTCTAATGTAGGTATATGTATACATGAAATGTATAGATATGTAAAATGTGTATCTAATGTATAGGTTATACTATGTAATATATATTTAAGTATCATATAATATGTGTATGTGTGTACTATGATTTATATATAATTTATGTATGTGTGGTATACATATAGTTAGCCTATGTGTATGGTTTGAATACACCAATGATTGTGTGTTGGTAGTCTAGTATGAGTTGTGAATGGTGTGAGATTGCTAGGCTAGGCTTGGTTAGGCCTAGTGAGACTTATTAGACTTCTTGGGCTAGGACTTGACCTAGTTGACCTAGTTTGACTAGTCTAGTTGACTGGAGTTGACCAAGTTGACTTTAGTCTAGTTTGACCTAGATTCATGTAGAATGCATTGTAGAGCTTCATTTTACCATTCTGGACTTGTTGTGACTTGTGCTGTTCTGAATAGGAGCCAGACACCACTCCTCGGACAGTACTTTTCAGTTGGACACTCAGATACAGGCGAGTACATTCTCTGATCTTTCATATCCTGCTTAGAATTATTTTCCTGCTTTAAATTACTTTACTTGATACTGTCACGTTGGTCACACGGATTGGTACTATATGGATCTTTTCATGAGATGTTATCCCCCTGGGAGCATCGGATACTGCATGTTTTGTGCGTTTCACGAATCATCACGTATCTCTATGCTTTCTCTGATTCACGAATCGTTTGTGACACATGTACTTATGTTCACAGAGCCATCATGAATACCTTCACGTATCACTCATTTTATGAGCCATGTGAAGTTTCACGAATCTTAACATAACTTGAACAGATCTTTGTGTATCGATTGGAGATGGGGGAGTGGAAATAGACATGTGAATATTATCCCAGTAGCTGTAGTCATGAATCACTCTCTTAGCTGTAGTCATGAATCTCCTATGCCATTCACATTTATATTTTACTCTGACTCACTAGTCACTATTAGCTCTCTATGTATAGTAGATATTTCCATTACAGTTTTCTCTCTGTTTACATACTGCATTTCTTCAGTATCTATATCTTACTTTACTGCATGATTATATTTTCTAACCTGCTATGAACTGTTGAGATGTACTGTACTCGCTCCTGTCCTGACTGGACCTGTTGAAAATATTACAGAGGATGAGGAGGAGGCCCTATGTACCACCTATTACGGAGCAGGATTAGACGACACCTGCGACCTGGTTCCTCTGGAGGACCCAGCTGCAGCACAGGATGCTATTCCCAGAGTCTAGACTAGATAGCTAGGCTTTAGTTTTCTTTCAGTATTGTGTTATTTGATTTTCAGTTGTTCTTCTGAGATGTTGTTATTTAGAGACATGTATTGAGCTGGATGTTCTTAGTTGTTATCTTATACACTTAGATTTTCTTCTCTTAATAGTATTACATTGTGCTTCTGATCTCTCTATCTACCTTTACTATTCTGTATCTGCCTTAGATGTGATTGAGACTGTTCTGTTATGTCACCTCCATTCGGAGTGTATATACTGTACAGGTACCTTTTAATTGTTAGATGATTGACCTAGGACAGCGTTCTACCGCCGACACTGCGGCGTAGGCTGGGCGTTGTTACGTTCTCGTACCCTCACAGTGGGTGCGGGCCGTGACACCTGGGTCCTGTGCTTTATTGGAACAGTGCTATGCACTGTTCCATGCTCTCTTTTTTTTCTATCTACTTCTATGTATACTTATATAATGAATAAAAAATATTTGAGTTGGCATAAAAAAATATTTATAATATTTAATGCACCTTATATTTGTACTATTCAATTATTACTATTAATAAATCATTCTAGCATTCCAAATACTAAAATAATTTAGAAATAACATTTAACCATATATATATATATACAAGGAAATATTCAGTACTTATCATATAGTAAATGTTTTAATATCTAATCATAAAAGACTTAAAAAATCTCTAACCCTAATAATAATTATATAAATCATATTTGTAAATATTTATTAGAAGGTATTTTATATCCACATTTAGGTATAAAAAATCTATCATTAATGTTATACAACAAGAAAATAACCAATAATTTACAATTCATTCTAAAATAGTTAAAAATTAATTTAAGCCGAAAAAAAAACCCAAAAAATTGGGGGTTTACATCCTACCCAACTTATAAGAATTTCGTCCTCGAAATTAAAAATAGACATATAAAAATATAATTAGGCTGAATACGAAGGAAGAGTAATTATATCAAATATCCAATCCTAACTTAGTTTTCGAAAATATGGATGGGGTAGTCATAGAAGGAATCCATCTGACAATATTCTATAAGGTAGGACTTCATAGTCTGGCATGGTTCATGGGTATCCAGTCATTTGAGGAATTGTGACAAAATCGCATGGTAAAAATCAATTGGGACGAGATGTACATACATGGTTTGCTACAAAGAAATTATGTTATACATGTGGTGTAATTAAAATGGAGCATAGGATGGAGTGTTTGCTCGGGATAGGTATGTCATAGGTGTAGAGTGGCTTGTCTAGTTCGTGAGGGTGGAATTTGTTGGAAGAAAATGGTTAGTGTTGTGCTTCAATTTTAAAGTCACAATATGAGTATCCATAGTGTTGCGGATAGAAGTGGACGTTGTGAACTACTAGGTTATTTGCTCGGTTGGAGGAACTGTGTCGAGTCAAAGATTGTTCTTTGAATTTCGGACAATAGTGAAATGATTACCCATGTCATCTTTACGCTTCCGCGTTAGTGAGGGTTGCCAGGATGACACATGTACCGAGGGTGTTGGATGATTCACTCTTCTATAGCACAAGATGATTACTGATGGGATAACAAATTATAAGGTACATCATGCAAGGATCTCTAACTACTAAGTCATAAATCTCTGTAATAAAATTGCTAGACTTATAGTCAATAGACTTCTAATGGTGTCGAAGGTACTGCATATGCATTATCGCTGGTAACTAGTAATTCATATTAAGACAGGTATTATGCCATGCATGTTGACCAAGCTAATGAATGTGTTGTTCTAATGCTAAACCATGTCTGAAGCAAATAGATGGTATAACTAGAGTAATACCTGCTAAATTTTCCACCTCAGGATGGGTTTCTATCATGGCCATGCTAAATGCTTGTCCATACCTTTGTCCATTTGCCTCTTGTCCATCCTGCCTAACTTGTATAGATTGGTAGCTAAGTGTGATCCTCTAGGATAACCTCCATGTGATAGTTGACTGGGCTCTGCTATTGGTCTTGGTGCTACGGGTCCTTGCATCCGATGTTGTGCTGCTTTTAGTTGTTCTGTACAGTCTCGGGCCTTGTGATGATTGGAGCCACAAATCATGCATTGTCCTAATCTGCGACGACAATCCTTCATGACATGACCTTTCCTATGACAGAAGCGACATGTAAGAAGCTCATCAATTGGATAAGGTGATGCTCTTGGTGGTGGTTGTGTCATAGAATGTCTGATTGGTCCACCATGGATAAGGTTACTTGGCCCAGTTGCTGGAATATGGCGTCTCTGAGCCTGTTGTATTTCCTTGTCAAAGAGTTCCTGGCTTCTAGCTTCTTCTAACACTGCAGCATGAGAAACCCTAGACTGCACTGTAGTATGCTTCTTGAGCTCTGGTGTCAATCCTTGGTGAAATCTCTTGGCCTTTTCCTGCTCAGTAGGAATCAGTGTCTCACCGAATCTGTTCAGTCGACTGAATTCTGCATCGTACTCATCTACGGTCATGTTCCCTTGCTTGAGGTGTAGGAACTGATCATAGAGGGCATCACGTACATGGATAAGAAAGAACCTCTCATTGAAGAGTTTGTAGAATTTTTCCCAAGTCTGTTTGGCTCCCAAGCGTCTTCCTTCGGCTTCCCACCAATGATGGGCATTGTCTTCCAAGAGCAAGTCTACTGCTATCATAATCATTTTTTGGCAACTGGGACGCCCTCAGTAGCTTCTCCGTGCTGATAAGCCATGCAGTGACCTCTAGGGGTTCCTCGGTACCTCTGAAGGGCTTGGGATTCATATCCATGAAGTCATTGATAGAGCCCTCATATGGATGTAGAGCTGGTGCTGGTACCGGTGTCGGAGGTGGAGGTGGGGGCCTAGTTAGTGCTTCTGTCATGCTCTGCCTCATCAGTTCAGCTTGTTGCCACTGAGTATGTATTACGGCATACATGAACTGTGTAGTAGGGTTCCCATCCTCTGGTGGTGGAGGCATCTGTGGTCCGCACTGAGCTGGATACTGTTGAGTGAATGGTGGTGGAGGTGGTGGTACATTCTCTTCGGTTGGTGCCTCGGTAGTCTGCCCAGTCTGGATGACTGGTGGCACTTGAATTCCCTGTTGTACCATCGATGGGGTCATGGTGGCCTGCGACTGTCTTGGCTGATACGGGGTCACCGGGGTCATCGGTAGGACCTCTCTCTCCTGATTGGCTGCATTACCAGACGTGATCGCCGAGGTAGGAATGTGTCCGCTTCGAAGGTTCATCCTTACTGGCACGAAAATAGAATAAAGTTAGAATAGATTCGAACAAGTTATAGGTCAAGCAGTTGAAAGAGAATTGTCAACATAGTTGCAGATGAGATATTGGGGAGCTAGTTGATTATATCTCATTCTATAAAAAATTATAACGAGCGAACCAAGTACACTAGGTTGATCAGACCATCATGCACCGGTTCTGATAGACAAATGTTAGTGGGGTACCTCCAAAAACATATATGTCATGAACAAGCTCGAAAATGAATTAGCTTGCAAATCTAGGCTATGATAGCAGCATTGGTCAAGATGGTAGAACATAAGTTCGTGAGATAATGATGAAAGTAAATATAAAAATTACAGTCCTTTAAGAATTCGAAGTTTTGTTCGGGGTTCGTGCCTATACAGTCTTCCTACTGTCTTCCAGTCTGAGGCAATGGTGATGGTCAGGGAAGTGTTATGTATTGAGGCATTCTTACCAACTTATAAAAGTTAGACTAGTAATGTAGGAATGATGGAACATGTCTACCTAGTACGAGTCATCGTCCTAACCTCTACCAAGCATGAATTAGACTACTAGTATGGAGGGTCAGATATGAGGCAATACAGGTAATCAAAGAGTGTTCGAAAAGTTTGGAGGTCAAAGGAGGCAATAATCATGGATGAGATAATATTCTATTCCTATATGCAGGCTTGTTGGGCACAGTCTTGTAACCCAACAATATTTCTGACCTGCATGGGCCACCACAAAAACATGTAACGTCCCAGTCCCAAAATACTTAGGACCAAGTACGTAGACATGCCAGCTGCATATATACAAGGAATACTCCAATATGTGGAATCCTAGTATATATACATAAGCTGTAATAATATAATCGCAGGCCAGAAAAATCAGTAAAACTATATCTCATCCACAGTAGACACAGAAGATATAAGAAGTCAAAATAGAATAAATGAGTGAGTCTAAAGATAGCCGGGTGGACATGCCCACACCAAACAGCTATGAAAATAATCTCAAATATAGTAGATGTCCACTATGAGTCTCAAGGAACCACATGAATCTAGATGAGCGGGAGACGCCTCGTCATCAAGGTATGATAGATCCAGTGCTGAGCCATACTCCTGCAGAAAATCATCTATACCTGGAGAGATCACCAGGTCCTCAGAGGGACGTAACAAGATACAGGAAGAACATGCCATATGAACTGAATATAAATGCACCATAAAATAAAGATAAAGTAAAAGTGTCCAAACCATAACACGGCTCAATATCCCATCATCGAAACAGTAGGCTACCCCTACAACCAAACAAGGACAAGGGATAACTTACTATTTTACGATGTGACATTTTTTATGCCATGATTGGAACATGAAGTTTGCTAAGGTCTCCTAACCTTTCTAGTAGACAATTTAGAAGACATATCGATGTATGGGGGTGAAGGCTGACTCCCCCAGGACAAGGTAATAACTCACAATACGCACACGTTAAGTACCAATACTATCAGCCGGCATAACTCGAGGCTAGCGGCCCACGTGACCTATCAGTCCACATAGCTCGAGGCTAGTGACCCTCGCGACTCGACTACCGTAGTACGCAGTTACTACAGTTGTTGGATTTGGGGTAGCCCATACATTTAAATGTCTTCTCCCTCCAAGGTCACTAACAGAAGGTAGTTCGCTAAGACTAGGTCCATATGCAAAAATCAAGAAGAAAAATAACTGAAAACAAAATAAAGTGAACTAAAAATAGCAAGTAATGGAATCCAACTAAGAACAGATAATAAATATGCAGTAAATAAATAAATAAAGGTGCATATAATTATAACAGTAAATAAGATAAGGTATCTTGCCTGAGGGTGGTGCGAGAAGCAGCAAAATCCAACAATCAGAATCGTCAACACGAAAGTCAAAATCCACAAGAAGCTCCGGATGCTGAAACAAATATCACGAACGAGTTTGAAATAAAGATATGCCTTGGAAACGCCTGTCCAAAAGTCAAATTCTGGAACAGGGGCAAAATCGTAATTTCGGGTCAAAACGATGTCCGTCGTTGGACCCGCTTTTGCACCGAAATGCGTGCTATGGTCTATGGTTCCTAAATTGTCAAACTACATGTATATGGTTTCAGTTTGAGGAGAGGAACTCAACGGTATGTCCAGTTTTGGATTCCGATGAGCCGTGCACAAAATGCCCGTTTGAGTGGGTCGCGGCCCGCCAAAAATGGGTTCCGATTCGACCTTCTCAGAATCGAACCAAACTTGGCACACAGGATCAAGATTTTGATTGGACCTGTTGGCGCAAGTTTCGTCTCGATCCGACGACTGTACACGAAGTTATAGACAAGTTTGCAAAACGCCGATACGGGAGTATCTCGACGGATACGCGTTGGTTTCGTCGCGCACACGCGACGAAACTGAGTTTCGTCAGTACACACACGTTCGCAACGTCCATACGCGCCTTTCGATGCGTATAGCGCGCAACCACGTCGCCCGATTTGTCGGGGCGTACGCCGTGTCGAAATTTTTTTCTAAAATTTTAATATTTTAAAACAATATTTTTGTCAAATTCAATCATGAATTACTTACTGTATAATGATCGAAAATCCGATCTAAAAGATGCGTTTCATTCTTGGTTATATTGTTAATGACTGCCTTCAATTGGTTTGTTGAAACGGTTAGTATTTGGGTCGAAATTCGGCTTCCAAGTCGTGGGTTGGGACTGCTCTAAAACTGTTCTATTTCGACAGTTTTTTGGGAACTTTGGTTCGTGTTCTCGAGAAATACATAGGGTTTAGTTCGATTCTAACAGAAGGGTTTGTAGGGGGTAGGGTTGTCATCATACCTGACCAAGCGGTTCGTGAAACAACGAAGTAACGACGGAGAAATCACGTCGCGAAGTGGGGTGGGAGGCTGAACTGCTGCTGTTGCTCGGGATACTGTGGCTGCTCGACCACTGCTTTGCGCAGCTCAGGCCGGGGTCTGCCGGCGGTGGCGGCGTCGGGGCGTTCGCCTGGGTCGGGGGTTGTCACGAATTTCGGGGTCGAGGCTGCGGCAAAAAGTTGTTAGGGTTTGGGGGTTCGCGTAGGTCTTTGCTTTGTATAAGTATAACCGAGATACTTATACTCTCTGGCCAAGCGGTTTGGGTATATCACTGTGGGCCGGACTCAGCTACTGTTCCCTTCGGGGAACAGTGGGCTGAGTTGTTTTTTTTTTTCTTTCAGAGACCTGAGTGAGTCTCTGTTTCGTTTGCTTGCGGAAAAAGTGGGGGGATGGTCGGGTTGACCTGGGTCCTATGCTTTATTGGAACAGTGCTATGCACTGTTCCATGCTCTCTCTTTTTTTTTTCTTTTTTTTTCTATCTACTTCTATGTATACTTTATATAATGAATAAAAAATTGAGTTGGCATGTAAAAAATATATTCCTATTAAAATATTTAATGCACCTTATATTTGTACTATTCAATTATTACTATTAATAAATCATTCTAGCATTTCAAATACTAAAATAATTTAGAAATAACATTTAACCATATATATATACAGGAAATATTCAGTACTTATCATATAGTAAATGTTTTAATATCTAATCATAAAAGACTTAAAAAATCTCTAACCCTAATAATAATTATATAAATAATATTTGTAAATATTTATTAGAAGGTATTTTATATCCACATTTAGGTATAAAAAATCTATCATTAATGTTATACAACAAGAAATAACCAATAATTTACAATTCATTCTAAAATAGTAAAAAATTAATTTAAGCCGAAAAAAATACCCAAAAATTTGGGGGTTTACAGTTGATTCTGGTACCTTTATGATATCTGGATTTATGGATTATGGTGATCTTTCTGGGAACGTTTTTAGATGTTATGATTGTACACATTTATGTTATTTGGTTAGATTTCCCTAGCTTGGTACAGCTTACTTCGTCGTGTCTAACGACGAAGGCTGGGCGTGTCCGACTCGTGTTCGATATTCAGGAGCTGGTCGTGACATGCATCAAGAGACTATCAAAACCTTCCTCTCTCAAAGTTTGAAGCAATGCTTGGTTGATGAAACTAGATCCATTGCATTTAAAATGTCTAAAGACTTATGTTGCAAGGCTCGAGAAAGCATATCCGTAATCGCCATGATTTTATGCATCATATACAAGATGAATATAAAATAAAAAGTCTTCATCACAATTAAAGAACCACCAGCTTCTCCACGTATAGAGTTAGAGGACCCATTATTCACCATGCTTTCAAGCACAGTAATTACAGCACTGTACATATCTATTAAACTGCAAATAGAATCAAAATGAGAACTCCAACGAGTGGTTCCTGCTCGATGCAAAGTACCAATCTGATTAGCCCCCTACCAGTCTCACATGCTTGCATACTAAGCCATCTCTCAATTGTTGCCATAAGACGCAATCGGTTCTTTTGAACCTCTCTCGAAGTTTGCACATTCATCACTTTATAGATATGTTGAGTAACATTCATCAAAGTATCAATAGAACGAACAACATTATTATGTGGTGAAGTAGGACCTCCCATATGCATCAACAATGAACAACTATTTCCATCATTTACTCTTTTCCAGCTTCTAAATCCCTCAGTAGTAAATGCAGGATAACGAGCTTTTTTGTTTTCAAAAAGAAAACACGCAAAGCAAAATACAGCATCCTTCGAAGGAGAATATTCTAACCATGAAAATTGCTTAAACCAAGAGCTTTGAAACTGACGATATTGTTGTCCTGATTCGGATCGCGAGTACACATGCAAATTAGGTTGATATGGCCCCATTTTTATATAAGCCCGTTTAATTTCATCTACTTGGTTGACAGGATGTTGCCATATCGGAATACGAATACACGGATCACGTTCAAGAGAACTAATATCAATTTCTCTTTGAACTTTGGAAGGATGTTGGTCGATACTATCTGGGATATCAAGATTGGCGTCCCTCGGTTTAAAGAACGAAAAAATATTTTTTCCTTTCTTGTTTCCTTGAGTTTCTATTATAGACTTTATAGTGTATAACCTATTAGAGAATTTAGAGTAATATACCAAACATTATAAATTTATCACATAAAACTTAGCACATTGATATATAAAATTAGCACATACTGACATACACTACCCACCCAGACAGGGAGACACTATAAGTCTATAACAGAAAAAAGAAGAAAAAGAAAGACCTTCACCTTCGGGTCCTGGGGAGCTTGAAGGACGTCCGCTCTGCCTCTAGCCTCTGCGTACCCGTGCGTCCGTCTCAGCGTGGAGGACACGAGAAAAATTAAGTACTAATTAAATCGCCCGTCTCAACATTGTCCTCACAAGAAAACCTAGAAGAAAAAAAATCTGATCGAAATTATATGAAACCCTAAAATTTTGATCCAAAATAAAAGATAGGGAGCTACCAGTTCGCAGGACCATCATCTCTCTATTTTTTGGTGAATGTTTGGATCTTTTTTGGGGCGATTGATTCAATCAGAGCCCGGGGCGGAAATCAGAGGGCTGACCAAAAATCAGAGGGCTGGCGCCGGCGGGCGGAGAAGAGTGGAAGGCGCAGGGGCGGAGCCGCGGAGTCGCCAAGTGGGGTTATGTGGAGACTGGAGAGGAGATGATTTATGAATGTTAGGTAGGGAGGGCTGTTGTGCTTGCGCTCGGGAGGAAAGAGGGGAAAGAGGGGTTTACTTGCTGTGAGTGTGAGTTGCTGGTTGCTGCTTAAGGAATGAGCAAGCAGCTGACTATATGGGCTGCTATGTTGGGCATGGCCGCATGGGCCTATAATTTTTATTTTTTTTATACAGCCCGGGGTAGCCCAGCCCACCCTCCGCCCTTGGCTAAAACCATCCTCAATCCTCACCTTTTGGAAAATGAAGCTTCCCGGATTTAACTATGGTTACAACATACTATCAATCAAGGATCATTCTTTTATCTGAGTCTCCAGTCAGGTTTTTTTATTACATTTCTTCTTGACCCATTCACATGATTTCTTTTTTTCCTCTCCGTTTCGATTTTAGGTTGGATTTTTTTATTTGCTAACAAATTTAGCGTGGAAATCTGTTTCCGTGTTTGGTTTAGCTTAGAAAACATGTTGGTTTAGCTTATAAAAGTTTATTTCTAGGAATTGCCATGAACAAATGTGGAATCATATTCTAGGTGGGTTTTTTTTGCGGGTAAATTCTTTTTTTTTTTTTTTGCTTTTACTATTTTTAACTCTTTTTTATTTTATTTTTTTGTTATTTTTTGCTTTTTTTATCTTTTGATTTTAACCTATTTTTATTTTTTTAAGAGGTATTTTGTATTATTCATTTTTAAAAAAAAATTTAAAAAAAATCTTGGTATTTTCCCATTTACAAATTTTTTTTTCATTTATTTTTTTTTCTTTTTTTCTTTTTTTTTTTTTGGGGGGGGGGGGAGGGGGAGAGGGGGGGTATTTTTTAATCTTTTTTAATCTCTTTTAAGTTTTTATTTTTTGGTTTACTTTTTTAATTTTTTAATTTTATTTGGCTTGCGGCTCCAGACCCGGAGCAGTGGACGAGGGCGCCTCTGCTACCGACTGAACACCCATCCAGCCACCCTGACCCTTACCTCCTTTCTCTCGTTTAACCGTCGAAGCTGTCAACTCTGTCCCTGCACTGCTACGGTGACGGACTCCAGTGGTTGTTCTGCTGCTGGCGCGAGCAACAACACTATAAGTGTTCCATCGTCTAGGAGCCATCGGCGTGCTAGTCGACGAAGTCTCATCCGATCACACCAACCAAGGTTCATCTCAGGATTGAGAACCTTCTCCAATTTTGGTGAGGATCTTGATTTCTCGGCTCTCCTTCCCTGATTTGGAGATTACTCTCTTTCTCCATACGTGGATAAAGTATAGGGAGTAATTGGGCCGGGTTTTGTTGGAATTTTTGGTCAATTGATTATGGCATGTCCAAACTCAAATTCATTAGGTTTCGTATCTTGTTTGTGAGGAGTTTTTGAGTGCCATTTCTGAAATTGGAAATGAGAAAGAATCTAGGACTTTGAAAGAGATGAAGAAGATGGAAATGGTGGAGAAGAAGAAGTTAGGGATTTTTAGAGGTTTTGGGAAGAGAGAGTGAAAAATTGAAATGAAAGTAAGAAATTGGGGTTGGGGGCTGCCCTAAGAATAAAAAATGGATTGTTCTAGTAATTTCTTTTCAAACCTGGACTAGTCTCAATCATGGACTAGTCCTAAGTAAATTTTGAAGTACCTTTATAATTGGGCTTTTTTTTTACATGTAGTCTTGTTTCACTTATCATGTTCTCATTGGTTACGAGTTTGAATCTCTCCCAGTTGTTTTTGTTAAAAAAAAATAGGCTTAATTGCAACTTGATACCTTCAACTATTCCACTTTTTCAACTTAATACCCTAAACTTTATCAAGTTGATACCATAAAAAAAAATTTGGACAAAATTGTCCATGCTTATCCCTTCTCCTCCCTCAGCTGCCCCCACCCGCCACCCCCTCCCCCCCCCCCTCTCGGCTCCTCCGCCCTTGCCGGCTGCACCCTCCTCCTCCCTCGACCGCCACCCTCCCCATTTGAAGGCACCTCGCCCCCCACGGGCTGCATTCACCCGCCACCCCTCCCTCCGCTGACTACACAACCTCGACACCCTTCCTTCGCCATTGCTGCCACACGCGGAGAGAGAGGGGAGGGGGGCGAGGGCGGGGTGGGGTGGCCAGAGGAGAGGGGGGTTGGGATAGAAAATGAGGGGTAGTTATGTCCTTTTTAAAAAGTTCGGGTATCAAATTGAAAATATTAAATAGTTGATGGTATCAAGTTGTCGAATAAAAAAGTTTAGGGTATAAAGTTAAAAAAATGATATAGTTGAGGGTATCAAATTGCAATTAAGCCAGAAATATATCCATTTTGGACCAAGAAAATCTCTACATCCAATGGATATGTGATGAAATAATTGGTATATTGGTTCATCCAAGAGTTGCTATAGGTTCTTTGAATATGACAGATTCATCGAGTGTATTGATTGGAACACATCGAGTGTATTGATTGGAACACTTAATTCTGATTGCAAAATGTTAATCCTAAACGTTTAAACGAACAAATAGGTAAATATAATATATATTCATGGGCTACGGCACCTTAGTGCACAGTACAGAATAAGACTAGTTAGACTGCACAGTTGACAGTATAACCACAATTAAAAGAACAAATTATAGACTGAGGAGCTATTGCCGCTCCATCTGCCACAGGAGAGTTTCTACGGTGACCAAATGGTAAGTAGTTTTGATTCACAGAAGGGAAAGAGAAGGAAATGAATTCCTTATCATTTTCTTTTCATTGAAAAATTGCTATCCCAATCGATTGTCCTTTTCAGTGTTTGAAAATACCAAAAAAATTAGGAGGTAAAGTGAATCCATAATGTGCGAAAGTAAATTCTTTGTTAGTGGGAGGAACCATTTTTTTTTCCTATTTTTCTTTTTCTCCCTTTCCTTCAAGCATCCAAACATATGAAAGGAATAGCTTATAATTCTTTTAACCAAATGCGGCCTAAGTTTCAACAACTATATTTTACCGGGCTTTAACTCTTTCAGTTATATATTGACCTAGGGATCAGCATTGGACCGGGCCGCTCAGGCCACATAATGTATCGGCATGGGCCGGACTTTTTTGGCTCTAAAGAAATTATGGATCAGGTCGAATCGGGCTTAATTATTATCTATGAAGTTCAAGCTCGTCCACAAGGATCAAACTTTTCGAACTAATTCGAATCGGATCGGACTAGTCCTATAAAAAAAAAGTCCGTTTTCTCGAAACTATATATATATATATATATATATATATATATATATATATATATATATATATATATATATATATATATATATATATATGTATATATGCTCCAAAACCAGTCGGCTGGTTTTGGATTATGAAACCAACCTATGTTATACACATTGGATTGGAATTGTATGGTTGAGATTAAAATCATACAATTACAATTCAATGTGTATAACTGTCACGCCCCAGAACCAGAATACTGGAGAGCGGGGGCAGACATAGCCAGCTACGTATAACGGAATAGAATCCACACCGCTATACGGTCACGGCTGTCTAGATATGTGAGGGTTTCACTACAATCCATCAGTCTCTTAAGGTCATAAAATAGCCTATTGTCTCAATCTCAACCAACTAATAATAATCACAAGATATCAGATCACCAAATATACAATTGTAAGGCGTCCCAAACATTACATATCCAGACGATCATGAAGCTAGTCGTACAAAATGTAAGGACTAGCAAGAGTTTAAGTCATACATGATCAACCTCGAGTTGCCAATCATGCTTACAGCCCGTAGGCAGACAGTAAATAAAGTTGCAAACGAGCTAACACTTGCTCGGCGGCTAAACGCCTCAAAAGAATATTTTTACAAGGGAGTGGGAGAGCAAAATAAAACTCACTCGTTGCCCTGGTTACGCCTGGTGACCACCATCGGGCTGAAATACAGGGAGATCCTTTGGTGCTGCTCCGGTATCTGGCCATACAAAACCAGTTGGGTCAGACCCCAGAAAGAGCAAGTGCCACAAAGGAGGCTTCACTTAAGAACTAAAACCAGCAATTAGCACAAGAGTATAATTACATAATAAAAGGCAGTAGTTTAAGAAAAAGCATGAAGGGTAATTATAAAAGACGATCTTATATAGAATCACTAAAAGACAGGACATATGGAAAGAAAGCATGACAGGATGATATACGATGAGATAACCATGGGACTATTCAGATAGCCAGGTTACAACCCGTAAACCAAATAAGGACCGGGGTTGTAACCCTTCGTCTGAACGGAACTTGGTTTCTCTCACCATTTATCGGCAAGATAAATATAAGAAATCAGGTTAAGTAACATTCTGGAGTGACCATCATTATGGTGACAATCTGGAGAGTACAAGGCATTATAGTGACAATCTGGAGTGACAATCATTATAGTGACAATAGAGTTCAATCATTTAAGTGACAATCAAGAGTGCCCCACATGACAGTGGGCTGGAAATGTGCCCTACTCGTCGGCAGGCTACAAGTCCAAACATTTGCGGCCGGGATAACGGGATTGCCTGTAACTGGGAAACATCTCTTCATGACTAGTGAATTATACTAATCATTAACCTTAGTCCATTTCAGTAGGTACTCCTGACCGTGGTACTCAGGAGTCCCCTCCTAGACATGATGCAAGACAGGACTGGATTATTTGTACAAGCACAATCGCCCACGGTGTCAGGATTAATTATACAGGTCATGTTATGTCAGGTAGCCGTCGCAACAGCTATTCGAGAAATCATGTCAGATTATCATGTCAGGTGTACTAGTCAGGAGTGCGCCACGACGGGCCACTATCAGGTCATGTCAGGTTATCATATCAGGAGTGCACCACTACGGATCACTATCACGTCATGCTCAATTATCAATTCCAAACATATCAAGTAAATTCGTGATTATCAAGTTCAGGAAAAAAGGCGTAAGGATATAAAATGGAGGAAAAAATATCTAATAAAGGAGTTACGAAACATGGGCAAATAATGATAAATAATAGTACACAGGACCATGAGAAAGTCATGCGGTTCAGTCATATGCGGCCAGGAAAGGAGGGGGCGCATGCGGCTGGAAGTACAAGGGCGCCAGCGGCTGGAAATGCAAGGGCGCATGCGGCTGGAATTAATCGGGATCATGCGGCCCGGACTCAGAAGTCCATGCGGCGAGGGTCTAGGGTTCTCATGCGGTTCGGGGATCAGGGCCTATGCGGCTGGCAAGTGCTTGAGTTTATGCGGTTCAGGGAGGTGAGCGCATGTGCGGCTTGAATTAAATGGGGTCTTCATGCGGCTGATGGCGAACTCAAGTCCATGCGCTCACATAGCAAAACCCATGCGGCCCGGAAGAAGTGAGGGTGCATGAGGCTGGGTCAATGCGATGGCTTATGCGGCTGGGGGGAAACAGTTGCATATGCGGCTCGAGAAGAGTTCGTTCCCAGCCCTGCGACTAAGTCCATATTGACTCATGCGGCTGATGGGAAATGAGCCCATGCGGCTGAGTATGAGACTCAGCCTCATGCGGCTGGGACTAAGTTTCATGCGGTTTAGAAGTACAAGGGTCTTATGCGGCTGATGGCGACTTGCCGCATGAATACTCATGCGGTCAAGTACAGCCATACGCCAGGGAACTGTTCTTCTTCTCCAAAATTCCGAGGAGAAGAACACTAGGAACCCATGCCTTCCAAGCTCCATAAAACTTTCATCCGGAGCCCAAATCCGAACTTCCATAGGTCAAAATGGGGTAGAACAAAATTCTCTACAACATGGAACTATCAAAACTTAGAAATAACAAGATTAAGCAGATCAAAACCCAAGAAATCTGAAAATAATGTAAACTTAGATCTACAAGAATCTAGCCATGGAAAGTGAAAATGCCAAGTACTAAAGAGCTTTAGAATGTAGTAAGGAAGAGAATGAAATAATAAAATTGGAGTTCTCCATGAAGCAAGTTGCACTTGCCTAGACCTCTCTCTTCTCTCTCTGGTAGGTGAAGGAAGTAAATGGGGAAGAGAAGATGATAAATAAAGAGAGAGAGAAAGGAGGAGGGTTAATAAATGGTAGTGGTGGTGGTAGGTAGGGGTTCACCCTTGGTCCATGATAGACCAAAGAAAACCGAACCAAGCCAACCCAACCAAGAATAAACCAAGCCCCGGGAGGAAATTAAGCAAGAAAATTATGCAATACAAGAATAAATACGTACACGTATTCCAAGAATATGAAATACGAACACAGGCATTGCAACTCTACCCACCTTAAAAGAATTCCGTCCTCGGAATTTAATCAAGAGGCTAGAGGAGCAATGACAAGCTACATTAATCATATGCAAGCTATAACTAGGCAGACAATTACTAATTCAAGCAAGGAATCGAAGGCGTGAGGCATAAGAAAGACATTATACCTCACGAGTCAAACAAGTCGGGATAACGTGATCGGATATCATCATCACACTCCCACGTTTGACTCTCCCAAGGAGCGATGACTCTAAGCAACATGAACTAAACTGATAGTCTTGCGCTTGGGGTCTCTCTCTTTGGTCAAACAGGGACACGGGCCTTTCCTCATACGAAAAGGTTAAAGGCTATTGGTACCAACCTTTTTCGAATGATCTAGGACATGGCTCGGGTCCGGAATATACCGTTGTAATTAGGATACATGAAATACGTCATGCACCCCGCATAATGACGGTAGAAAAGCAAGATGAGAGGACACATATACCTCTCGGTCGATTCTGAACCTGAGCCTGGGCTAGGGCAAACTGCCGCGGGTCCTGTTGCTGGAAAGTCTGGGCCTGAGTCGGCAATAGCCTCGGGAACGGGAACTGCTATTGCTGGTGAACTGGAGTTGGTACTGGTGCTGGTGCTGGTGCTGGTGCTGGTGCTGGTCCCCTAACCGAGGGACTAGATACTGTCGATGCTGAATCAACTCTGAAAGGGCAGGTCCCTACCCTATGATCTGGTGCTCCACACAATAGACACAATCCCAACGCCTTGCGATACTCCGCTACCACGTGTCCAGGCTTCCCACAATAAGAACAGCCTGCGGCGGAAGACTGTGCTTGCTTCTGTTTCTGCTGAGGGTACGTCGGGGTCGAGTACTGGACCGACGTAACTGAGGTTGCTTGCCTCGGAGTTCCAATAGTCAAAGCCCTAGCTGCCGGGACCGGTGCTGAAGACTGATTCATCTGACTATGGGACCGCTTCCGACCTCCGGTCCTATCCACTATTCTCTGGGAGGTATACTCGTGCCTCCTTACTGCTCGCAACACCGCATCATAGGTCTGATGCTCGAACTGTTCTACTGCCAATATAATCTCTAGGTGAAGTCCTTGCTGGAACCTCTGTGCTCTGTCAAACTCGGTTGCCACCAAAGTGGGAGCAAACCGACTGAGTCTGGAAAACTCGGCCGCATATCCGTCGACCGTCCTCCCCATCTGCTTAAGATTACTGAACCTGGTCTGCAAGTTATATCGAGCCACTGCATCATAATACTTGGTCTGGAACTTTTCGCTGAATACTCCCCAGGGGACAGGTGTTGTCAATCCCACTGCTTGTGCGGCCCACCAACTGTGGGCTAGATCCAATAACTGTAGGCGCACCACAGCCACCTTCTCGTCTTCTGGAGTCTTCGCGGCTTCAAGAATCATCTCTATATCTTGTAGCCAAGCATCGGCAGCAATGGCATCCTCGCTGCCATCGAAGAAGGGAGGGTTCAGGCGCTTGAAACTGTTGACCGCACTGTTCCCTCGAGGACCACTTCTATTCAGAGCATCTTGTACTGCTTAGTGCAGGGCATCTCCCTGACGATCTTGGTACGCTAACAATGATCTGATGAGACCCACCAAAGTGCCATCATCAGGATCTGCAGGCTGAACTGGCTGAACTGGCGGCTCTCCTCCAGTAGGTACGACTCGGGAGGCTGCTCCTGAGTGCTGGGCCTGATCTTCTGGTTGCTGCTGGTCCGTGGAAGGTGATCCACCTTGCTGATCGGCAGGTCCAGGTTCAATGCCGCTGAAGAAGACGACATGGGAACAATAAGGAAGGACCAGGACAGATCAACGATTACAAGCATGTGATCAGTACAAGAATTTCAGGAATCATGAGGATACGAGCAGAGATCAAGGGCGAGTACTGATTGAGACATCTATTCGGTAAACCCTCACACATCTTGATTTACAAGACCTGCATGGGCCACCACTTAAACCATGTCACGCTCCAGAACCAGAATACTGGAGAGCGGGGGCAGACATAGCCAGCTACGTATAACGAAATGGAATCCACACCGCTATACGGTCACGGCTGTCTAGATATGTGAGGGTTTCACTACAATCCATCAGTCTCTTAAGGTCATAAAATAGCCTATTGTCTCAATCTCAACCAACTAATAATAATCACAAGATATCAGATCACCAAATATACAATTGTAAGGCGTCCCAAACATTACATATCCAGATGATCATGAAGCTAGTCGTACAAAATGTAAGGACTAGCAAGAGTTTAAGTCATACATGATCAACCTCGAGTTGCCAATCATGCTTACAGCCCGTAGACAGACAGTAAATAAAGTTGCAAACGAGCTAACACTTGCTCGGCGGCTAAACGTCTCAAAAGAATATTTTTACAAGGGAGTGGGAGAGCAAAATAAAACCCACTCGTTGCCCTGGTTACGCCTGGTGACCACCATCGGGCTGAAATGCAGGGAGATCCTTTGGTGCTGCTCCGGTATCTGGCTATACAAAACCAGCTGGGTCAGACCCCAGAAAGAGCAAGTGCCACAAAGGAGGCTTCACTTAAGAACTAAAACCAGCAATTAGCACAAGAGTATAATTACATAATAAAAGGCAGTAGTTTAAGAAAAAGCATGAAGGGTAATTATAAAAGACGATCTTATATAGAATCACTAAAAGACAGGACATATGGAAAGAAAGCATGACAGGATGATATACGATGAGATAACCATGGGACTATTCAGATAGCCAGGTTACAACCCGTAAACCAAACAAGGACCGGGGTTGTAACCCTTCGTCTGAACGGAACTTGGTTTCTCTCACCATTTATCGGCAAGATAAATATAAGAAATCAGGTTAAGTAACATTCTGGAGTGACCATCATTATGGTGACAATCTGGAGAGTACAAGGCATTATAGTGACAATCTGGAGTGACAATCATTATAGTGACAATAGAGTTCAATCATTTAAGTGACAATCAAGAGTGCCCCACATGACAGTGGGCTGGAAATGTGCCCTACTCGTCGGCAGGCTACAAGTCCAAACATTTGCGGCCGGGATAACGGGATTGCCTGTAACTGGGAAACATCTCTTCATGACTAGTGAATTATACTAATCATTAACCTTAGTCCATTTCAGTAGGTACTCCTGACCGTGGTACTCAGGAGTCCCCTCCTAGACATGATACAAGACATGACTGGATTATTTGTACAAGTACAATCATCTACGGTGTCAGGATTAATTATACAGGTCATGTTATGTCAGGTAGCCGTCGCAACAGCTATTCGAGAAATTATGTCAGATTATCATGTCAGGTGTACTAGCCAGGAGTGCGCCACGACGGGCCACTATCAGGTCATGTCAGGTTATCATATCAGGAGTGCACCACTACAGGTCACTATCACGTCATGCTCAATTATCAATTCCAAACATATCAAGTAAATTCGTGATTATCAAGTTCAGGACAAAAGGCGTAAGGATATAAAATGGACGAAAAAATATCTAATAAAGGAGTTACGAAACATGGGCAAATAATAATAAATAATAGTACACAGGACCATGAGAAAGTCATACGGTTCAGTCATATGCGGCCAGGAAAGGAGGGGGCGCATGCGGCTGGAAGTACAAGGGCGCCAGCGGCTGGAAATGCAAGGGCGCATGCGGCTGGAATTAATCGGGATCATGCGGCCCGGACTCAGAGTCCATGCGGTCAGGGTCTAGGTTTCTCATGCGGTTCGGGGATCAGGGCCTATGCGGCTGGCAAGTGCTTGAGTTCATGCGGTTCAGGGAGGTGAGCGCATGTGCGGCTTGAATTAAAAGGGGTCTTCATGCGGCTGATGGCGAACTCAAGTCCATGCGGCTCACATAGCAAAACCCATGCGGCCCGGAAGAAGTGAGGGTGCATGAGGCTGGGTCAATGCGATGGCTTATGCGGCTGGGGGGAAACAGTTGCATATGCGGCTCGAGAAGAGTTCGTTCCCAGCCCTGCGACTAAGTCCATGTTGACTCATGCGGCTGATGGGAAATGAGCCCATGCGGCTGAGTATGAGACTCGGCCTCATGCGGCTGGGACTAAGTTTCATGTGGTTTAGAAGTACAAGGGTCTCATGCGGCTGATGGCGACTTGCCGCATGAATACTCATGCGGTCAAGTACAGCCATGCGCCAGGGAATTGTTCTTCTTCTCCAAAATTCCGAGGAGAAGAACACTAGGAACCCATGCCTTCCAAGCTCCATAAAACTTTCATCTGGAGCCCAAATCCGAACTTCCATAGGTCAAAATGGGGTAGAACAAAATTCCCTACAACATGGAACCATCAAAACTTAGAAATAACAAGATTAAGTAGATCAAAACCCAAGAAATTCGAAAATAATGTAAACTTAGATCTACAAGAATCTAGCCATGGAAAGTGAAAATGCCAAGTACTAAAGAGCTTTAGAATGTAGTAAGGAAGAGAATGAAATAATAAAATTGGAGTTCCTCTATGAAGCAAGTTGCACTTGCCTAGACCTCTCTTTTCTCTCTCTGGTAGGTGAAGGAAGTAAATGGGGAAGAGAAGATGATAAATGAAGAGAGAGAAAGGAGGAGGGTTAATAAATGGTAGTGGTGGTGGTAGGTAGGGGTTCACCCTTGGTCCATGATAGACCAAAGAAAACCGAACCAAGCCAACCCAACCAAGAATAAACCAAGCCCAGGGAGAAAATTAAGCAAGAAAATTATGCAATACAAGAATAAATACGTACACGTATTCCAAGAATACGAAATACGAACACAGGCATTACAACTCTACCCACCTTAAAAGAATTCCGTCCTCGAAATTTAATCAAGAGGCTAGAGGAGCAATGACAAGCTACATTAATCACATGCAAGCTATAACTAGGCAGACAATTACTCATTCAAGCAAGGAATCGAAGGCGTGAGGCATAAGAAAGACATTATACCTTACGAGTCAAACAAGTCGGGATAACGTGATCGGATATCATCTTCACACTCCCACGTTTGACTCTCCCAAGGAGCGATGACTCTAAGCAACATGAACTAAACTGATAGTCTTGCGCTTGGGGTCTCTCTCTTTGGTCAAACAGGGACACGGGCCTTTCCTCATACGAAAAGGTTAAAGGCTATTGGTACCAACCTTTTTCGAATGATCTAGGACATGGCTCGGGTCCGGAATATACCGTTGTAATTAGGATACATGAAATACGTCATGCACCCGGCATAATGATGGTAGAAAAGTAAGATGAGAGGACACATATACCTCTCGGTCGATTCTGAACCTGAGCCTGGGCTAGGGCAAACTGCCGCGGGTTCTTTTGCTGGAAAGTCTGGGCCTGAGTCGGCAATAGTCTCGGGAACGGGAACTGCTGTTGCTGGTGAACTAGAGCTGGTACTGGTGCTGGTGCTGGTCCCCTAACCGAGGGACTAGATACTGTCGATGCTGAATCAACTCTAAAAGGGCAGGTCCCTACCCTATGATCCGGTGCTCCACACAATAGACACAATCCCAACGCCTTGCGACACTCCGCTACCACGTGTCCAGGCTTTCCATAATAAGAACATCCTGCGGCGGAAGACTGTGCTTGCTTCTGTTTCTGCTGAGGGTACGTCAGGGTCGAGTACTGGACCGACGTAACTGAGGTTGCTTGCCTCGGAGTTCCAATAGTCAAAGCCCTAGCTGCCGGGACCGGTGCTGAAGACTGATTCATCTGACTATGGGACCGCTTCCGACCTCCGGTCCTATCCACTATTCTCTGGGAGGTATACTCGTGCCTCCTTGCTGCTCGCAACACCGCATCATAGGTCTGATGCTCGAACTGTTCTACTGCCAATATAATCTCTAGGTGAAGTCCTTGCTGGAACCTCTGCGCTCTGTCAAACTCGGTTGCCACCAAAGTAGGAGCAAACCGACTGAGTCTAGAAAACTCGACCGCATATCCGTCGACCGTCCTCCCCATCTGCTTAAGAATACTGAACCTGGTCTGCAAGTTATATCGAGCCACTGCATCATAATACTTGGTCTAGAACTTTTCGCTGAATACTGCCCAGGGGACAGGTATTGTCAATCCCACTGCTTGTGCGGCCCACCAACTGTGGGCTAGATCCAATAACTGTAGGCGCACCACAGCCACCTTCTCGTCTTCTGGAGTCTTTGCGGCTTCGAGAATCATCTCTATATCTTGTAGCCAAGCATCGGCAGCAATGGCATCCTCGCTGCCATCGAAGAAGGGAGGGTTCAGGCACTTGAAACTGTTGACCGCACTGTTCCCTCGAGGACCACTTCTATTCAGAGCATCTTGTACTGCTTGGTGCAGGGCATCTCCCTGACGATCTTGGGACGCTAACAATGATCTGATGAGACCCACCAAAGTGCCATCATCAGGATCTGCAGGCTGGACTGGCTGAACTGGCGGCTCTCCTCCAGTAGGTACGACTCGGGAGGCTGCTCCTGAGTGCTGGGCCTGATCTTCTGGTTGCTGCTGGTCCGCGGGAGGTGATCCGCCTTGCTGATCGACAGGTCCAGGTTCAATGCCGCTGAAGAAGACGACATGGGAACAATAAGGAAGGACCAGGACAGATCAACGATTACAAGCATGTGATCAGGACAAGAATTTCAGGAATCATGAGGATACGAGCAGAGATCAAGGGCGAGTACTGATTGAGACATCTATTCGGTAAACCCTCACACATCTTGATTTACAAGACCTGCATGGGCTACCACTTAAACCATGTCACGCCCCAGAACCAGAATACTGGAGAGCGGGGGCAGACATAGCCAGCTACGTATAACGGAATGGAATCCACACCGCTATACGGTCACGGCTGTCTAGATATGTGAGGGTTTTACTACAATCCATCAGTCTCTTAAGGTCATAAAATAGCCTATTGTCTCAATCTCAACCAACTAATAATAATCACAAGATATCAGATCACCAAATATACAATTGTAAGGCGTCCCAAACATTACATATCCAGATGATCATGAAGCTAGTCGTACAAAATATAAGGACTAGCAAGAGTTTAAGTCATACATGATCAACCTCGAGTTGCCAATCATGCTTACAGCCCGTAGGCAGACAGTAAATAAAGTTACAAACGAGCTAACACTTGCTCGACGGCTAAACGCCTCAAAAGAATATTTTTACAAGGGAGTGGGAGAGCAAAATAAAACCCACTCGTTGCCCTGGTTACGCCTGGTGACCACCATCGGGCTAAAATGCAGGGAGATCCTTTGGTGCTGCTCCGGTATCTGGCTATACAAAACCAGCTGGGTCAGACCCCAGAAAGAGCAAGTGCCACAAAGGAGGCTTCACTTAAGAACTAAAACCAGCAATTAGCATAAGAGTATAATTACATAATAAATAGTTTAAGAAAAAGCATGAAGGATAATTATAAAAGACGATCTTATATAGAATCACTAAAAGACGGGACATATGGAAAGAAAGAATGACAGGATGATATACGATGAGATAACCATGGGACTATTCAGATAGCCAGGTTACAACCCGTAAACCAAACAAGGACCGGGGTTGTAACCCTTCGTCTGAACGGAACTTGGTTTCTCTCACCATTTATCGGCAAGATAAATATAAGAAATCAGGTTAAGTAACATTCTGGAGTGACCATCATTATGGTGACAATCTGGAGAGTACAAGGCATTATAGTGACAATCTGGAGTGACAATCATTATAGTGACAATAGAGTTCAATCATTTAAGTGACAATCAAGAGTGCCCCACATGACAGTGGGCTGGAAATGTGCCCTACTCGTCGGCAGGCTACAAGTCCAAACATTTGCGGCCGGAATAACGGGATTGCCTGTAACTGGAGAACATCTCTTCATGACTAGTGAATTATACTAATCATTAACCTTAGTCCATTTCAGTAGGTACTCCTGACCGTGGTACTCAGGAGTCCCCTCCTAGACATGATGCAAGACAGGACTGGATTATTTGTACAAGCACAATCGCCTACGGTGTCAGGATTAATTATACAGGTCATGTTATGTCAGGTAGCCGTCGCAACAGCTATTCGAGAAATCATGTCAGATTATCATGTTAGGTGTACTAGTCAGGAGTGCGCCTCGACGGGCCACTATCAAGTCATGTCAGGTTATCATATCAGGAGTGCACCACTACGGGTCACTATCACGTCATGCTCAATTATCAATTCCAAACATATCAAGTAAATTCATGATTATCAAGTTCAGGACAAAAGACGTAAGGATATAAAATGGACGAAAAAATATCTAATAAAGGAGTTACGAAACATGGGCTAATAATGATAAATAATAGTACACAGGACCATGAGAAAGTCATGCGGTTCAGTCATATGCGGCCTAGAAAGGAGGGGGCGCATGCGGCTGGAAGTACAAGGGCGCCAGCGGCTGGAAATGCAAGGGCACATGCGGTTGGAATTAATCGGGATCATGTGGCCCGGACTCAGAAGTCCATGCGGCCAGGGTCTAGGGTTCTCATGCGGTTCGGGGATCATGGCCTATGCGGCTGGCAAGTGCTTGAGTTCATGCGGTTCAGGGAGGTGAGCGCATGTGCGGCTTGAATTAAAAGGGGTCTTCATGCGGCTGATGGCGAACTCAAGTCCATGCGGCTCACATAGCAAAACCCATGCGGCCCGGAAGAAGTGAGGGTGCATGAGGCTAGGTCAATGCGATGGCTTATGCGGCTGGGGGGAAACAGTTGCATATGCGGCTCGAGAAGAGTTCGTTCCCAGCCCTGCGACTAAGTCCAGGTTGACTCATGCGGCTGATGGGAAATGAGCCCATGCGGCTGAGTATGAGACCCGGCCTCATGCTGCTGGGACTAAGTTTCATGCGGTTTAGAAGTACAAGGGTCTCATGCGGCTGATGGCGACTTGCCGCATGAATACTCATGCGGTCAAGTACAGCTATGCGCCAGGGAACTGTTCTTCTTCTCCAAAATTCCGAGGAGAAGAACACTAGGAACCCATGCCTTCCAAGCTCCATAAAACTTTCATCCGGAGCCCAAATCCGAACTTCCATAGGTCAAAATGGGGGTAGAACAAAATTCTCTACAACATGGAACCATCAAAACTTAGAAATAACAAGATTAAGTAGATCAAAATCCAAGAAATCCAAAAATAATGTAAACTTAGATCTACAAGAATCTAGCCATGGAAAGTGAAAATGCCAAGTACTAAAGAGCTTTAGAATGTAGTAAGGAAGAGAATGAAGTAATAAAATTAGAGTTCCTCCATGAAGCAAGTTGCACTTGCCTAGACCTCTCTCTTCTCTCTCTGGTAGGTGAAGGAAGTAAATGGGGAAGAGAAGATGATAAATGAAGAGAGAGAAAGGAGGAGGGTTAATAAATGGTAGTGGTGGTGGTAGGTAGGGGTTCACCCTTGGTCCATGATAGACCAAAGAAAACCGAACCAAGCCAACCCAACCAAGAATAAACCAAGCCCAGGGAGGAAATTAAGCAAAAAAATCATGCAATACAAGAATAAATACGTACACGTATTCCAAGAATACGAAATACGAACACAGGCATTACAATAACATAGATTGGTTTCATATATATATTATTCAGATTTTGAAGCTTTGTTGTAAGTAATAGTATATTGCCTTTGCCTTCAGCACTAGATACTTTACTCAGGTTCCTTTCTAGAGGATAGTCGTTATTACAGCTTTAGAGGGCACGACTTTTATAAATGTTATTCTCCTTCATTTAGCTTTCATGATTCACCAAAATTCTGGTGTGTTTTTCTTAGCTTAACCATGTTGATGAATCATGTCCTGCTATTTGCAGGCTCTATATCATTGTTGGGGTTATTTTTCTGGTGATGTATACACGATTCATGGCTCATTTTATGAAAGCAAAACGAACTCATTTGATGAAAGTAATAGTATTTGCATGTGCCTTCAGCATCAAGATACTTAGACGGACTTTTAGGACTGAACTCGGGCGAGCGGGTGCTTAGTCCAAAGCCCTGCTCTATAATGGACTGGGCGGACTACTCTAATCGTCGTGCTGTATCAGATTTTGGCCCATCTAGCTGGATAGACTTTTCGGGTGTCCATGGGCTCCGGTGCAATGATGATCCCTATATTGACCCAACCCAATGCTTTATATAATTTGGTCTCTAATATGGGCCCAAGCAAGAATATGGGCTTGCGGCCCAAGTTGTTCTTGATACTCTTGGTAATATTTTTGTCCATCACTCCTTCATTTTTTTTTCCCACTCCTTACTAAAACTTTATTTTACACATTATATTACTGTGTAGTTACAGAGATGGTATCACAATTGATTACGGTGTCCTGAACTTGTACAATCAGATTATAACTTCTAGTCACACTACAACCTGTATGAATGAAAAGATTACAAATTGCCCTTTTTAGAAAGAAAAAAAAACTAAGAAGAAGAAGTTGCAAAATTCAGAAAGCAATAATATTAAACTCACAAACGCAGTTGCTATAACGAACAAAAAACAAAAAATCGAAGAAGAAATAACCCATTGCTGAGTGATAAAAATTATCGTTGCTCAAAGTTAGATTCGACCCTTTACGTCAATCTGCTTCCAGGAACCAGGAAGTTCAATGTATGAACTTCTAGAAAGCTCGTGTCAATCTTGCGATAGATCTCGAACGGGACGAAGTGGACAAACGGGCGACGTTACGGGGATTTCAGTGTCTGTTGCAAAACTCCTCTCATAGCATTATTGTTGAAAATTTACTTCAAAACTTCGGATTAAAATTTGCAAGAAAATAAATTAAATTAAAGTTACCGGCCTCCGGGGAAGTCGCGCACGAAGCACTGCCCTAAGAGTTAGTTCGGGTCTATGTGCAGACTGAATCCGAACGCCCCTAGTGGTAAAATTCCCGCTCCACCGGAATGTCGTTGCCGCACACGACGTCGAGAGAATGACCCCGACTTAGCTCCACCCAGAGCAACAAATGAAGAACAGTATTTCAAGAGGGAAGAGAATTTGAGAGAGAAAGAGCGCTTTCGCAATGATCTTTTTTTTCATGTCAAAGAGAGGAGGAGGAAACCTCATTATATAGGCTATTTGTCAAAGGATGGAATAATGAGGATATTAAAATAGTCCATTAAATTTTAACGTTACAAAAATTGAAGCACATGATAAAAATGTGATACATTGAATCTGGACATGATTCAAACATTCAAAAGTTATAGAATAAATAAATTATAACGATTGAAAATAAATGATGAGAAAATTTGTTTTTTGTAATTAGTAGCAATAGCTACAACAATCCCCCCCCCCCCCCAAAAAAAAAAAAAAAACCAAGTTCCAAAATAATAGAGGAAAGAAACGAAAGAGGAAAGTTAAAGGTGAGAAAGATTTCTGGGCAATTGAATACTATGCATAAATGAGATGGACTACAGCCTTGAATCTCACGTAGTGACTATTGCCTTTGTCTGAAGAAGAACTTGATGGACTACGCCTTGAATCAGTCTTCTTGAACCCGACTCAGAAATTAGCACACATAGTACGCTAGAGGTACTTGGGTCTACCGGTGGCGCGTTTGGTTGGCCATGCGCACTTTTACACATTCATGAGAGTTGTCTAGGATCGCCATGTCCTATAGTCGCGGCCATCACGACCTCTCATATAGGTACGTCCTCAAGGGTTGGTGATAGGAATCAACCTTGCATATCATGCTTGGACTTATTAAGAGTTTTTAAAACTCACCATATCCATATCACAAAAGGAACACTGGCACCATAGGGATGAGGTATAAATGTACACATGTACAGCCTCCTGGGCTTTTATTTTAAAGAGAATTTAATCTCAGGTCAGTGTTCCATAATAGTCATCTAGTCCAGCTTGTTTCTACCCATTGAACTGGCTTCTTGGGATCTCCAGTCAGACTCGGTTGGGTTGTCACTGCTGGTGACTATACTATGGGCTTAACCCCATCCCCCTCAATGATTCTAGGATCAATGTCCTAGACAGACCCTTCGTCAAGTGGTCTGCAAGGTTCTTTTCTGACTTTATATAGTCAAGAACCACATATTTGCCCAATAGGCTCTTTATTGACTTGAAGCGCAGCTGCAGGTGCCTGTTCATCTTAGCATTCACAGAATTATGCTTTAGTAGTTCTATAACAGATTTATTATCACAGTTTATAGAAATTGCAGGAATAAGATGAACAGAAACAGGTATAAGCATAATAAGATTTCTCAGCCATTCAGCTTCTGTACATGTAGTATCCAAAGCTATCATTTCAGAGTCCATTGTACTTCTGGCTATGATAGTTTGTTTACATGATCCCCAGGAGATTGCAGCTCCTGCTAGGGTAAAAATATATCCAGTAGTAGATTTTACATCATGTGAATCAGCTACCCAATTTGCATCGGAGTAACCTTCTATGATATCAGGGTGTCTAGTATAATGAAGTTTATAATCTAGAGTTCCCTTAAGATATCTAAATACTCTATCCAATGCAGTCCAATGTGATTGATTTGGGTTACTAGTGTACCTACTTAGTCTACAAATAGCAAATGCAATGTCAGGTCTAGTCCTATTTGTTATGTACATAAGGGACCCAATCATTTGTGAATATCTATGTTGTTCTATAGGTAATCATTCATTCTTCTTGAGAACAACATTACTGTCATAAGGGGTAAGGGCAGGTTTCTTGTCAAAATACTCAAACTTTCTTAGCATTTTCTCAATTGAATGTGCTAAGGATAGAGTATATCCCTCATTGCATTTGGACACTTACATTCCTAGGATCAGGTTTGCCTCACCTAGGTCTTTCATATCAAACTGGTTAGATAAATAATTCTTAGTATTATTTATCAATTCTAGTGAAGATCCTAAAATAAGGATATCATCAACATACAAGCATAAGATAACACAACTTTTATTTGTATTTTTGGAATACAAACATTTGTCATATTCATTTGGTACAAAACCAAATTCTATAATGACTTTGTCAAATTTGTTGTGCCATTGCTTGGGAGCTTGCTTTAATCCATAAAGAGATTTTACTAATCTGCAAACCTTATTTTCTTGGCCTTTCGCAATAAAACCTTCAGGTTGCTCCATATATATTTCTTTCTCTAAATCTCCATTTAGAAATGTTGTCTTTACATCCATTTGATGGATCAACAAGTCATGAATGGAAGCTAATGCTAGGAGGGTTCTAATAGAAGAAATTCTAGCAACAGGAGAATAGGTATCAAAGTAATCTAATCCCTTTTTCTGGATAAAACCTTTGGCCACTAATCTAGCCTTATATTTTTCTATGGTACCATCGGCTCTAAGTTTCTTCTTAAAGATCCACTTACAACCTATTGGTTTGCTGCGTAAAGGAAGGTCTGCTAAAAACCAAGTATTGTTCTCTATGATGGAGTTGTACTCATTGTTAATAGCTTCTTTCCAGAAAGGGACATCAGGAGAGGATATGGCTTCTTCATAAGTTGAGGGATCACCCTCTATCAAAAATGTGAAGAATCCTTCTCCTAAATTCTTTTCAATCCTTTCTCTTTTACTCCTTCTAGGTTCTATGACTTGTTCAGGTTGAGAACTGGGTACTGGATCATGAGAACTAGTAGATGGAATTAGAGAAGGGTTAGAGGAAGATGAAGGGGTTCTATCCTTGAAGGAAAAAATGTTCTCAAAGTAAACTGCATCTCTAGCTTCAATGATTGTGCTATTAGAGATTTCATTTACTTCAGAATGGGTTACAAAAAATCTATTGGCATTACTATCTAGGGCATATCCTATGAATACAGCATCTACAGTCTTAGGTCCTATCTTCCTCTTTTGGGTTCAGGAATTCCTACTTTAGCTAGACATCCCCAAACTTTGAGGTAATTAATCCTAGGGGTTCGACCTTTCCATAACTCATATGGGGTCTTAGGCTTGGTAGAAGAGGAGGACTTGGAAACCCCTACGTCAGACTCAGTCTGATCAGAATCATTTGAGATGGACGTGGACCCATCAATGGCAGAAATCAGGCCTAAAGTGGTAAGCCAAAATTCATCTGGCTTTGCCACCTCTTGAAGTAGGTGCCATTGAATTTTGCAGGCTTTGCAGAAAAAGTCTCTTCCTTGGAAGTCATATTTTCTAAAGTCTGTAAAATAATATTTACTCAATAAGATGGCTTTTAAACTAAAATTAACAATTTAAATGATTTTAGTAAAAGACCTTTAAAATTTTAGTTTTTCAAGTTTTGATAAGGTTGGGTTAGTTGTAGGGGCCGGATCCCAGCAAGCGGAGGTTCACTAGGAACTCTTAAGTACCGGTCGCTTAGACGATATTTTGCCTTGTTGACAGAAGGACCATTTCGGCTTGTTCCCAAACAAATCTTAACTTTAGAACTTTAAAATTAAAAGAATTTTTACTAAATCAATTAATTGTTCGATTTAGCCTAAATAAAATATTGAGTAAAAGAAAACTAGAATTGCCAAAATTACTAACACAATGATGTTTGTCTAAGGTGTCAGACTATGAAATAATAAATGATAATAGCTGTCTCAATTATTTGTAATAACAAATGTTATTAAGCAATAATTCAATGAGTGTTTAAAGCAAATGTTACTAACATGAATGCTTACTAACAGAAGCAATATATTTTATTTTTTTAAAACAAATTTGCAAGCTCAGTTGTGTACAATAGTTAAGAAATGTTACTAACAGAAGAAATGTTACTAACAAATTTGTAAGCACAGTTGTGTACAATAGTTAACAAATTTACTAACAGAAATGTTAAGAAATGTTACTAACATAAGCAAATTTGTGTAAAATAGTGCTAACAGGAATGCTTCCAAACTAAGTGGAATGCTTCCAAGCAAGATTTATAATAGCAGAAGCAAATATGGCGCTTTTTTTTTAAGAGCAGTAACAGTAGCCAAAAAATGTAGTTACATATACTAGAAAAAGTTATGTTAAAGATTGGTTAAAACTAACTCTTAGATTGTTGGAAATTTACTTCAAAACTTCGAATTAAAATATGCAAGAAAATAAATTAAATTAAAGTTACCGGCCTCCGGAAAAGTCGCGCACGAAGCACTGCCCTAAGAGTTAGTTCGGATTTATGTGCAGACTGAATCCGAACGTCCCTAGTGGTAAAATCTCTGCTCCACCGGAATCTCGTTGCCGCACACGACGTCGAGAGAATGACCCGACTTAGCTCCGCCCAGAGCAACAAATGAAGAACAGTATTTCAAGAGGGAAGAGAATTTGAGAGAGAAAGAGCGCTTTCGCAATGATCTTTTTTTTTTCATGTCAAAGAGAGGAGGAGAAAACCTCATTATATAGGCTATTTGCCAAAGGATGGAATAATGAGGATATTAAAATAGTCCATTAAATTTTAACGTTACAAAAATTGTAGCACATGATAAAAATGTGATACATTGAATCTGGACATGATTCAAACATTCAAAAGTTATAGAATAAATAAATTGTAACGGTTGAAAATAAATGATGAGAAAATTTGTTTTTTGTAATTAGTAGCAATAGCTACAACAATTATATATTCTCTCTCTCTCTCTCTCTCTCTCTCTCTCTCTCTATATATGAGGAATGTATATTGCTAATTCATTATGAGAGATTACTGAGGGATCCTATTTTGGACGTTTTAAGTAGCGACCTTTAAACCAGTCTAACTTATGCTTGTTACTACACTACAAGCAGTTCTAAAATTTTTTAGATTAATAAAATTACTTATACGTATATATAAATAAAAGTCATCTCAAAGAAAGATTATTATTGTCCTCTAGCTTATACACCTATATAACATTTAAGTATAAAATAGTTTGGCAAGAGTAAATCATAATGTTGAGAGAAAAACATTCACTAGCACATCAAATGAACCGCAAAATTTTATAGCAGATTATTCACTACCACCAAATTAACCGCAAAATTTTATGACAATCATTCACTCCCACATCAAATTGACCGTAAAATTTACAAAACTTACATTTTGAATGAAGTATCAGTTAGATGGGAAGAAATAATAAATATGCTAGGGTAGTAATAGTTCTAGTTATATTTTTTGATAATGATATAAATTAATAAAAATAAAATAGAAATCCCCAAAGTACTCCGATTTGGGGTGTTTATAAAGACACCCAAAATTATATTACATTGATTTTGGAACGTTTTTTTAGCAAACCAAAACCAGTGACTCAAAATTATTACCAAGCAAGATTTTTTCATAACGACTGGCTCGAAAAACTTCCAAAACGGTGAAAATACTATCGCCAAACAAACCCTAAGAAAAATTCCAGAGATGAGTGACAAAAACAATAATGTTTCTATGATGTCTTAATCTTTGTCATATAGAAAAACACCGTACCATGTCAATCACATGGACTACCACTTTTCATGTGTACAAATCAACAAAAAGATAATCTTCATACTTAGGGTTGCCACATGGATGGTGGACTATTTTATAGAAACTAAGATTAAAAAAAAGGCAACATATTATACTTTTCGTAAAAAAAAATTAGAGGTTTCTTAACAATGACTCTCTTAAAACTACTATATCTTCTTGGAAGAAAAAAAAAAAAATCTAAAATTAAAGAGTCATGTCCAAAATGGCTAATTCTAACACCAGAAAATTTTCAGAAAGATGACAATTTTTTTGAAAAAATAAACAAGGTAATAAGTATGTAAAATTATAAAATAAGTAATGTATTGCTCATACTTTGACGACATGGGAGCATGCACGAACAAAATGCACGGAAAATATAAAAATTTCTTCTTCGAACCAGTGTTTTCCAGAAGGAAAATGCACGAAAAAAAATTCACTACGTTCGCCACTAAGATTCGTCACTAGAAGTATATGGTTGTCACTGAAAGCCGAAGTCGTCGCTAAAAATTTCTCGCTGAAACATATCGTCCCAAATTGCCAATGCTTTTAGCGACATTAGCCAATGATTTCGGTGACATGGGTGCATGCACTCATGTCGTCAAAATATTGAAGACACATTACATGTTTTGTAATTTTACATATTTATTATTTAAATAAATTTAGTTACTTTTTGAAAAAAATTTGTTCTAATACTCCGTTCCACAAAAACCACACAAAAGTTGTAGTAGAAAAAAAAAAAATACAAATAGACTTGTATACATATAAAAGAAAATACAATTTCTCTCTTGTTGATAGGAGGAAATGGAAGAGATTCCAGTCTCCCTTCCCTCCACTACTTCTTCCATTTTTTTTTTTTGTGAAAAATTGAATTTGATAAGTAAAAAAAAAAAAATCTTCTACTATATAACGAGGCTTCAAAATAGCTAAAAAATGTCCATATAAGTCGTGTATATCATGGTCCATTTTATTTAAAAAATAAATTATATAAAAAAGTTTAAATTTGTTACATATATTCAATATGGAGAATCAAACTCAACCAAAAAAGAATAATGCATTCCACTTTAACCACATGAATTAGAAAAATATTTGACTATAATTGAATAATATTTTTATTTTATGTTATTATATGTGTAAAGTACGTACATTTACTGTATATATAGCTGTTTCATTTTTATTTTTTTACTTTTTTTTCCTATACGGCTATACCAAATAAAAAAAGAGATATTTTAGCAAATGTTCCCATTCAAATGATGAAACTAGCATCTGCCCCCACTATTTTTTTAATTAGCAAATAATCCCACCCTCATGTAAAACAGCAAAAAAAAAAAATCAATAAAATGAGGGTATATAAATATTTTACTCTTCCGTACAAAAAAGGGAGTATTTGGTAGTTAAAAAAAATAGTGGAGATATAAGTTAGTATCAACATTTAGAATGGAGACATATGCTAAAATATTCTATAAAAAAATCCTCCCATATTTCTTTCTTCATTTTGTTTGACTTCACTTTTCTCCCCTGCCCAACACAAAGTTTATACACTTTCGCCATCGCACCTTTTTGCTGGTGAGCCGGAGCTTTGAAAATTGCATCTCTTCTTCATCCGTGATTTTCTGATTGACGGGTGTTCCATTATGATATAGGTCAACTACGACTTATTTTTTTTATTTTTTCGACTTAATTATTTGGGATCCGTAGGAAACATGAGGACATGCAGGAAGCACGTGACCCACCAATTCCAGCTGGCACACGCGTGTCCATACTATGCTACCTTATCTACGTGCACCATCGACACGCAGCAGGCAGCAGCTCATAATCTACCATCTTCCCACGTATGCTTGGTACCGAATTACGATTTGTCTCCCACCTATTTTGCATTTTCATCTTTTAGGGTGATGTTAAATGCACCTTTGCCTTTATCAACTTTATCTTTTGTTGACTTTGTTAAATTTATCTTATAAATTTTTTCGGTTCACCTTCTTTCTTTATCCCTATATTTCTAATTTTTTAAATCAATTAAAATATTTTTTTATTTATTAATATCTTTTTGTTGACTTTGTTGAGTTTATCTTATAAAAAATTTCAATTCACTTCTTTTCTTTCCGTTATATTTCTTTCTCTTTATCCCGATTTTCTTTTTTAAATTAATTAAATATTTTTATTATTCTATTAATATCTTTTTTTGTTGACTTTGTTAAGTTTGTCTTATAAATTTTTTCAGT
>JANAVB010003361.1:0-31132 GCA_029216955.1 Iris pallida
AATGTTCGAGTATTCTGGACTTGGAGAAGCTCGGGATCTTGATGTGGTTCACTATGGTTCACTGTGGTTCCACTAGTTTCTTCTTTAGGTCTTCAGTCAATGGATTTTGAGTTGTATTTGTTCTCTGCACATCATAGCATCCAAATCTCATAAATATTATCTGTATGACACAAATGCTCTGATTTGAGAGAAATCACCAGTCGAGCACATTTATACTTTGTTCTACATACACTTGTGCAGTCACCAGTTAAATGAAGTTCGTATACTGTTTTCCCTATGTTCACTGCATTCATTCTTTGTAACCCAATCCTTTACTTGACGTTCTGTCCATGTGTGATATAAATCCTGGTTTGCACTAAATTCTTGATAACCTTGTAATATTCAAATATCAGATGAGCTCCCTGCACATACCACATGTCCATCTCACGTATGTCATTCACTATATAGATCTATCAACAAATATTCACATACACTTACTTTACTGATACACTGCATTTGGTTGTCCTGTAAACCCTGCATTGCATGTACTACATACCACTGCACTTGCACGTTCGGAACCTTGTAATTATCCACTATATATGAGATTAACTGCAATCCCAGATGGCCAGTTGCATCCTTCACTGCCCCTCATTGCATCCTTCATACACACACTACATACCTGCACTTTGCATATCCATTACATTTACCACTATACTTCTTAACATGTCTGCAACATGCACACATCTAGCTAACCCCATATCTTGCCCTACAAACCAGAACACTGTAACCATTACACTTTACTAACCTGCATTAGTTTGCATTCACGGTACAATGGTACAATTCACTGCATCTGGATACAATTACTGCATACATCAGTATATACACTGCACTTTGGTCACTTTACTGAAATCCCCACTGCTTGCACTCCATGTTAATCCAATGTCACTGCCTAGCGTGCATCAATCAGACCACTGCATGTTCTTCCAGTCCTTGTTCATTTTCATGTTGTATATATGTGTAAACACATATGTTAGGATAAGGATACATTGTAATGTTGGTTATTGCATTGGGATTACCCGTTTAAATATGAGGGGTTCTTATATTATGCCTTTGTATATGATACATTACACGTGGGGTGTGTTTTGATCTGTTAACAGATAGGTATTGTAGATAGTTGAGATAAGGGTTGGTTGTACCTTATATGCATGTGTGAATGTGTTAAGGGTTCCTATAAGTATATAGGTTATGTGGTATCATAGATTATGGGATTTGGTTGATAGGGTATGTGGGTTAGGGGATTAGTGACATCTTAGATGCTATACTTTATCTATATATGTGTGGATATGTATAGGTGTTATGATACACTATAACTATATCAGATATCTATATGTTTTATTGAATAGCCTTGAGTAGTATTTAAATATATGTTATAGAGAGTTGACCAATAGCCTAGTTGACTTAATTGACTAAATAGTTGACCCTTGACTTCTTAGTTAACAAAGAGAGTTGACCAAGAGTTGACTTTGACCTAGGGAGACCTACTATCATGTAGATTGCATTGTATAACTAAATTATTCAATATTGATCATATTATAACCTGTATTTCTCTAAATAGGACTCTGTTACTCCAGTTCGGACATCTATATACATCGGTTGCTCAGGGTATCAAGCGAGTACATTCTCTATTAGTTTTCATTCATGATAGTATCTATATTATCTGGTCTAGACAACTTTACTTGATGCTGACACATTATTAACACGAATTGGTACTACATGGATCTTGTCGTACGATGTTATCCCCTTAGCGGGTACATCAGGTATCCCATGTTCATGAATTTCATCATGTGCATCGTGTATTCCTTGTATTCGTATCTATTCATGTCCTTCGTGTAAATGATAATTGTGTACGTTACATTATGGTCAAATTCTTGTGAATTGATCGGGACAGGGAGTAAAAGTGGTTATGTGATTACATCCCTTAGTATACTCATGTACATATCGATTATACATTTAAATATAATGGAGTTACCATAGACTACTCGTGTGCAATCTAATCTAATCACATAACCATCTTGTGCTCTAAAACACTTATATTTACTTACAGTTCTTATTTTCTATATATCATTCATGTACTCAGATTTTGTTTATATTCAATGTTCTTGTACCTTTACAACATTTCATGTATTTTATGCTATTGCTCATTCTATATTTCCTACTATTATGGAACTGTTTTAAGATATGTATTCGTTTCCATCCTGACTGGATAACGTTAAAAATTTTACAGAGAACATGGAGGACTTTTGTACCACATATTATTGAGCTGGCGTAGATGACACCTGCGACCTGGACCCTCAGGAGGATCCAGTTTTCCTAGAGGTGACTACCATAGTTCCTAGGCTAGACTGTTAGAGTTATTATCTATTTATTTAGATACTCTAAGTTGTATTATTCATATATTTATGTGTGGTTTGATAACACTTAAACCTATTTCATTTCTGGTTGTATCTCACTTTGAGTATTTCGTATCTATCTTATCGGGCTTATTATCCATCTCTAGTTATTGTAATTGAGTTGTGTCTGAGTTTTCCTCCGATTGGAAAGTATATCCTGTACAGGTACTATATATACGTTATTAGATGTTGTTAAGACCTAGGACAATGTTCTACCGTCGACACTGCGGCATAGGCTGGACGTACCCACGATCTCGCGCCCTTACACTGGGTGCGGGTCATGACAAGTTTTTAGTGGTGGCCCATGTAGGTCTAGTTCTGAGTTTGTCTCAGTTCGTAGTGGTACTCGAACTAGACTAACACTACAACCTGCAGTAAGTGTAGAAGCATGAAAATACTAAAGAAAATGACTCATGCGGCCAGGAAAGATCTATGCAGTTCAGAAAACGCATGCTGCTCAGGGAGTCATGCGGCATAGGAAGCTATGCGGCCCAGGGTATTACATGCGGCTCAGAAGACACGTGGCCTGATAGTGCTCCCCTCCACCCATGCTGCATTAATTGCTATGACGGCTGACCCCTCTGAAAAGTTGATAGCCCTGACACCAAAGGCAGGTAATTATGGCTCTACCATAATGATGAATCTCTAGGGAAGAAGGAAAGAAATCTCTGACACAAATCCCCCGAGAGCCATAAAAAATGCGACGTGGCCTTCCCACGTGGGCGTTCGTATGTGGCTCGCTTCTCATGCGGCTCAGAATAAATCCTATGCGGCTCAGGCCATAGGAGCCTCATGCGGCTCGAGCAAAGGACTTTCCCATGCGGCTCCAAAGTGAATCCATCCTATGCGGCTCAGGCCATGAAAAGCCATCATGCGGCTCGAGCGAGGACTTCTCATGCGGTTCAAAGAAGATCATATCCATGCGGCCCAGGCGGATATATACCTATGCGGCCCACAAGGATTACTCCTCTGTGGTTAGAGGACTCAAGTGAGGGCCACTGCCCACGCAGCCCTGACACATGGGCTCACATTCATATGCGGCTCACATTCATATGCGGCTCACTAGTCATGCGGTTCAGATTCTCCCCCAACAGCTCCTAGGACACGTATCCTAACCGATTAATTCCTCAGATTTGCTGCCATTAAAGATTGGGTCAGATCCCAATAAATCTGGGACACGTGGCAGAAGAATAGATCTGATTTATTCACAGATATCAGAAGATCAGTATAAGGAAGATTTATTCCAATCAGCATTAATTGCTCAGGGGATTTGGTGTAATCTACACCTAATGGCCCAGATCCATCATAATCAAAACGAATGGCCAAGATGGACCAATCTCCAAGCCGCCGCCATCTCCTAAAAGCTAATCATTGGCAATCCCTAATGATCACATCCCACTATTATAAATAGCAGGGTGCCATTCCCTTGCGAGAAGGGGAAGAGATACAATATCAGAGAGAAAAAAATACATATATACAGAGAGACCTTCCCCCCATAGTCAGAGAGAGAATACATACAGAGAGAGAGAGAAGCCAGAGGAGCAACAGAGGATGCAAGAAGAGCATTTCTTCGTCAACGCCTACCATCTTTTCACAAGGAGCCAAGGCTGCATACCGATCGTCCAAGGAGTAAGGCAGGGCTGCCGTAGCCTTCCCGAGCCTCTATCGTCACCCCTCAGAATCTAAAATAAACAATTGTACTTAGACTGCTGTACCTAGGTTTTCGTCCCTAGGCTTTCTTTGTACAAGCGAGTTTGTAACGTGAAGTAAAAGTTCGGTCCTCCGATAATTGTTCTGTTCTTTTATATTTCATGGCAATACATGATGGCGACTCTGCTGGGGACTAACTTCTCCACGGCCGAGGAGTTGGTGACGCAATCAGATGCAGCCAAGCTTGGCTCCATCAACAAAAGATGGTCGCCCGGTTCGACCAACAGGCGTTCGAAGAGATGCTCTCCGACAAGAGCACTGGCCCGGTCCAGAAGCGAACCCGCACGAAGAAGGCCCGTAAGGAGTGGAGACCCCGATCCTTCGTTCCTACTGAAGCTCTTACGGAGACACCCTCCGTTGTTCAAAACGACGAGCAAGATTCCCCTACGGCCCCACTTCAGATCGTAGACAACTCTGCTGTCCCCAAGTCTGGCAGAAGAAAACACTATGATGCTAGACTTGCAGGGGACAAAGAGGAACTCTATGAGATCCGAGCCGCATAAGGGTATCAGCCGCTAGGGAGAAAAGCTCATGCGGCTACATCCTCCAGCCGCATGAAGAAAACTCATGCGGCCATACCTGTCAGCCGCATAGCTTATGCGGCTACAGTTGCCAACCACACGGATGAAACTCACTGCGGCTATGGGAGTCAACCGCTTGCAGAAAACCCATGCGGCCACAATCGCCTAACCGCATGCGGCCAGCCTGTACGGTCGTGACTCCTGGCCACACAAAAACAGTTCATCCGACGGCAGAAGACAACCGCATGCAGACAGCCTGCACGGTACCCAACCCTAGCCGCATAGCATCCATTTCACGCTTCTCTCGATCAGTCTTCGACCGTCACTCATGCGGACCTGACCCTGATACTTCTCTGGATGATAAGCCAGACTCTCTGTTATTCAACTTTGACTCCTCCTATTACGCACCCGCAGGTACTAAAAGGAGGAAGTCTAGGACAGCACGGACTCATCGGGTCCAGTCAGCTGTCCCAACCTCTGACTATCGGGGCGTTCCGTTGACTATCACACGGGCCTCGGATGGGAAGTTGTATGCAACCGCTCGAGTCCAGCCCCCGGTAGCAAATGGACAGAGTGGTTCCTCTGACCCTGCGGGAGGCGATCCTCCACAAACGCAAGGAAAGAGAAGGAGTGTCGGCGTGCAAAGAGTCCTCGCTTGGACATCGCTGTACCCCAAATCATCGTCAATTGCTGCTGCAACAACGCGGCAATGACGGAAGATCGGCCGTCCGTCTTCCAAAGGCTACAGCACCCGAGCTCAGAAGATGAGGCACCTCTTGTTGTCTCCTGCAATTCCGCTCAAAAGGTCCCCACTGAAAGGAGGAGGAAAAAGACAAGCATCTCCAGTCCCAAGATATCAACCACTATAGCTACGAAACTGTCGTCTAAACGGTTGTCTTCTACCGGAGTATTCCAACACACCCGTTCAAAGACGAAATCTGCTGCAATGGGAAATTTATCATCCGCGTCGCTGGGGGTTGGGGGTAGCACTCCTCCGAATATTCGCAACAATCCAATGTTTCAAGGAGCCGAGCCCGGGGAAACGACTCTCCCTTCAGGTACGACAGACACCGATGTCCCCGAGGACATCCATGATTCTCAAGACGAAGCAAGCTCTGAAGCTGGGGGTACCATTCCCTCTGAGTCCGAGCCCGAAAAGAACATTCCTACCTATCCCGATGACTTCTCGGTACATGGGTACGACTCGGAGGGCACATCCTCTACCGTTCCTTCCATCCCTCCTTATATAAGGACGGTTTTCATGACGGACAACAATCAAGGAGGTTCCAATGATCGCCAGTGCATCAACAATCTCGAAGCAATATTACTTGCTTTGGTCAAATCTGTAGACGAGATTAAGGCGGCCCTGCCCACTCTACAGGAAGGAACGCCTGGTCAAACAAGCACGGGCCCCGCGGTCAATATAGATTCGAACTCAGCGGCACCAAACCCGGGCAATAATCCTCCCGAAATAACAGCCCCTACCGTGACAGATGAGACCCGAGAAGTAAGGAGAGAGGTCCAGGAGCTCCGAGCCTTGTTCCATGCCCGAGGAAACTGCTCAAGATCTCAGAATACGGCAACCATACCCTGCTGAATGGAGGGATGTTCCATTCCCACCAAGATATAAGCCGTTCAATATCAACCCGTATGATGGCAAAACCTTCAAGCAAGTCGGTACATCACTTACTTCGAGGTTACCACTGACCATCTGCCCCACGATGATGCTATCCTCACACGGTTATTCATTGGGGCGTTAGAAGGGGTCGCCTTCGATTGGTACCGCAATCTACCGGACAACTGCTTCCACTCCTTCGCCGGCTTCAAGCGCCTGTTCTTGGAGTGGTTCTACGAAGTAGGACAGGACGTCACTATGTCCACTCTCATGGACGTCGTCCCAAGGGGAGAAGGAGTTGACAAGGAACTACATCGAGCGGTTCTACCAGACCGCCATAAAGCTGCCCTCCGGAAATCCAGATTCCTCTTTGATTGAGATCTGCCAAAAGAGACTGCTTCCTACGATCAGTCTCTGGATGGGCGAAAGTCAATTCAAAGATTGGAAGGCATTCATCATCAGCGCCACAAGCGCCGAAAGAACGACTAAAGAAGGCTCGCCAACTGGGGTTGTACATCTCGGAAGGAGAAAACAAGGGCAAGCGTCCCAACAGCGATAATGGGGGTAACCCCTCCAACAATCGGGACAGCAAGGGAAAGCAGGCTATGGTGGCTGATACGGCACAAAAGCCCGAGTCACAACCGACAGACAAACAATGGCCGCAAATCGATTACTCCTTCGAAGATGGCCACGTCAAGCCTATCTTGGACATGCTCATATAAGGAGGTAGAATTCAGCTTCCTCCACCAAGACGAGAGCCTCGGCCGGCTGATCTAGGAGAACCCAAAGTTCTGCCATTATCACCGTTATGTACACCATGCTACACACGACTGCTACCAACTAAAACGGTACATCCAAAGCCTTATCGATTCGAACGCTCTGGCCATCGACTTCGAAGGGTAACCGTAGCAGCCAATATGGGTATCGTACAATTCGGCAGCTTCCCTCCGACGGAAACTCAAGACGTGGTGATCCCCGTCCCTCTGGCAACAATGGAGATTACCAATCTTCCCCCTCCCCGAGAACAGGCTGCTGGTCTAGTACCTCTCACTACCTCACTGTGGGGAGGTTATATGGGTCCATCCAGACTTAGTATCAGAAGTAACTCGGCCCACACCATCTTCCACCAACAAAAGGAAGAGTAGAAAAATCAGGACCTGCCACACAATCTCAGCAGACAACGAGGAAGCTACAGCCGTCGTCACACGGTCCGGAAGCGCAATCCCAACCTGTAGTTGACAACCCTAGCCGAAAATCATCAACCCACTACAACTGATGCTCTGGGACCGACTCAGCCTCCGACGACCGACAAGCCTAGGCCAAAGGAGACTCGCTTCGACAAATCTCTCCGAAAGGACGCAGCCCAAGGGCTAGAGAGGCCCTACAACTTTGACATCTTAGCACAATTGGCTAACACTCCGGCCAAATTGTCACTGTACGAACTCCTAAGGCTCTCCAAGGACGTTCGTATTGCATTGAGCGAAGCACTCCAAAATGCCGATGCCTATCTGGCTCAATCCAACCTCACCGGGGAAGACTCACCTGTGGATCTCCAGGATAGTGCCTGTACGGGAGCAATGCCCAACATCGTCTTCCCTCCGCAGGACATGCTCATCAAAACCAACCTACATGATCGCCCACTATACTACACAGGATACATCGGCGACGTGAAGGTGGATCGGATGCACATTGACCCTTGGCTCTTCCATAAGCATCATCCAAAGGGTCTGCTACATCATCTCCGCATCCTAATGCATCGTCTGACACCTACAAGCACCGCCATCAGCGGTTTCAATTCGGGCAGGAGCTACCCTATTGGGAAGATCCGTCTGAAGTGTCAAATTGGCGACCTCCAATCTGAAGTTCACCTGCTACGTCATAGATGCAGACACTTCTTACAACATCCTCTTGGGGCGCCCATGGATACACGATTACTATGATCGTGCCTTCCATGCTACACCAGTGCTTCAAATATGTCGATAAACACGGCTTCGTGAAGACAGAATTTGCTGATATCGATCCCTTCAAAGGGGTCGAATCCTACTACTCAGACTCCTGCCTATACGAAAAGTCGAAGAGGCACCTTGATGAAGGAAATGAACAAGCTAGTACCGAAACGGACTACTGGGATCCGAAGGACCCCTGACGATCCACCTCCAAGCTCGCAAACCGGGCAAGTTCGTACCCCTCACCGCCACTCTAGCGGAAAGGACGCAATCAGCCTCTCGGCACAAGAGGAGCAGATGATAATCCAGGCTACCAAGGTCCGACCAAGTGTCGAGACCCACAACGGGGCCACTAACAATCAGACTGCCAAGAGTAAGTCAACCCCAAACAGGGAAGCTCAATCCCTCCGACAAGCCGCTGACGATACGCCTTCCCAAGAACGGTCGTCACCCCGACGCAAGGTCTGACACTTCTAGCGAACCGGCCACGCCTCGCTCCTACCTCGAGTGCCAAACTGGGGGTCGCTAGTCTGCCAACAACTCCACGCTTTGCCCCGTCAATTGAACCACTGACGATCAAGCTTCCCAGGTCATCCTCTCAGTCTTCGTTCACACAGGGGGTAGCCGAAGAGAAATCCGGAGTTAGCCAAGTATGTGGCTGCCCACACGAATGTTCCCTCCGCTGATGATGTAATCCCCCTAGAAAAGATACCTTACTTTATCAATAAAGGGTTATCTTTGAACTATACCGAGCTCAATAAGCTATGTACAATGTATGCTATGGAACACAGTATAGGCGCTCACCTACACACACAGGTGACAAATGTGTACTACTGCGATCCAGCTTACTCCAGTAGAAGACGCTTACCGAATATTCGAGGAAGGAGATCATCCCATCATCTTTGGCCGGACGAACAACCTGCATCCCCTCACCATAGAAGAAGTCGACCTCGGGTCAGATGCCGGAAGACTGCCTCTGTATCTCTATAGCCCTCAATCCAAATATCTTATGAAGAAGCAGGGGTATGATCTAGAGACAACGCCAGGATTGAACTACGGCACTGGGCGACGATTACCTTTGAAGCCGCCAGTCCTGGCGGGCAAACCACGGAACTACTATAACAAAACTCAATGTGGATTAGGGTATGTAACGCCTACTACGACCCCTGAAAGTTCAGATGAAGAATGCGACTGGCAGTCACATTCAACCGGATCACCAACTTCTGACTCAGATACCAGCATCGGAGATGTGTTCAGACAAGTCATGTCGGTCAATATGGCATTCGCCGACGCTTACGAGGAAGACGAAGACATCCCCGAAATCCTCGAGCTAGAGCCATGGACCCAGCAATTAGAAGCACAATAGAAAAAGCGGTTCGAACTGAGAGAACCTCCTACTGAAGATGAGGTCATACAAGTGGATCTCGGCAGCGAATCTTCTCCAAAACCAATTTTTGTCAGTAAAAGCCTAACAGACGAAGATCGGGAGTCACTGCTAGAACTTGTCAGAGAATACATTGATGTGTTCGCCTGGAGCTATGAAGACATGCCTAGGGTTAAATCCTGACATCGCTCTTCACAAACTCAATATTCGACCAGATACGAAGCCAGTCAAGCAACAACAACGACGCTTCCGCCCAGGCATCATGGACGCAATAGAAGCTGAAGTCAACAAACTGATAGCCAGCGGCTTCATTCGTGAGGAGCAACATCCCGATTGGGTCGCCAATATAGTACCCGTCCTTCAAGAAGAATAGGAAGATTCGAATCTGCATCGACTTCCGCAACCTGACGAGGCATGCCCCAAAGATGAATTCCCCCTTCCTATCACAGACATCATGATCGACAATACCTGCGGCTTCGAATGCATGTCATTCATGGATGGCTTCTCGGGGTACAACCAAATCAAAATATCTCCTGACGACGAAAAGCATACATCATTCCGAACACCGATTGGCACGTACTGCTACACAGTCATGCCTTTCGGTTTAATGAATGCTGGCACCACATATCAGAGAGCCATGAGCATCATTTTCAGAGAACACTTACGCAAGACGGTGGAGTGCTACGTCGACGATATAGCCGTTAAGAGCCGTAGCAAGGGAGACCATCTGCAGGATCTAAGGACGGTATTCGACCTAATGTGAACGTACAATTTGAAAATGAACCCTACGAAGTCCTTCCTGGGCATATCCAGCGAGAAGTTCTTAGGCTTCATCATCACTGCAAAGGGTATCCATGTAGACCCTGAGAAGACAAAAGCAATCATGGAGACGGGTCCCCCGAAAAATCTCTGCGAACTCAGAGGCCTTCAAGGGAGGTTAGCTTACATCAGAAGGTTCATTTCCAACCTCTCCGGACGATGCCGACCATTCACACACCTCATGAAGAAAGGAGTCTCATTCGTATGGGACGAGGAATGCCAACGTGCTTTCGACAGCATCAAAGAATATTTGTCAAATCCTCCGGCCTTGGTGGCCCCAGTCCCTGGAAAACCTATTCCTGCTCTATGTACGAGCAATGGAACACTCCCTCGGTGCCCTGTTGGCACAAAACAACGATGCAGGGTCACGAACAAGCCATATACTACCTCAGCCGAATGATGGTGGGACCCGAGCACCGATACACTGCTGTAGAGAAGGAATGCCTCACTCTGGTGTTCGCCATTCAGAAAATGTGGCACTATGTTATCGGACAAACGATACATGTGATCTCACGAGTCAACCCTCTCAGAGTCCTCATGACTAAACCAGGGGCAATTAGCTATCGCCTCGCTACATGGGCAATATTGTTGTCCCCTTATCATATAATCTTTGTCCCCCAAAAGGCAGTCAAAGGTCAAGCCCTGGCGACTTTTTAGCAGCCCACCCAGGCTCGGAGTCCTCCAGGATATATGAAGAGATCCCAGACGAGGTCGCCGACTCGCATGCAACCTCTCACGAGAATATATGGCGAATCTTCTTCAACGGTGCTTCGAGGACCGAACCTAAAGGCAATATAGTCGTCGGAGTTTGGGGTAGTGCTGGTCTCCCCTTCTGGATTGGTGATCAATCGCGCCTATTCCCTCACAGAACCCTGCTCTAACAATATGGCCGAGTACAACGCTCTGGTCATTGGCCTCCAACTTGTAAGAGAGCTGGGGGTAGAATACCTTAAGCATACGGCGATTCCCAACTAATCGTCAATCAGATCCGGGGTTCGTACGAAGTCCGTCATGAAGACATGATCCCCTATCACCAAATAGCGATCAGATATCATCTCGTCATTTGAAGGGTTCTTTATCGAGCACGTCCCCTAGACTCCGAAATATTGAAGCCGATGCCCTAGCTGGTCTTGCCGCTTCCCTAGCAGTTCTGAATTATGATCGTCGATCAGTGGATGTGATAGGCCACTAGCTGGTCTGTCCCAAAAATAATGTACAATTCGTGGCAAGTTATTCCGCACAGACGATCGACGAAGCACCAGACTGGAGACAACCGTTCATCGACTTCGTCGTCTACGACATCCTGCCCGAGAATCCGAAGGAAGCCACTTCCATCAGAAGGCGATCTCTCAGATTCTTCTACGACACGGAGACGAAGATGTTGTATCGCCGCTCTTACGACGGATTACTGCTTCGGTGTCTGTCAAACGCGGAAGCCAAAGAAGCAGTACGAGAAGCTCATGACGGTGTCTGCGGGGCCCAGCAGCCCGGCCCAAAACTGCAAGATCGCCTTCGCCGAATGGGCTACTATTGGCCCACGATGGTAGCAGATGCGATAGATTATGCAATAAAATGTAAAGCCTGCCAAGTCCACGCGGACTTCATCTACCAACCATCAGAATTTCCACATCCGACAGTGGCGTCCTGGCCATTCGAAGCATGGGGAATGGATATCATTGGTCCAATCACCCCACCTTCCTACCGAGGACACCACTTCATACTTGCGATCACTGATTACTTCTCCAAGTGGGCGGAGGCTGTTCCGCTCGTAGAAGTCAAGACTTCAAACATGATTAGCTTCCTTAAGCATCACGTCATCTATCGCTTTGGACTGCCCCAAAGGATCATCCATGATAATGGACCACTGTTCGCAAGCCACGCATTATATCGATTTTGCGATAAACACCGTATTCAGAATATCGCTTCGATGCCGTACAACCCGGCAGCAAACGGGTTAGCAAAGGCGTTAAACAAAATAATCATCAAACTCCTCAAGAAGTTCGTCTCCTCCAACAAATGCGACTGAACGAGAAGCTCGGCGAGTGCTTATGGGCTTATCGTACTATAGTTCGAACAGCCACTGGGAATACGCCGTTCTCCCTAATGTACGGAAGTGAGGCAGTTCTCCCATTAGAGACTCAAATACCCTTGCTCCGCGTCGCCCTCGCTTATCAATTGACAACGGATGATAACTACCGACGTCGACTACAAGAGTTGGAGGCATTAGATGAAAAGCGCCTCTTAGCTCAGCAGCGAATTGAGCTATACCAAGCGCGCATCTCTGGAGCCTTCAACAAGAAGGTCAAAATCAGAACATTCCAGGTAGGCGATCTCGTCTTGGCAGTCGGAGGCCGATGGTCATGACTCACAAGACCGCCGGCAAGTTTCAACCAAAATGGGAAGGCCCATTTATCATAGAGACAGTATTCTCCAATGGTGCTTACCGCCTCGCAAAACAAAACGGAGACTTGCTCATGTTGCCCGTCAACGGCAAGTTCCTGAAGAAATATTATGTCTAAATGACATTCCAGATTATCGAGTCACGTACCCGCTGGTACCGCTGAACTCACATCCACAATATTTCAGATTATTGAGTCACGTACCCGCTGGTACCGCTGAACTCACCCCATAAATTTCCAGATTATTGAGTCACGTACCCGCTAGGTACCGCTGAACTCACCCCATAAATTTCCATATTTTTCGAGTCACGTACCCGCTGGTACCGCTGAACTCACCCCATAAATTTTCAGATTTTTGAGTCATTGTATCCGCTGATACCACTGAACTCACCTCATCGTTTGTCAGATTTTTGAGTCATGTACCCATCGGTGCCGCTGAACTCACACTCACCATTCTCCAGATTCTCGAGTCACGTACCCGCTGGTACCGCTGAACTCACACTTTCTCAAATATTCTAAATTACCGAGTCATGTACCCTCTGGTGCCTCTGAACTCACATTCCGGTCACTCTTTCGGATAGTAAGTTACGTATTACTATACCTCTGAACTTTCTTCCTTGAAGAGATCCTCCCTCATGATCCACTACCCGTACTTCCAATGCATAAAAAGGGTAAACGGGTCCACAAACTTCCAAGACGGCCATGTCCTCATTACCTCTGAGTCGTTCCCACTTCCGCCAAAAAACAAATTATCCCCTACATAGAACTTTCATGTCCTTATTACCTCTGAGTTGTTCTATGTGCCCTCCTTCATTGAGCCCACTCCTGTCATGTCCTTATTACCTCTGAATGGGAAGGCTCCAGTCGAAGAAACCTTCATACTTGCCATGTCCTTATTACCTCTAAGTAAGTATGATGATCCCCTTTCGACCTGTTATCTGTACCCACAACCGGAGTACGCCAAGGGTAACAGGTCCACAAATGTCCTCTGTTGACCATCAATATCCTCCGTCGAGTTCACTCCTACCATGTTCTCATTACCTCTGAGTAGGAAGACTCTACGTTTAGAAAACCTTCCCACTTGCCATGTCCTCGTTACCTCTGAGCAAGTATGTCGGTTCCCTTTCATCCTATTATCCGTATCCTAAACCAGGGTACGCCAAGGGTAATAGGCCACAAATAACCTCAGCTAAATTTCTCAGCACAAATCTATCACCTCATCAGGCCCCAGGAGCCCAGCTGCTCTACGGCATTCCTTTTTCTCAACACCAGGAGCACCCATGACCACTTCGCTATGGCTGCTTCAGGTACCCGGATCAAAATTGTTACCTCTGCCTAAAACCAAGGTACGCCATGGGTAACAGGTCCACAAATATATCCCCTATACGGGGGTGAACATCACCACAATATCACAGGCCAGCAAGCAATACAAATGAAGGATAGAATTGAAAGTACTCTTTATTTGAAGGAAGAAAAAGCATTACATGTTTCGGGATCATGTCCCCTTTAGAAAGAAAGAAAAAACAGAAACAAAACAAAAAGAAAAGGACGACTATAGTTCGACGTTACACAACTCCAAAAGACTGTTCTTCACCGAGGCAGTCCCCCGATCAAGCCTCATCTTAGCTCGACGCTCGGCTTCTTGGGATAACTGCTCTGCATCATTCAGAAGAGTATATGCCTGCCAGTTGTCCTCCATCTTCTTGAGGGCAAGCTCGAGATTAGCAGAAGCCCGACTGTACTTATCAGCCTCCCGGATAGCAGTCTCTTTCTCAAACGAGCGGTCTCAAGTTCTGACTCCAAGAAAGCCAATTTTCTCTGGAGTTCAAGGATATGTTCCCGGTTATCGGCTACCCCGCGGGAAGCATCCGCTTCCCGAGTTGAGCAATCTTCAGTCCGACGGCTCCACTAGTCGTGTAATCGAGTCAGATCCTGGCGGTCCTTCAATATAGCCGGTTTAAGCGATTCCCGGGCAGCCATCACCTTCTCCACCGCAGTAATGAGAAAGTTGCGCTATTGATTTATGGCCGCAGGTAAATCAGTCTGTTGCAACAAGCGAAACTGGACCACGAGATGATCAGCTTCTAATAGCTTCGACTCCAAAAGCACAGCCAATTCCCCTCCTCCAGGGAGTGTCTTAAGGATGGTAATCTGGCCTCCGGCACATCGACGGGCCAGAGTAAAGGGAGTCCCCCTTTCCACTGCTGCCTCGACCCCTCTCTTCAAATGACGATGGAAGCTGGCAATCACATCCTGTAATGCGTCATCCAAGACCTCCGTAGAAGACGGCGTCAGAGGGAGAGTGGCAGACGATACCACAGCAGCAGCTTCAGAAGTTACTGCACCCGCCACCAAGGAAGCAAATTTCCGTACGGAAGGATGCTTGGATGGCGGCTAACTCCTCTTCCGCAGCCCGAAGAGCCTGGATTCTCGGCAGGGAGGAAAGGTTGACCCCCGAAACGACACTCGCAGAGGAGGACGTAGGGGGCATCGTCTCTTGTCCCAGTGGCTCTGCTACCTGAGACCCCGAGCTCGACCCAGACAAAGGTCCCCCGACACAGAGAGGTTCCTCCAGGCTCTCTCCGTGGGATACAACCCAGGCAATGTCAGTCACTGGCAGCGAAGGGTTGAGATCTGAACATCCAAATCAACCATTAGTCGACATAATCTGATAGAAAAGATGACAAGAACACATAGGCTTATTCACGAGCTATGGTTCGATTTATATTACCAGGGGAAGAGCGCGGGGGCGACGGCTCGTTCACAGCCGGCATAGTTTCCCCGCCCACAAAGTCATCATGTGGGGGTTCAGATGTTTCAGGGACGACCGCAGTAAATGCCACCATCCCCCTGGAATGAGGTTCCAGTACGGTGGAAATCCTCGATCGCAACCGGAAGCACCCCTGCAGCAATGATAGTAGTGCACACACCACTGACTAAATGAGACTGGACCGGATTACCCTCGGTAATTGGGTCCTGAGGGGCGAGCTCATTCGACGCCTGTAAAGAGCCAAAGAAACAAATAATTAAGCCATAACATAGAAGAACAAGAAAGGAAACAGCTAAAGTCCAAATCACCTCAGGAACATCATCCACATCATCAAGAAGCAGCCTGCGACGTCTTACCGCAGCATGCTTCGGGGAGTGGGTTCGGTCATCTGCGGTAGTCACGCGCCTGCTTCGTTTACGCGAAGGGCCAGGTATTGCAGACGGTTGATCCTCCACCACCTCGTCAGACAAACTAGACGATTGACCCACGGCCCTTTCCACCTGCACGACAGGGGGTTGACTCCCAACCTCCTCGCCCGAAGAATGAGATGGGTCATCAGTGTCCTGTTCGGCGTCTTTCCTCATCCGCCCTAGTGGACTCTGAGTCCGGCACAGGAACCCTGTTCGCCCCCCTCTTCCTCTTCTTGGACCCTTCTAGCTTCTCAGCCAAACCGGTGCCGGTGATGAAGCTATTATTCATATCAAAACTAACAGGGGTTTGCTCGCCGCAACATGATAAAGGGTCGCTATATACAAGATATCACCCTCCACCTTGGCATCAGGGAGTGAGAAGCTGGCTCGGGTATGGGTCGCATTATAATAATGCCAAGCCCGGACGCCATCGAGCACACTGCCCTCGAAGCTCAAGCAAGCGCTAGGGCGATCCAGGAACAATTGGCTATACCCGAATTGACGGGAAAATCTACTGGGCTGATAAGGCTCCAGGTATACTCTATTTCGGTAACGATACACCAAGTGCACGGGACGGATGTTGCGTAACCAAAGAAGCATCTTCTCAGATAAAAGTTGGGGGGTCAACGCCGTCAACATATACCCTCCTCATTTCGCCGAGGGTGAACTCAGGGAGAGACACAAAGAATTTGGGCCCATCAATTCTTGCCAACACCCTCCGACAAGCCGGTCATGGTATCATATTCCCAAGCCTGATTACGATACCGAAAAAGAAAGGCGTCATCAACAGAAACGTTTTCATCAGGTCCCGGCCTCATCAACGACCGATAGTGCATCAATAACCACCCCATAAGGTAGTGGTATGGTAGTTCTATCCGTTCAAAGTCATCGGCATATCGCGAGCGATAACTTTGGATGAAAAGGCACGCAAAGGCCGTGGTGTATGCTACACACCATGGCCGGGAGGAGCGCCAGTCTTACCTTGAAGACCAATTTTACAGCAGGAAGAATGAAATGGCGGCTGATCCTTTCTATAGAACCTGCGCCGCCCGAGACTACACAATTGCGTAGCCATACCATCAAGAACCCGGCCAAGATGGCTTTATCAGACATCTCCCGGGTACTATAGTAGAAATAACTGAGGGAGTCAGTTCTACTCCCAAACCGGTCACGGGTAGACTTCGACCTCTTGACCTTCGACTTCATATCCCTCACCTCCTCCGGGGTTCGAGGAGTTCGAGACGAGACTTGACCAGAAGGACGCAACTTGAAAAGATACAAAATCCAGGCCTTGGTGTGAGGGGCGTTCCCTTCTGAACTATTTACTTTCTTGATAGCCATCTGATGGCAGGCGCTGTGATGACACAACAGTTCTTGGTACACAGCAACGAAATCAGGAAATCGTCGGTCCAGCTCTTCGAGTTCTTCGTTCGTCGGTGTACATACTTCAAAAGCTTCACCTTCCCACGGCAATCTAGACACAGTATTCATTTCATGAAGAGCAAGCCCCAGTTCCCCTCCGGGGGCAAAGAAAGTTCCTGTACGCCGATTATACAGCTCCAATAGAGCCATGAACAAGGGCTTGTTAATGGGCAACCCGTAGCAGGTACCCTTGATGGCATAGTAGAGATCAATTTCCTGAAGGAAGTCTCCATACTTCCTCAAAATCCATGATGTAAGATTAGTCCACGTAGGGAATGGGGTTGATCCAATTCAGCAGCGACAACCTGCCTATGGGATAAGACCCCTTATGAGCGAGCTGATTCAAAAGGTATCAGCTAGGGTGAAGGTAAAATTAGGGCCAGTTGTGTTTACAAAAGTGCCCGGGAGCAGCCCCGTCACAGTCCGACTCACGAATTCCTTGTCCGTACATACTAAACCCGTGCGCCTGTTGTAGTGAATTTTGCTCACAAACATTCCCTGTTGGGTGGAGTCAGGGAGCCCACCATAGTCCTACCCAACGGTACCATGTTAAACCATGAGAGAGGATAATGCCGCTCCATCTCAGGGATATGAATCTCTACCCCGTCCACAGAAAAATCTCAGTGCTCCGAGACATCCAGCAATCTGGAGTTCTTTATGAAAAAGGCGTCCTCGAAGAGAAAAGCTAGGTTTCAGAAATTCTCCATCCAACTTCTCCGAATTCATCATTGAACAAAGAAAACGGAAAGGTTGTTTATTAATCGCAGCCACTCTCTCCTTAGGCTCATTGGCGGGAAGCTGATCTTCTATACGACGGATTAACTCGTCAGGCTGCACATTTGCGGCATACTGAGTTGAACCCACAAGGAGCTCTCCTGCTAGGTTGGTTGGGAGGTTCACTGAAAAGAAAAAAAAAAGAGAGAGAAAGAAGAAACAGAATTAAAAATAGCTAATACAAAAAAAAATTACTGAATGAAGAAGTTCTCGCAAGCCTATGCGGCTCAGGTCAACAATGTCTTATGCGGCTCCAGTCCGGTTGGGTCTCAAGAAATACAGGGTCGAGGAAAGCCTATACGGTTCGAGTCAATACAGTCTCATGCGGCCCAAATCAGATGGGAGTTCCATATGACTCTAGTTCGATAGCTTATGCGGGTCGGACGAATATACACGGTTCTAACAGAAGAACTCATGCGGCGCTAAAACGCTATGCTGTTCATCCTGCTAAAAACATATGCGGCTCCGTTCAGAGGAGACTTTATGTGTTTAAATCTTTTTCTACGGTTCAAACATGGGGTATTGTCTATGCAGTTCGGGCATATAAAAGTCATGCGGTCCATACATATATGTGGCTCTGCCATCAACTTTGGAGAAGACTTGTGCATAAATATACAACAGAGCCATGGGTACTCAAGATCCAAGTACAACCCTTACCCTTAAAGGTTGGACGAACGTCAGAGGGCATTTCGGGCGCTTCACGCTCGACAGCTGCCGAGGACGTCATCCTCTTGCCCTTCGCGGCGGCAGAAACAACTTTGGAAGACTTAGGAGCCATTGCTTCGACAAGAAAGATCAGAAAGAGAAGACAAGAAAAAGAGTGAACGAAAGAGAAGGTAAAGAAGTCCCTCCGGCTAAAGTCACCCGTATTTATAAACAAAGACGGAGCGTTTCGATCCTCGTGCGTACACGTAAACCGACTCTTCGGTTATCAAAAGAAGCCGCCGAAAATAAGGTCAGGCTCCTCGGATCCCGCACCAAAAAGCGGCCTTTAAAAATTCAACAACATTTAAGTGCTAAAGATTGCCGTACGTGGCAGATAATGACGTGGCAAGCAGCTATGCGGACTGACCAGTCTCCTGTGGCTAAGTCACTTATGCGGCTGAATAATTCATGCGGCCGAGACTTCTACGCGGTCAGAATTCCATATGCGGCTAGAAGAACACGGCCATGCTTCTTATTCAAAGTATTTCAATTTTACAAATTGAAAACTTTGAAGGGGGTCCTTGTAGAAGCATAGAAAATACTAAAGAAAATGACTCATGCAGCCAGAAAGATCTATGCGGTTCAGAAAACTGCATGCGGCTCAGGGAGTCATGCGGCATAGGAAGCTATGCGGCCCAGGGCATTACATGCGGCTCAGAAGACACGTGGCCTGATAGTGCTCCCCTCCACCCACGCTGCATTAATTGCTATGACGGCTGACCCCTCTGAAAAGTTGATAGCCCTGACACCAAAGGCAGGTAATTATGGCTCTACCATAATGATGAATCTCTAGGAAGAGAAAAGAAATCTCTGACACAAATCCCCCGAGAGCCATAAAAAATGCCACGTGGCCTTCCCACGTGGGCGTATCGTATGGCTCGCTTCTCATGCGGCTCAGAATAAATTCTTTGCGGCTCAGGCCATAGGAGCCTCATGCGGCTCGAGCAAAGGACTTTCCTATGCGGCTCCAAAGTGAATCCATCCTATGCAGCTCAGGCCATGAAAGCCTCATGCGGCTCGAGCGAGGACTTCTCATGCGGTTCAAAGAAGATCATATCCATGCGGCCCAGGCGGATATATACCTATGCGGCCCACAAGGATTACTCCTCTGTGGTTAGAGGACTCAAGTGAGGGCCACTGCCCACGCAGCCCTGACACATGGGCTCACATTCATATGCGGCTCACATTCATATACGGCTCACTAGTCATGCGATTCAGATTCCCCCCAGCTAGCTCCTAGGATACGTGTCCTAAACCGATTAATTCCTCAGATTTGCTTGCCATTAAAGATTGGGTCAGATCCCAATAAATCTGGGACACATGGCAGAAGAATAGATCTGATTTATTCACAGATATCAGAAGATCAGTAAAAGGAAGATTTATTCCAATCAATATTAATTGCTCAGGGGATTTGGTGTAATCTACACCTAATGGCCCAGATCCATCATAATCAAAACGAATGGCCAAGATGGACCAATCTCCAAGCCGCCGCATCTCTAAAAGCTAATCATTGGCAACCCTAATGATCACATCCACTATTATAAATAGCAGGGTGCCATTCCCTTGCGAGAAGGGGAAGAGATACAATATCAGAGAGAAAAAAAAATACATATATACAGAGAGACTTCCCCCCATAGTCAGAGAGAGAATACATACAGAGAGAGAGAGAAGCCAGAGGAGCAACAGAGGAGCAAGAAGAGCATTTCTTCGTCAACGCCTACCATCTTTTCACAAGGAGCCAAGGCTGCATACCGATCGTCCAAGGAGTAAGGCAGGGCTGTCGTCTCCTTCCCGAGCCTCTATTCGTCACCCCCCAGAATCTAAAATAAACAATTGTACTTAGACTACTGTACCTAGGATTTTCGTCCCTAGGCTTTCTTTGTACAAGCGAGTTTGTAACGTGAAGTAAAAGTCCGGTCCTCCGATAATTGTTCTATTTTTTTATATTTCATGGCAAACAGTAAGTTACAGGAGATAGGTTTTAAGATACTTAATCACAGTTAGGAAACTCTGATTTAAATTCCTGCCATCTAAATTTTTGATGATAATTGCCTTCTTTTGAGATGAGTCCTCCTTTGATTATATCACTTCATGCTCAGTATTGATTTCTTTGTTTGTTCTGTCTTCAGGATGGTGGAGACTAGATCGCATTGCTCCATTCCAGCAGATACTGTGAGGTCTGCCACCTCTCAACTGATTCAACAGGGCACTGGGACCGTAGTACCTCTCTTTTCTGCTCATGTGGGAGCATCTGCAGCCTTAGGGGGTGCTCCTCCACCGGTTCGGAGGACTACCCCGGTGATCCCTAAATTTCTTAAACCACCACCACCTCTGGCACCAGTAGACACAGTACAGCTTTTTGTGCTTTTTTGCGAGATGATGGTGGTTCAACACTGTCAGTCCGTAGACATGAGATAGGGTACGAGAATGCCCATCAGATAGCCATGGCGATAGTAGAGAGAGAGGCTGCTCAGCCGTAGGGAAGCCAGATTCAGTAGCAGCGGCCAGAGAACATCTTAGACTTCCAGAAGATGGGGTCGAGGGACTTCCAGGGCACAAAGGGCATTCTATATGCGATGACTAGATAGAGCACATCGAAGAGATATTCAGACTGGCACAGATCTCGGCTGAGATATAGATAGAGGCAACATGCAGCTAGATGTTTGATCTTGCACAGACTTGGTACCACATCGATCCTATGGTTGGTGGCGAGGGTCAGACTTGGGAGGCCTTCAAGAAGCTTTTCAAGGAAAAGTTTTTTTCAGATATAGCACTCGACGCTTTGGAGACTCAGTTTGAGAACCTAGTTCAGGGAAACCCGACGGTTGAGGAGTATGCTGGTGAGTTCTGCCATTTAGGTAGATTCGTGGAGGGACTGAGCGATAGCAGCGAAGGCTAGGAGGTTCCGAAAGGGCTTGATTAAGGAGGTCAAGTCACTGACCAAGAGGGACCGTGACACTACCTTCGAGAAGATCTTAGCAGGAGCCATGGCAACAGAGGACGACCTGGAGTTGAAGACCAAGAGAGGTCGTGATACCAATGGAGCTGGTAGTAGTGCAGGCCTAGCCAAGAGGCCCCACTTCTAGCAACAACAGTAGAGGCCCAGATCCAGCAGCATCAGGGCCAGGGTCATGCGCCTTTCCAGCTGGCACCTCAGCAGTAGAGACTAAGGTCAACAAAAGGCACCGAGACAGGCACAATAGGTCGTTAGTTGCACCTTCTGCAAGAAGCCAGGGCACGGTTCGAACGACTGCAGGAAGAGGTTGGGCAAGTTCCTTTTGTGTGGATCGACAGAGCACCAGATGAGAGACTGTCCCGTAGCTGCTATTCATATAGATCCGAAAGGGGGAGCTAGAGCTCCAGTGGGCCAGCAGAAAGGACCGCCATTATAGACTCAGTACTAAAGGTTTGCACAGCATCAACAGCAAGCTAGAGGAGGTCACAAGGGGACGAGCTTTCACCATGGTCAGGTGAGAAGTCCGAGCCAGTTGGTGATCTGATAACAGGTTCCATTCTTCTCGTTTCTATTCCTGTATTTGCTTTATTTGATTCCGGTGCTTTCTATAGTTTTGTGTCTGTATTATTTGCTATCAGACACTATTTTGCTTCTGAACCTTTGCCTAGGACTTGCAAGATCACGACTGGGGGTGGTATCATCCTAGTTAGTGATGTTTGCAAGGATCGGTTGAGTTATTTTGGAAGACCGAGAACTGGATGTATGTTTGCTCGTGATGCCACTACAGAGTTAGGATATTGTACTCGAGATGGATTAGATAAGTAGACACCATGCCAATATAGATTGTGTAGAGGAAAAGTTCTTTTCAGATCGTTGGAAGAGCCAGAGTTCGAGTTTGCCAGAGGAGAGGCGGAGCAGAGCAGTGGAGTCTTCTGTGGATCTTTGGTAGAGGAGCAGAGTTTGCCACATCCATTGATAGCTGAGTTTATGGATGTATTTTTAGAGGAGTTGCCAGGGTTGCCTACGGACAGAGATATGGAGTTCTCTATAGATTTAGTGCCAGGCGCAGAGCCGCTATCATAACATGTCAATAGTGAACAACAGCGAGCTGGTGGAATTGAAGAAGCAAGTGGATGAGTTGACAGACAAGGGCTTCATCAGATCGAGTTCTTTACCGTGGGGTACACCGGTGCTCTTTATGTCAAAGAAGGATGGGTTTGTACGGATGTGTATCGACTACAGGGCTCTCAACAACCTCACGATCGAAAACAAATACCCGCTGCCGAGGATCGATGATCTATTCGATCAGTTGAGTGGAGTGAGGGTGTTTTCCAAGATTGATCTATGGTGAGGTTATCATCAGTTGAAAGTGAGGAAGGAAGATATCCCGAAGATAGCATTTCGGATGCGGTACGGCCAGTTTGAGTTCTTGGTAATGTTGTTTGGGTTAACCAATGCCCCAGAGGTATTCATGAATCTGATGAACAAGGAATTCCATTAGTATTTGGAAAAGTTTGTGGTAGTGTTCATTTATGACATCTTAATGTATTCGAAGACCCCAGAGGAGCATGAGGAGCACTTGAGAGTAGTTCTGGAGACTCTCAGGAAGGAAGAGCTTTACGACAAGCTTTCGAAGTGTGAGTTCCTCCTTGATCGGGTTGAGTTCGTAGGTAATGTTGTGACCAGAGCCGGAATCTCAGACGACCCGAAGAAGATCAAGGTAGTTGAGGCATGGGCTGCTCCGAGTTCAGTTGCAGAGATCAGAAGCTTCCTAGGATTGGCAGGCTATTACATGAGGTTTATTCATGAGTTCTCCCGTTGTAGAGCCGTTGACTACATTGACCTGGAAGGACACAAAGTTTGTTTGGTCAGAGGAGTGTCAGGTCGCCTTTGATGAGTTGAAAAAGATGTTGACGATAGCTCCATTTTGGACGTTGCCATCGGGGATAGACAAATTTCTATCTATACTGACGCCTTAAGGAAGGGTCTGGGTTGTGTCTTGCAGCAGTATGGTAAGGTGATTGCCTATGCTTCCAGCAGTTATTTTGCATGAGAAGAACTACCCTACCCCCTACTTAGAGTTGGCAGCAGTTATCTTCGCTCTTATTTTATGGAAACACTATCTAAACGGAGAGCGTGTGGAGATCTTCATGAACCACAAAAGCTTGAAGTATGTGTTTACCCAAAAAGAACTGAACATGAGGCAGAGAAGATGGTTGGAGTTGATGAAGGACTTCGACATCTCGTTGTAGTACCATCCAGGAAAGGCCAACGTTGTTGCCGACGCCTTCAGCAGGTATTCGGCAGCCATGTGTTTGACGACATATCGTCATTTGCTAGCAGATCTTGAAAGCTTGGAGGTTGAGGTGATAGTGCCAGGAGTGGAGATACAGATATAGGGACTGCAGATCCAGTCGGACTTGATGGATAGGATCAAGTCGACTCAGTTTGATGTTGTAGCTCTGCGGTGTATCCGAGAGCAAGTTCGAGCAGGACTCCTAGACAAGTTTGTTGTTGCAGAGGATGGAGCGTTGAGGTACGGTTCTAGACTGTATATGCCTAGTGGAGACCTTCGAGAGCAGGTTATGCAGGAGGCTCACAGCTCTCAGTATTCTATGCATTCAGGTGCTAACAAGATGTATAGAGACCTGAAAGAGCATGTTTAGTGGTAGTATAAAGCGATAGGTAGCACACTTCGTAGCCAGACTTTGTTTGCCAGTAGTAAAGGCAGAAAGGCAGAGACCGGAAGATTGTTGCAGCCATTGCCTATTCTAGAATGGAAGTGGTAGCATATCACGATAGATTTTGTTTCAGTATTTGCGTACACCAGGAGAAAAAGACACAATTTGGGTTATCATAGACAGGTTGACCAAATCAGCCACTTCTTGCCATCCAAAGTGGGTTTATATAAAGAGACTAGCAGATATGTATGTGAGGCAGATAGTCAAACTGCATCGAGTTTCCGTGAGCATCATCTTGGATTGGGATAGTCGCTTCACTTTCTACTTATGGTGGAGTATGCAGATTAGCTTGGGCACTCAACTCAAGTTCAGTACCCCGCACCACCCTCAGACAGACGGGCAATCGGAGAGGACTATCCAGACCCTCGAAGACATGCTATGCACTTGTGTTAGATTTTGGAGGTTCTTAGGAGGATCATTTTGCCTTGGTTGAGTTTGCCTACAACAACAACTTCCAGGCCAGCATTAAGATGTCACCATTCGAGGTTGTGCGGGCGTAGGTGTAGTACTCCCTTGTCTTGGGATGACGTTGGAAGAGCTTCATTGGGACCTGAGATGGTTGTGGACGCAGCCAAGACGGTAAAGTTCATCACATATCGACTTCGTATGGCAGGACAAATAGCGACGTTGGACCGATAGCCACCGGAGACCTTTGGAGTTTAAGGTACAGCTTAGATTTTAGGATTAGGTTTAGGACTTGTTAGATTTTATGAATTTGTTTGATCATGATTGATTGTTATAGTTAAGTGTGAGACCTTGTTTGTGCTACGTTGGAGATCTGATGTTCCCGAGGATATCTCCGACATGAGGAACCTTTTTGCTTCGGTGGAGGTGGAAAGCTTAGCCTACGTTTCATCAGACCTTTCGTTATCTGCGAGAGAGTCGGTGCCATAGCTTACAAGCTAGACTTACCACCCGCACTAGAGGGAGTTTATGTGTTTCATGTGTCGTAGTTGAGACGTTACGTGGCGATCCCAGTCACATACTATACCACTCCGAGATCGAGGTGGGCCCTACTCTCAGCTTCCAAACAGGCTGTGGAGATTCTGGAACGTCGGGATAAGGTATTAAGGAACCATACTATTCCATTGGTTTGTATCACGTGGAGGCATCACTCTCCAGGTGAGTCTATCTGGAGAGGGAGGATGAGATGTGCGAGTGATACCCTTATGTTTTTGAGCCTGAAGGTATGATTTTCTATCCTTCATTTCTGTTAGTTTGCCTTTAATTTTGAGGACAAAATTAATTTAAGGAGGGTAGATTTGTTATTACCACTTTCTAGAATAAGGATATTTTGGTAATTAGTCAATTTTTATTATTTTGGGATATTATTTAATTCATAAATAATGTTAGTGTCATATTTGGTAAAACCTTAGAATTATCTTGACTAGATGCTAACTATGATCATAGAACATAGTTGGAGAGATTAGACAACTTAGATTATTCTAATTTAAGTAGTTAGACTGTAATCTAGTTAGAAATCACTTAAACTAATTAAGGGCTAGAAACAATATGTTAGTTTAGGTAATAACAAACACTCCTTCTTCGTTTTTTTATTAAAACTCTAACCCTACTTTTGGTGTTCATCCCCAATTTGCCTCTATCTCCCAAATCAAGTCCATATTCACTTAAACCAATTTCAATCTATTCCCTTTGAAGAGAGGAAGCCTCTATTGGTTAGCTTGAGAGCATTTGGAACAATTTGGTCATTGGAGCTTGGTGGAGATCTAGATCTAGGAAGTTTTTATTGAGAATATCTCTCAATTGGTAAGAGCCCCCTAAACCCTCTAATTCCCATTCTTTAATAAATGCATTCATTTAGGATCCCCCTTGCATTAGGAATGATTTGGGTCAAGTTTGAGTCCATTTGAGGTGCGTATCATGGGCGTATGCACCATATCGAATACGTACCTCAAGTGTTCGATGAAATGACTCATAGAGCATTTTAATATCTAATTTCAGTTTTGATGTGGTATTTACATTGATAATAATGTGTGTTAGGAGTACAGCTTACTGTCCATTGGTTTTAGTTTGAATGTTCGAGTATTTTGGACTTGGAGAAGCTCGGGATCTTGATATGGTTCACTGTGGCTCCACTGGTTTCTTCTTTGGGTTTGTTCAGTCAGTAGATTTTGAGTTGTTTATGTTCTCTGCACGTCATAGGCATCTAAATCTTATAACTATTATCCTCTGCATGACCCAAATGCTCTAATTTGGAAGAAATCAACAGTCGAGCATATTAAAACTTTGTCCCACATACACTTGTGCAGTCACCAAGTAAATGAAGTTCGTATCACTGTTTTCCCAATATTCACTACATTCATTCTTTGTAACCCAATCATTTACTTGATGTTCTATCCATGTGTGATATAAATCCTGGTTTGCATTAAATTCCTTATAGCCTTGTAATGTTCAAATATCAGATGAGCTCCCTGCACATACCACATGTCCATCTTACATATGTCATTCACTGCATAAATCTGTCCAAATATTCATATACACTTACTTTACTGATACACTGCATTTGGTTGTCCTACAAACCCTGTATTACATACTATATACCACTGTACTTGCATGTTTTGAACCATGCAATTATCTACTGCATATTATATGAGATTACTGCCATCCGAGATAGCCAGTTGCATATCCTTCACTGCCCCTCATTGCATCCTTCATACACACACTACATACCTGTACTTGATGCATATCTATTGCATTTACCACTGCACTTCTTAACATGTCTCCACATATCATGAACATTGTAACCATTACACATTACTAACCTGCATTGGTTTGCATTCAATGTACAATGATACAATTCTCTACAACTGGATATAATTACTGCATACATCAGTATATACACTCATTTTGGCCACTTCACTGAAATCCCTATTGCCTGCACTCGATGTTAATCCATTTTTACTGTTTAGCATGCATCAATCAGACCACTGAATATTATGTGTTGTATATATGTACACACATATGTTAGGAGAAGGATACATGGTAATGTTGATTATTGTTTTGGGATTACCTGTTTACATATGAGGGGTTCTTATACGATGCCTTTGTATGTCATACATTACACATGGGGTGTGTTTTGATCTGTTAATAGATAGGTATTATAGTAGTTGAGATAAGGGTTGGTTGTACCTTATATGCATGTGTGAATGTGTTGAGGTTCCTATATGTATATAGGTTATGTGGTATCTTAGATTATGGGATTGGTTGATAGGGTATATGGGTTAGAGGATTAGAGACATCTTAGATGCTATACTTTATCTATATATATGTGTGGATATGTATAGTTGTTGTGATACACTATATATATATCATATATCTATATGTTCTATAGGATAACCTTGAGTAGGATTTCGAATATATGTTATAAAGAGTTGACCAATAGCCTAGTTTCTTAGTTGACTAGATAGTTGACCCTTGACTTCTTAGTTAACTAAGAGAGTTGACTAGAGTTGATCAAGAGTTGACTTTGACCTAGAGAGGCCTAGTATCATGTAGATTGCAATGTATAACTCAATTATTCAATATTGAAGACATTATAACCTGTATTTCTCTAAATTGGACTTTGTTACTCCAGTTGAGACATCTGTACACATCAGTTGCTCAGGGTATCAGGCGAGTACATTCTCTGTTATTTTTATTCATGATAGTATCTATATTGCCTGCTCTAGAATACTTTACTTGATGCTGACACATTGTTAACATGGATTGGTACTAGTGTACGTAACATATTGTATTTCATCGTGTGCATCGTGTATCCCATGTTCATGTATTTCATCGTGTGTATCGTGTAATCCTTGTATTCGTATCTATTCATGTTCTTCGTATGAAATGATAATCGTTTACGTAACATATCATGGTCGGATCCTTATGTATTGATTGGGGCGGGGAGTAGAAGTGGTTATATGATTATATCCCATAGTATACTCGTGTATATGTCTATTATACATTCACGTATAATGGAGTTACCGTAGATTACTCGTATGCAACCTAAACTAATCACATAAAATCTTGTGCTCTAAAAAACTTGTATTTACTTACAGTTCTTATTTTCTATATCATTCCTATACTCAGATTTTGTCTATATTCACTGTTCTGTATATCTTTTTAAAGTATTTCATGTATTTTATGCTATTGCTCGTTCTATATTTCTACCATGTTATAGAACTGCTTTCAGAGATATGTATTCGTTCCCATCCGGACTTGATAACGTTGAAAATTTTACATAGAACATGGAGGACTTTCGTACCATATATTATGGATCTGGCATAGATGACACCTGCGACCTGGACCTTCAGGACGATCCAGTTTGCCTAGAGGAGACTACCATAGTTCCTAGGCTAGGCCGTTAGTGTTATTATCTATATTTAGATACTCTGAGTTGTATCATTCATATATTTCTGTGTGGTGTTGATAACACTTAAACCTAGTTCATTTCTAGTAGTATCTCACTTTGAGTATTTCGTACCTATCTTATCGTGCTTATCCATCTCTAGTTATTGTGATTGAGTTGTATCTGAGTTGTCCTCCGATTGGAAAGTATATCCAGTACAGGTACTATATATGTTGTTTAGACCTAGGACATCATTCTATCGCTGACATTGCGGCGTTGGCTGGACGTACCCACGGTCTCGCGCCCTTAAACTGGGTGGGTCATGACACTAGTTCTATTTTCCTTCTATGCTTTACTACTTTATGAACTATCTATTTTCATCTGTGTTGAGTACACTCATATTTTTGTCATTTTGATTACGTAAGAAACGGGAGAGAATTCTATGATACTTCAATTTTTTTATAAATTATTACTACATGTTGCACTGAAAGTTTTTAGGTTTGAGATATGTTTGTAAGATGTCAAATGTTCTGAAGACAGGACTTGGCCATTTATTGCGGGGGAGCACGCTTTCGAACAAGCTATATGTGCAAGTGAGGAAGCTACTTTCGTATTGTACCAACCTGTCACGACCCTCACCCACTTTTTGGGATGCGAATGCGTGCAAGCTTGCCTACACCGCGGTATCGATAGTAGAATGCTATCAAGCCCGCAATAAACAACATGCTCACAAAACAATTATTATTTCTCATTCACAACATCTAAATTAGTTACAATATTCACAAGTTTACATTTGAATACAAAGTACAATGTCTCACAAAATTATGAAAGGGCAACTAGATAAATACTCAACTATCTAACTAGTCTCTAGATTTGGCCTCCGCATATACTTATGTCTCTCCAATGGTCCAAGCATAGCATAGCAGGCAACTATCTAAAAAATAGGTTTTCAGTCATGAATGGAACGAGTACAATCCAACCATGCAGTTCCAAATATGATAATGACTAAAAAACAACGAAAAGTCATGACATACATGATGGCAGAAATAAACTATAAAATAGACAAAATATTTGATGGAACAGTAACCATAAACTATAAAGACAAGTGAATCATGGAACAAGAAAACTTAACCAACTATGTGACTTGAAGTACACCTTTCAATATATGATCAGGCTGGTCCACTACATGTCACACCCCGCTCCCATATGAGCGATCATCCTCGCTAAGGCGTGATGCCGCGTGAGCCTAGCTTGCACTCATGCAAGGCAGGTTCATAACGGCCGATAATAGGCTAAGGGACAGGGGTCGTCGCACAGAAGTCCCAAGCAGAAACATTGAATAGTTAGCAGCAAAAATTTGAAGCAAAACACAAGTCATGCAAAATACTCTTTTATTGATATTGAACAAAGATTATAATATGGGCACTAGGCCAAATTACAAGTCTCTTAAGCTCACTTTTCTTTCATATTACAAGTCACTCTGCTATCTCTCTCAATACAAGCTTCAAGGCGACGAGTGGCAGATTCTTCGAAATGGCGATGTCCATACATTATGACCCGTATAAGTTCGACTCCAAGCTGTCGCATGCCTTGAACACCAAGGAACTATGTACCTCGACGCATCTAAGCGAGCTCTGCGCCATCGGGCTTCTACCTGTGCCTACACATGAAAACTATGGGTGTTAGTACTCAACTATACTGGTGGAGTGAGCTCTCGCCCACCCATACAAAACCAACAAGTTCATTTACTTTGTGCAGCTTAATCCCTTTTTTAATTATCTTTAGTCTTGCCTTAGGATCAATTTTAGGATAATAAATCTTAGCCTATACTTGGGAACGCAACGACAGGTCGTGCTATACTCTATTCGTGACTTCAGTACATATTCGATGCAGTGCCTCGCCGAGTAGAAACTTATGCAACTCGACCGTGCCAAGACTTTCACTTGCTCTATGTACCCCTAGACCATTATCGTGACAACAACGTCAAAGGGATGACTCGTGCTGTTCATGCCAATAGACTTGATCGTACCTTAAGATCGAGGCCGTGCCTCCCAAGTATCAACTAGACTTAACCAACTTGGCTTACGACCCTTCCTGACTTAACTCGAGACGATGCCACATTCATGCCGAAGCACGTGTCCTTGCTATAGCCAAATCTTAGGCTCCAGAATGGTGTTGCA
>JANAVB010003362.1:0-87126 GCA_029216955.1 Iris pallida
GGCTAGCCCAAAATCTTATGTAAAAATATAGACTGTGCACATTGACACTTTAATGCTAGCCATCACTTTGATACTTCTATTTATGTTTCTGGATGTCATTTCTACCTATAAAGTGAGTCAATACTAACTATAATTTTTCTTCATCCGTCCCTCAAGGTGTAGATGAAGGATATTTTGAGAAAGAAGAAGTAGGAAAAAAAAAAGAAACAAGAAGAAGAAGATGGAGACGTCTATGAAGATTCATCTTTTGAGTTTTGAATGTCTCTTATTTCAATGTGGAAGTAATATTTGACTTGTAATATTGTTCTGAATATTTGTTGGTCATGGCGGACAAACTAAATTTTGTGTTTGAAATATTGTAAGACTAAACTTTTCGCTTGTACTCAGTGCATAGTTCGTAATTTGTTTTGAAAATATAATATGGTCTTGAATTTAGAGTAGGTCTGATATTTATTTAGATTATTGTATTGTGAATTATGCAGGTTCTATGTTGAATTACTAACGTGGATTTGACAGATTACTGTAACGTGAATTATGCAGTTTATTGGACTTGGAATGAAGTATACTTAATTTGATTATGATTTTTTGGTTGAAGCGTTTATTTGGTTGGCAGTTGGCCTTGATAGATGATATTGATATTTTGGTGTATTCCTTTGATTTGCAGATGCCCATCACAGATTTCGTGAGTCCTGGGTGCATTGCTAGGGTTTACAGGTGGCCTCATTACGGATGCATTCCTGGGATCACTGAAACTTTATTTGATTGTAATGTGTTTTGCTTTCTGTAAAAAATCATTACATCGATGCCATCAGTATGAATTCGATGCCAGTGCATGTTCATCCCTTGTTATTGCTGAAGCAAAATTGTAATCATGCATGTTCATCCCTTGTTATTGCAGAAACATAATTGTAATCCTGCATGTTCATCCTTTGTTATTGCCATCAGTACATCGATGCCATCAGTATGAAGTCGATGCCAGTGTAAGGCATAATGTAATGTAAGAAAAATTCTCTTTGATAGTAGGTTAATTATATTCAAACATTCGCAAGAAATTTTGTTCAGCCATACAGTGGAAGCCTGATAAAATGATATTCGGATTATCTTGAAAATGATTTAATATAAAATGAATGTACTATGGTAAATGATATTAAAAATACTGTAAATATTTGGTGAAAAAAATATGAGATACTTGAATATTTCCAGTCCTAAATGTACCATACTTTGTTAAAAGCACAGAGAGTGTCCGTTCTCCGTTTTCAAAGAACGGAGAATGGCCATTCTCCATGTTAAAATAACGGAGAATGGCCATTCTCCTTGAGCATGGCCATTCTCCGTGTTAAAAACAAAGAGAACAGCCATTCTCCGTCCATTCGCCGTGTAGAAAGCAAAGAGAATGGCCATTCTCCGTCCATTCGCCGTGTTAAAAGCAAAGAGAATGGCCATTCTCCGTCCATTCGCCGTGTTAAAAGCAAAGAGAATGGCCATTCTCCGTGTTAAAAGCAAAGAGAATGGCCGTTCACCGTCCAAATAAAATATTCTCTTCGAAAATATTATCATTAGAAAAGTAAAAAAAATTCGTCCGATCAATACAGATTTTTTTTTAAAATATGTGACAAGATGATCCGCCCGACCTCAGAAGCAGGTTTTCCTCAGTTCACAACCACCACCGTGACATGTAGCTTTATTAACAAAATATTAAATTATTAGATGAAAAATAAGATTTCTGACAATGGCATGGACAGTAAAATTAGAGCGGCACCGCTAATACTTCTTGTTCGAGGAGGTTTCGACTATGTCCGACGGGAAGCGAACCGATTCTTCACGGCGCAGCTGGTACTCCTCGTTGTTCTAGGAGGGCTCGACGACGTTCGACGTAATCCGGACCGATTCTTATTTCCATCTTCATCTCTGTTTCTCTTTCCACCACAACCACCAACACCACCACCACGACGGCTTGTAACCAAAAAAAATATAATACGAAATATTAAATTGGATGGACTTTTGAGAGAGTAAATATGAATTAATTTAGGGTGTTCATTGAAAAAATTAAAGTGAAGAATGACCTGCTAAAGCAAGTTACCAACAGGTCAAAAGTCTAAATCAGCATTAAATGATGTTTCTACACTATTATTCAATCTGAACCATTGGATCAACATCCAACGGTCCAGATTTCGGATGTATCGATACATTCATTTCCAGCGGATGTATTGTAGAATGACCCTATATATATATATATATATATATATATATATATATATATATATATATATATATATATATATATATATATATATATATATATTTAAATCTTCCTTTCTCTCACCACACAACTCCCCCATCACCATCAACACTCTCTTCCCCCCCATGTGGCCGAACACCCCCTCTCTCTCTACTTTTTCTTTATCTCTCTCTCATTAATATCTCTAAATATCTCTCTAAATATCTCTCTTTTCATATATTATATACACACACACCTCACCCACTCTCTCACCAGCACACATCATCCCTCCCATGGCCGGCCAACAACCACCTCCCTAGGCTGGGCTCCCACTTCTCCTTCTCCTCCTCCTCTCCATCAACCACTCTCATCTTCTCCTCCTCCTCACTTCACCATCTCCCCACCACCACTTCACCACCATCAAAATTGCCACCACCACTCCATCTTCCTTCTCTCCTCCTCCGATCGATCGTCGTCGTGGCCACGCCGCCGTGCCAGGCCAGTACAGCCCCCTCCTGCAGCACAGCAGTGCAGCACGCGAGCGCCAGCAGCAGTGAGGCAACTACCGAAACAGTGGCACGCGCGACAGCAGCCGCTGCCGGCCAACCGCGCACCGTCGCGGTCGTCGCCGCCGCCGGCGAGCCTCCTCCTTGGCCGAGCGTACCCCTGGGCAGGCCCCCGTGGCTACCTCATTCTTCCCCGACGTGCCAAATAGTCGATTCGTGCGTTTGGCACGGGTTCCCGCCGTGACGCGCGCGGGAACGAAACACAGAATTTGTGCCCGGGGCAACGACTTTGTGCAAATTTTTTGGACAATTCGACCGTTGGATCGGCGAACTCTTTGCTCCGTCACAATCTCGATATATACCCCTTCAGGCCCCTCAAATTTTGTCTGTTAATTTTGTCGTTTGATACATCAAAACCGGCCACCAAGTTGATACTTTAAAATATACTATTTTTGGATAGTTTTGTGGAGCCGAGTTTGTCAGCTCGTAACTCCGCCGTTGCAGCTCCGTCTGGCATGCCACCAGTTCCTGTGTATAGCTGGTATAACCCTCTTCTTGCTTCATAAGTTTCGTTTCATTGTGAGCACGTTTGATTGGTTGAATTCGACGCCAAAGTTGGCCGTCCGAATTTGTAATTTTCAACTTCTTAAATTCTGTTTTTGAACCCGGGACTCCAGATTCAACTTTTGACATAACCAGTAGACTCATGGCGTCGTTCTAGCACGTTTTCATATAAAGTTTGTTAGATTTGGAGGACGTGGGCCCTGGCACACATTTCGGTATAAAGCGGGCCCCACAGTCCGGGTTAACGGGACTTTTTGATGCTGGCTCATCGGAATCCAATTCTGGATATATCGTTGAGTTCGTATCGTCATTCTGGACTCGTTGACATATAATTTGCTAGGTCTTAGTGGACATTGGTTCCGACACGCATTTCGGTGCAAGTCGGATACCAATATCTGGATCAACGAGTCATTTTGAGATCGGCTCATCGGAATCCAATTCTGAATATACCGTTGGGTTCGTATCGTCATTCTAGACTCGTTGACATATAATTTACTGAGTTTTGAGGACATTGGCTCCGACACGCTTTTCCGTGCAAATCAGATTCTAATATCCGGGTCAACGGACCAATCTGAGATCGGGTCATCGAAATCTAATTTCGGATATACCTTTGAGTTCGTATCGTTATTCTGGATTCGTGAACATATAATTTGTTAGGTTTAGTGCACTTTTATTTTGACACATTTTTTGGTACAAAGTGGGTCCGACACGGACACCATTTTGGCCCGTAATTACCTTTTTGCCCCTGTGTCCAAATTGGACTTATGGATAGGCTATCATGGCTAATTTGACCATTCTGGACACGTTGGTGATGGTTGTTTCACCATCCGACAATATCTGTAGGTTTTCACCATATTATTATATAATCTTTCTCTTTTTGTTGTATTTTGAGATCCATCGATTCTAGTGATTTCACAACCACTGAAATTGAATGTGTTGACCCTGTAGATGTTTATAGAGACTAGCCTTCACCTTGTTTGACCATTGTTGACTAATTATACTGAACGTCGAAGTAGAGTCAATATTTGACCTAGTTTAACCTAGAGTTGATCAGTTGACCAAAAGTCAACTATAAGTCAACCTTTGACCCAGTTTGACCTAGTTTGACTTGGTTTGACTTCCTGTGACCTAGTTTAACCTAGTGTGACTCATTGTGACCTAGTTTGACTTAGTGGACTGAGATTGACCTAGATTACGTAGCTTATACTATAGAATAAAGCCTAACACTGTTGAACCCTAATTAGCTTATATATATATCTTATCTTTAGGTCCGTGGCATCACCCTGAGCAACGACCCCATTTGATAGCTCAGGACCACATGCGAGTACATTCTCTGATAGTAGTTCCTTGTCTTGATATTTTCTGTATCCGATTCAGTTATAGTGTTTTACTTGATTCTCGTCACGATGGTACACGGACTAGTATATACCGGATTCCTGTCATGAGATGTCATTCTTAGATTTTCTTGGGATACTGGTACTTGCTCGATCTTGTTCTTGTACTTGTACTTGTATTGACATCGATTCCTGAAAAGGAGTAGATACCTTCTTAGGGAATCTCGTGCCATGTCGTGCTATGTCCGGATCCGTATACTATTCGAGGAATGGGAAATTTTATAGATAGTGTGATCAATACCCATCTTGAGTTACTACTTGTATCATAGCAATACCCTTACCTCACAATGGGTATAGCCTGACCTGTGCTACTACTTGTTCCATAGCTTGCCATCCCGGCCGGGCCGAGTCCACGTACTTGTAGCCGGTCTGCTGGAAGCATGATCTTGACCCTTACCGATCACATTATGCTATAATATTCGAGGCATATTTTACATTTATTACATCAGTTACATATTACAGTTCAACTTACTTTCCCTGCGTGATTCACCTTAACATGATTTCCAGTTTATATATCCTGTTTTACTTACAGTCTTGATATATCATCTTGTATTCCATTATGATTGCCTCTTACAGTATTTGTCAATACTATGAAACTGTTGCTAGTTTATGTACTCGTTTCCATCCTAACTGGATATGTTGACAATATTTTAGGAGTTGTTATGCCATTATTGGACTTCAGGATGTTGCTAGATGAGGTGGATCTCACTATTCTTCTCTGTGAGTTGCCTGGTAGTTATCCTTAGTTTGTCTTATTTTTCTCTTCTTTATTTTCCTATCTTAGGATTCCTTCTAGTAGTTTCTAGTTGTTCTTGTTCCTTAGTTATCTTTCTTGTCTTATCTTCTTTAGATGTTGGGTTGTGATTGAGTACATTTATAGTTCGTGGACCTTCTAGATGTAGTGTATATTTATTGGGTACTAGACAGCGTTCTACCGCCGATACTGCGGCGTAGGCTGGGCGAGGCCCACGTATTTGTATCCGTATATCCGGGTGCGGGTCATGACACTTACTTTGAGTTTTTCTATCTATCCTATATCGTGTTGATTATCCATCTCTAGTATATTGTGATTGAGGTACATCTTCTGAGATTGTCCTCTGATTGGAGAGCATATCATGGACAGGTATATTATATTATGTTAGATGTTGTTGAGACCTAGGACAACATTCTACCACCGATACTGTGGTGTAAGCTGGACGTGGTCCATGTACTCATGCCCGAATATCCGGGTGCGGGTCGTGACAAATGTCAATGCCTAGACTCGACTGAAGAGGGCATTCGTGAAGAGCTAACATAAATTCTTCGAGAGCGTAGCAAGGATATGGCAAAACATGTTATCTGCACAGATACTTCGCCTACTAGTGGGGGAGCCTTTGTTACCCCTCTAGACATATGTGTAGATACTTCGCTTAAGTCTATCACATCACTCGGGGAGTGATAGGGATCCTCTACAGGAATCCCATCCATTACTGGGATCGGTCACTTCCTCATCAAGGTTTGGAGTAACAGTCCTAGAAGAGTAAGGAGTTGGGGTGCTTGCCAACAACTAACTGGACCCAGCCTACGTATTAGGGATGTGGTTCGAGAGGAGGCTGGAGAGGCCATTAAAGAGGTGGCTTTACCACCTTAGGAGCTTCCTTCAAATATACTGGTGGTCAGTCTGATATAAAAGCTGGTGTTATGAAGAGAGTTCAGTGGGAGTGAGTCAAACTTCAGTCAACCAAACTGGGACTCTCCATAGAATAGAGACATTTTGACGACCATAAACATAAAGTGTTGAAGCTAATGCAATAAGAGATGGTACTCGTACTAAAGGAAAAGCGAGGCATAAAATCACTGGGTTGAAGCCTACTCGAACTAGTGTTACAATAAGAAATGAGTGCGTATATAGTGATTTTAGTGTTAAAGTTGAAAGAGAGTAGAGAGGGTTGTAACTGCGTTATTCGGGAAGTAGGAAGTTAAGCCTACCTCCTATTTTGGAATCATATATATATATATATATATATATATATATATATATATATATGTGTGTGTGTGTGTGTGTGTGTGTGTGTGTGTGTGTGTGTGTGTGTGTGTGTGTGTGTGAATTAGTGCTACAATTTTAGCCAACGAACGTGTAATTCCTCCTATTTTTAAAATTTAAATAAATACAATTATCAAAAAAATCATTTAAAAATATATGATGTATATAATTAGGAAATGTGATTAGGATTTGATAGTTATAAATATATACATATACATTCACCTAAGTCACATAACTGAAAAATATGTAACATTATACTAGATATGGATCTTAGATACTCACATATAGCTTTAGAAACCTTTTTATGGCATTTTAGAATTTCTAAGAATTCTTGGGATTTTTTAGGAAATTAAAACCTAGGAATTCTATTTATCAACGACCTTTCAGAAATTACTGTAGGGTCATACGATAATATTTTGGACTCAAACTTTTTTTATTAGGTTTAGGTAGCCTAAATATGAGTTCTAGAATTTTATAAGATTTTTCTGAATTTGTTTATGATCTATTTGGAGTTACATTGTATTAATAATGAGTTTCTGAATTAACTAAGAAGAAACTGAAAAGATAACACAAATTCCAGTCAATACCGACCCCAGCCCTAGGACACATTTGTCAGCGACCAACATTGGACAACTGGCCCAAGAGGTTAGCCATTGAGTGCAAAACCCACGTGGTCCCCAGTGATTGTCTGTAGGGTTATTTGCTAGCTTGAATGAGTTTATTGTGGATAACAATCATACACCTCACGTGTAGACATGACATACCTTTATTGTGGATAGATATCGTACTGATGTGTCATATTACCTTAATCTACCATATACCTTAAACGATATTCCATTCACTTAGGATTAGACTTTATTGTCATTTATTATTGTTATTCGATGACTAATATTCTTGTAGCATATTTTTAGTTATCACATCCACCATACTTATTGTATTTTATTATATGTAATTAATTACTTAATGTATTTTTTTATATAGTTTTATTTTCTGTCGTATAGCATTATTATATTGATATACTTTGCTTCTTTTCTGGCTGGATATGTTGATATGTTAGGCGATGAGGATAGGGTTATTTGGTAGGTGCGACCTCTATAGGCCGAATTAATGGAAGTGGTAGACTTCCATACATAAGTTGAATGAGTTGTTGTGGATAACAATCATACACCTCACATATAGACGTGCCATACGTTTATTGTGGATAGACATCGTATCGATGTGCATATTACCTTAGCCGACCACATACCAAAAACGATATTCCATTACCTTAGATTTGGCTTTTCTGTCATTTATTGTTGTTATTCCAGATTATACTTGTAGCATACTTTTAGTTATCACATCCATCATACTTATTGTATTTTATTACCTGTCATTCCTTAATGTATTTTTTAATATACTTTTGTTTTGTATTGTGTAACATTATTATATAGATATATTTTACTTCATTCCTGACTGTATATGTTGATATGTTAGGTGACGAGGATCTCTATCCTACATACTAGGGACCGCGTACATGGTGATTTAGTAGGTGAGATAGGACCACATGCAGTTATAGAATATGAGGATATCCATCATATTTATTGTATTTTATTATGTCATTCCTTAATGTATGTTTTTCATATCATTTTGTTTTGTATGATGTAACATTATTGTATAGATATATTTTGTTCTTTTCTGACTAAATATGTTGATATGTTAGGGGATGAGGATCTCTATGCACATACTATAGACCACATGGTTAGTTGGTAGGGTAATTGACATGTAGTTCATGGGGATGGGGAGAATACTTAATATGTGTATGGGCTACTCAATCTGGTAAACCGTAGTAACTGGACGCACTACGACATTTGTGTTGTGATAGTCGTTATTCTCGAGCTATGTCGATTGATTTTGCGATGGTCGCTAGCCTTGAGCTTTGTTGATCGATGTTATGCATGTGTGTATTCATGAGTTGTGAGAGAACGTGTGTATGAGTTAGACTTCACTTGTCCATACGTGCGAAAGTTGTCCTCAATATGCATTTTAACGGATGTTGTTTAGTATAGAGTATTTTGTATTTTTTAGTATTTGTTTTTCATGCATGTTTTCATTATTTTCAATTTGACATGTATATTATGTATCTTGTTATGTCCCCTCTAAGGGCATGGTTTTCTTTCATGTATATGTTGAGCTCGCTTTATAAAATAGAAGGATAGTAGGTGATTGCGTCTGCAAAATTCAAGAATATTTTGTGGATATCTTTGTCGTATTCATCCATTGTTATATTTTGTTTTTGTTTGATTTATTCTACTATTTTGCCTAGTGTTTGTAGACTCATATTGTTCCCTTTTAGTCTATTCGAGCAAGTGTAGCATGTGCACACCATGATATATATATATTGTCCATTCTTGTGTTCTGTATTCTTGTGGATTGTAGATGTATTTACTGAGTTATATAGATAGTTGACCCAAACTGGAGAACATATACATATTCGAGTTGGACTAGAGTCTATTTGATACGTTGTTAGCTATTGCCACATAACCTAGTCCTATATATTTTGGGACTAGGACTTGACATAATGGCCATCAAATCTGGCCTAAGGGCTTACAACTCATTCAAGTCGACCCTGAAGAGTGTACAAACTCATTCAACTTAGACCGAAAGGCAACCTAGCCTGTATGACTAAACCCGACCCTTGGTGCTTGGTCCGAAGGCTTGCACCCGGTCTGAAGGCCCATACTAGACCCATATTGGCTACTCCTTTGCTTCTGTAACCACTAAAATTTGAATTTCAATTTTAAATAAATTTTAACTTTATCAAAAAAATTTGAATTACAATCAAATTAATAAGAAAACAAAATAAAATTTTGGGAGTTAAATATTAACTTTATGTGTAAAAGTTAAATTCTAAGTTAATATCTTAAATATATTCCTAGATTTAGTTAACAATTAAGTTTGGTATAATTGAATTAGTTAAATAATTAATTCTAGGAGGGAATTTGCATTTGAAATTCAAATTATGAATGAAAAAAGTATTAAGCAAAAGGAATTTAACATAAATTTAAATCATCACTGTAGAAGCATAAGAATTTCAACAATGAAGCCTTATGCGCCCAAGCCAATGAGAACATATGCGCCCAAGCCAATGAGGACATATGCGCCCAAGTCATCCTGTGAAGCTCCATGCGCCCAAGTCATCCTGTGAAGCTCTATGCGCCCAAGCCACCCTGTGAAGGTCTATGCGCCCAAGACAAGCTCCCCCAGAAAGAGGGCGCATAGCCTGAAATAGGGCTATGCATCCAAGCCTGACTTGGTCAAAGCCATGATCAAAACGTGCACCGAAGCATACGGCCACGTCAGTCCCCACGAGCAGTCGTGCACCGAAGCATGTGGCCACGTCAACGCCATGACCAACCCACGATCTCGCAGCCTGCATGCGCCTACACCCTATGCGCCCAAGGCAGGACTATGCACCCACATAAAAACCAGTGTGTTTTCCTTATGTGGGCGTATAACATCATTCCAGCTCAGAAACTACTATAAAAAGGGGTCTCATCCCTCTTCAAAAGGAAGAATGGAGAGCATTTTCAAGAGCCAAATTGCTGCACTTCTTGCTAGTGAGCCGAGAGTTAGCAATTTTCTTAGGTTTTCTCCCACTTTTGTAATCGGAGTGTCAACGGAGTAAAGGAGCAACTGCCGTTCGATCTCCATCGTCCTATTCCCCAGAATTTCTTTTTGTACTCGGGGATCCTCAGCGTAGGATCTCTCAGGCGTACTCGATTTGTGGTGCCTTGCGCCAATAAAGAATAGACAATATTTCTTTTTTTTTGTCCACAAAAATGGCGACTCTGCTGGGGACTACCTTTTTCTCTGACGAGAAGGTGGTGACGAAATCCGATACCGACAAAGTGGGGAGCACTCAGAAGATGCTGATCGTAACGTTCGATCAGCAGGCGTTCGAAGAGATGCTCTCGAGGGACGACTCTACTCCCTCAAAATCAGCAAAGCCAAACAAGTCTCGCAAGACTTGGCTTCCAAAGGCTCGCTGTGCATATCCTGCTAGTATCATAGCAGATATGCAACTGGAGGACTCTGTCACATGGGCGCATGACTCTGCCACAGAAGCTCTCAAAATGAACAAGGCTCACACCGTTCTGGGCTCTACTATCCCAGTGACTTCTTTCCTGCGCAACCAACAATAGAGTGTTTGACGCTCGAGACTTGGCAAAGGAAAGTACTATGATGCCAAGAATCGGGGTGTTTGACACTCTGGGCAAACCCAGCGAGGCTCACAAACGAAGGAGGCGAAGTTGGAAGAAAACAGCGCTGCTCCACCAAGCATGCGCCCAGAGCTATATGCCCAAGGGGGTGTTTGGGCACATAACTCCAATCAGAATGCTTCTGTCTTCGACAGATTGGGCATCCAGGGTCATGCGTCCAAGGCTATGTGCCTAGGCTCCACTGATCCATACTACGCACCCACATCGAGGAAGCTCAGATATGCTGTCCAGAAGCATGCGCCCAAAGCCAGTCTCCAAGGCCTATGCGCCTACAGCAAAATGACAGACCCCAATGCGTATAATACGGGGCTGTCTTCAAGGACATCACGGAACTTAGGTGTAGGGGTTGTCCCTGCACGTGAACTAAGTCTGGATGCACCAACTCTCCTTACAAACCCACATGCAAAGCTCAGCGATGCATGTAACATGGGTTTTAAGGCAAAACTCCCTTCCGCTGACTTACGCGACATGATAAATCATAAGCGTAAAGCGAGGGAGGACATAACAATTTATAGTGCACATTCATGCACCAGTATTGTTATCAACTGTTGCTGCTCCAAAGCAACAAGAGTGCCTCAGAGAAAGTCTGTATTTCGACGGCTGTATTTCTCTGACGATAAAAAGCCGGTGTGTGTCTCATCCAACATGGCTTCATGGGGTCCCCCTTATGGAAGCCCCAATCAAAGACGGTGGACCACGAACCCAAATTTCTCTCTCAGTTCCGCGAGAAGAAGAAGACGAAGCCTACCAACAGATGGCCAGCAGCCTGTCACATCTGAAGGAGTCTATATGGGTACTTGGTCAAATGAGAGATTCCGTAGGGATAACAAAGACTCCCAAGCTGGGGGTAGTATTCCCTCAGAGTCTGAAATGGATGACCTTCACACTGGGGGTAGCCTTCCAGAGGACGACGATCTCTCCGAGTCTGATGGTGACTATCTACCTCCCCTATTTGAAGATGAGGGACTTGTCAACTCAAAGACAGACAATATCAGTACCAGTTGTACTGTCTCCTCTGTTCATCCTCGTATGTTGTTGACATACATGGCAGACAGACAAAAACCTGAGGAAGCCAGTGATCAGACCAGCAAGCGGCTGGAGGGTCTTGAAACAGCATTCGCCAATATCACTGATATGCTTACCAGTATCATGGCGGTCTAAGCTGCTGCGGCTGTTCCTCCACCTCAACAAAACGTCTCGGCTCATGCTAGTCCGACTCATAACAACAACCCTCTTTTACTACAAAAGGAGTATCATTTCGTTGTGCCTTCCCCAAATCTTACAAATGCTAGGGGTGGTCCTTCACCAACGACGCCTGACAACCGTTCAGTAGCCGTTTTCCAACCTGCTTAATCAACATAATGTAATTGATTTCCTGGTCCCCCGTTTTGACACCATATCACACAAAGACGAGCTCCAGAAGATGGAGATATCTCAACCTTATCCCCCTGAATGGGAGAATGCTACTTGCCCTTATAACTACAAGCCGCTGACACTAAATTCATTTGATGGGTTGACTTCTCCTCGTCAACACATGACATATATCAACATGCAGACTCTATACTTACCCAAGGACGATCGTTCTTGTCAAAGCTGTTTATTAGCACCTTGCAGGGGTAGCTTTTGAATGGTTCTGCAGTCTGCCTCACAGTTGTATCAACTCTTTTAAAGACTTGGAGAGATTGTTCCTCAACAGATTTTATGAGAGTGGTATGCATGTTAGTATGTCCACCCTCATCGAGACCAAGCAAAGGGGGACTGAGTCTGTCATCGCCTTCATCGAACGCTTCAGGCGGCTAGTACTAAAGATGCCCTTCGGCATACCAGACTCAGAACTTATGGATACTTGTCGACATAACTTCCTTCCTACAGTGAAGTTTTGTCTGGGTATACATAAGTATGATATATGGTCCACTTTCATTGGGGCCGCTGATGCTGCTGAAAATGACGTTCATAATCTGGAACTACTGGGGTCGAAAACACCCAAATCTGAAGATAAGGGCAAGCATCCTCAAACTATCCCTGTCCGTGGGAGTAAATGGAAAGAAGTCCTGAAGGTCGACACATCCAAAGGAGCTTCCAATTCTCAGGTTACCTCCGACAAGCCTAAGAAGACCTTCTCCTTTGATGAAGATGATGTCATTACCATCTTTCACACATTGACGAAGGGTAATAAACTGACATTGCCTCCACCACAACGTCCTGCGGAGGCAAACCAGCTCAACGATCCCAAGAACTGTCTCTATCATCAGTACATGCATCATTCCACCAAAGACTGCATTGTCCTGAAGAAGAAGATACAACAGCTTATCGACATCCAAGTGTTCAACCTCGAAGTTGAAGACAAGGTCGTATCTTCTAACATGATCTCTCTTCAGTTTGGTGACTTTCCTCCTACAGAAGTCCCAAACGACGTGGTCCCGATCCCCAAGGCGATAATGAAAGTCGTCAACCTACCACCAGCTCGCAACTCAACCTTGGTGCCACTCACGACTGAACGTGGTGATATCATGTGGGTCCATCTGGACCTTGTGCAAGAGATGACACAGGGGGTGGTATCTCCTAAAGCAAAAAGGGGTAAGAAATACAAGTCATGCCATATGGTATCTTCTCCCATCTACGAGGTTCTATCTGGCGAGATGTGACCGGGGAAGACTTATCTTCGGACATACGATCCTATACAAGAAGAAGCAGTACCTTCTCAAGATCCTACTGCCCCCACAAGCTCAGAAGCCGGCCCGTCTAAGCCTCTAACTACGGACAAAGCCAAGGAGAAGGAGACGCAGTTTGACAAGTCTCTGAAGATGCCAGCTCCCGAAGGCATGGACCGGCCCTACAACTTTGACATACTGGCACAACTAGACAATACACCTGCCAGGTTGTCTTTGTTCGATCTGTTGAGACTCTTCAAAGAAACGCGGAAGACTTTAAGTGAGGCATTACTACATGTCGACTCTTATCTCGCTGAAATCAAAGCCCCCGCTGAAGGCCCTGTCTCCTGTCCTCACTGCCACAATACTATGGAAGTGGTGCCCAACATCACCTTTTTACAGGAGGACATGCTACTCAAAAATAATCGTCATGATAGACCCCTATACTATACAGGGTATATCGCGGCGATCAAGGTGGACCGTATGCACATCGATCCAGGATCCTCCCTCAATATCATTCCTAGAAGTTTGCTTCAAATTCTGGGAATCTTTCTGCACAAGCTATCTGCAACCAACACAACTATCATGACTTTCAATGCTGGTCAAAGCCACCCACTGGGCAAGATCCATCTCAAGTGCCAGATCGGTGATCTTCGAATGGAGGTTTTCTGCTATGTGATCAATGCCAATGTATCCTACAACGTCTTATTGGGACGTCCATGGATACACGAGAACATGATCGTTCCTTCCACACTTTACCAGTGCTTCAAGTACGTCAACAGTAACGGTATCGTGAAGACGAAGTTTGCCGATGTCGATCCTTTTAAGGACATCGAAGCCTACTATGAAGATTCGGTACTTTACCAATCTCAGCCCCCTAAGGATGACGGTAACGAAGCTGACAATGAAGCTGAAGCAAGTTCATCCTCCAATGATGGTCCCCTGATTATTCGAGTCAAAGGACGTACTACTCCAAAAAGTACTCCGAAGCCTCTCACAATCTGGATGAAAAAGAAAAACCCTGACAAAGTCAAACAAATGACCATCACTCTCAGCAAGATACCTCGGAAGGAACCTGCTGATGCCCGTCCTCCCAATCCTGAAGAATTATCCTATGTGGTGAACTTGGCCAAGACTGTGGCTCCTCTTCCAGATGATGATCCTCTCAATAAGTATATCAATACTCATAATAATGTACCTTCAGTGGATGATGTTATCCCTGAAGAAGAACATGCGTATTTTCTTAGTAAAGGTTTATCTTTGAATTACTTTGATGTCTATCAATCTGTAAACCACTACATAGATACGATATACGCTCTAGAGCATGGCATAGGACCACACCTCTACATGCTGGTCACGATGCCTCACCTACGAGAAAAAGTTTACCCAGAAGATATCTACTACTTCATCCTTCCAGCCAGAAAGAAGGATGAAGAACTAATCATCTTTGGTCGTATAATTAGCGAGAGAAAGTTCGTTCCGGACTCTACTTCTTCCAAGCACAACACGGAAGCTGACTATGACTCTGGAAAAATACAGCTTTTTCGATATAGTTGGCAAGCCAAGAATATCATCCAGAACATGGGATATGACATCAAAAGCGACCAGGGGCTAAATTACGGCCGGGGACGACGGTTGCCAATACGACACTTTACTCCTCCCGGAAAACCTGAGAACTACTATCAACGAAACGGTGTTGTTTTGGGTTATGTCACTCCTCCAATAACTCCCGAAAGATCAGATGATGAAGCAGATCGTTGTTCTCATTCGTCTGACTCCTTCCTCTGGGACTCAGACTCCAGCATTGGTGACATGTTCAAAGCAACTCTGTGTGTCAACATGGTTTCCGTTGACCAAATTACGAACGATGTCTAATCGATTGAGATTGAACAATAGGCTCAAAAGATGGATACTAGGTGGGAGCTGCACTTCAAACAACATGAACCACCTACCAAAGACGAAGTCATCCAAGTCAATTTAGGAGATGAATCATCTTTTAAACCAATCTTCATCAGCAAAAGCCTATCTGGCGATGAACGCCAATCTCTTATACAACTTATAAGAGAATACATCGACGTCTTCGCATGGAGCTATGAAGACATGCCAGGCCTGGACCCTAAAGTTGCTATGTACCGCCTGAGTATTTTGTCTAAAGCTAAGCCAGTGAAGCAACAACAACGACGATTTCGACCAAATATCATGGAGGCCATCGAAAATAAAGTCAAGAAGCTCATTGCCAGTGGATTCATTCGCGAAGAACAACACCCTGACTAGGTTGCCAACATCATTCCAGTCATAAAAAAGAACGGTAAAGTTCAAGTCTGTATCGATTACCGTAATTTGAACTCTGTATGCCCGAAGGACGAGTTCCCTCTATCGATCATTGACGTAATGATCGATAATACTTACGACTTCGAGCGGATGTCCTTCATGGATGGGTTCTCAGGCTACAACCAGATCAAGATGTTCCCGGACGATGAGAAGTACACATCTTTTTGAACACCGTTGGGGGTATACTGCTATACGGTGATGCCCTTCGGATTGAAAAATATAGGGCGACATACCAACGAGCCATGGACACAATTTTTTGTGATCATTTGCGCAAAACAGTGGAGTGCTACGTAGACGATATCGCAGTTAAAAGTCGTCTCAAGGACAACCACCTCCAAGACTTGAGAACGGTGTTCGAACTAATGCGTGCACACCAACTCAAGATAAATCCAACCAAGTCTTTTCTGGGAGTCTCCAGCAAAAACTTCCTTGGTTTTGTCATCACTTCAAAGCGTATATATCTTGACCAGAGAAAGTGAAGGTTATCCTCGATATACATCCTCCAAGAAACCTCAAAGAGCTACGCGGACTGCAAGGAAGGCTAGCCTACATCAGATAATTCATTTTGAACCTTTCTGGAAGGTGTCAACCATTCACTCAGCTCATAAAGAAAGGCGTTTCTTTCGTCTGGACTGAACAATGTCAACGCGCATTCGACGACATCAAAACGTAGTCCTCCAGTATTGGTAGCTCCAATAATGGAAAAGTCTTTCTTACTATATGTCCGTGCTATGGACCATTCTCTTGGCACCCTATTATCTCAGAAGAATGAAGGCCATGAACATGCAATCTACTACCTCAGCCGCACAATGGTGGGTGTCGAGCACAGATACACACCTGTGGAAAAGGAATGCCTTGTACTGGTATTTGCAATCCAGAAGACACGCCACTGTTTGCCATAAAATATAAAAGAGTATAACAATTATCGGAGGACTGGACTTTTACTTTACGTTACAAACTCGCTTGTACAAAGAAAGCCTAGGGACGAAAGCCTAGGTACAGCAGTCTAAGTATAATTGTTTATTTTAGATTCTGGGGAGTAACGATAGAGGCTCGGGAAAGCGACGGCCGCTCTGTCTTACTCCTTGGACGATCGGTATACAGCCTTGGCTCAAGAAGATTGCTTGGCATTGAAGAAATTCTCTCTTTGCTCTCTCTCTGCTTTTTTTTCTCTAAGTATTCTCGTGCTCTCTGATCTCGAAAAAGGTCCTTTTCGCAAGGGAATGGCACCTTGCTATTTATAAGAAGGGAATGCCATCATTAGGGTTTACAATGATTGTCCTTTAAAGTGGCGACGGCCTGTTGATTGATCAATCTGGGCCATTAGTTTTGAGTGTAATAAATTTGGGCTAATGATATAGATTGTGCCAAATCCTTTCAGTAATTAATGCTGATTGGAATAAATCTTCCTTATGATGATCTGCTGATGTCTGCAAATCTGAATGAATAAATTTAATTCATTCTCCTGCCACGTGTTCCAGATTATTAGGATTTGACCCAATCTTTGATTACAGTAAATCTGGGAAATTAATTTGCTTTATGACACGTGTCCTGGGAGCCACTGAGGGGGTCTGAGCCGCATAAGCCTAGACACGTGTCAGGACTGCTTGGGGAGTGCCCCCCCCGAACCTTCGAACCACATGATAATTTGGACCTCATAATGGGTAGTAAACCGCATGGAGATGATCCTTGCGAGCCGTATGGAGAGGCCTCTGCTTAAGCCGCATGGAGATGGTCCTCTTGAGCCGTATAGGGCTGTTTCGATCTGGGCCGCATAGGACAACTTCGGCCTGAGCCGTATGGGGATTCTCCGCTCGAGCCGCATGGGGAGGGTCCCCACTCGAGCCGCATATGACTGTCCACGTGTCTAGGTGGCGTGGCATTTTCTGGATCTCGGGGGGTTGTGCCAGAGATTTTCTTTGATTTTCTAGGAGTCTGTCATTATGACAGAGTCATAATTATCTCTTTGTGTCAGGCCTGTCGCTTCGTCAGAGCTGTTAGCCGTCAAAGTAATTAATACAGTATAGGGCGGAGGAGAGAACTGTTTGCAAGCCACGTGTCTTCTCTTCTGAGCCGCATGGAACGTCTTGAGCCGCACAGTCCCTCATGCCGTATGAATCTTTGAGCCGCATGGGCTATCTGAGCCGCATGGGGTTCCCTTGCCGCATGGATCTTTCTTTATTATTTTTTATGCTTCTATAAGACCCCCTTCAAGGTTTTTAATTTACAAAATTGAAATACTTTGAATAAGAAGCATGGCTGTGTGCAAGCTCTTCTAACCGCATATGAGGTCCTAGCCGCATAGATGTCTTCGGCCGCATGGATATTTTTAGCCGCAGGAACTTTTGAGCCGCAGAGTTGTTTCAGCCGCATGGATGGCTTAGTCGCAGAGACTTTTGAGCCGCATAGCTTCTTGCCACGTCATCATTACCACGTATGGCAATCTTTTGCATTAAATGCTGTTGATTTGCTGTCAGTTTTAAAGGCCACTTTTTTGGTGCGGGATCCCAGGAGTTTGGCCTTCATTTTAGGCGGCTCACCTCGATAACTGAAGAGTCGGTCTTCGTGTATACACGGGAATTAAAACGCCTTGCTTTTGTTTATAAATATGGATGAGTTTGGTCGGAGGGATTCCTTTGCTCTCTCCTTCATTTAACTATCTGCTGTCTCTTCTTCCTTATCTTCTTTTTTTCTCGACCGTCGAAGCAAAATGGCTCCTAAGTCTTCCAAGGCCGTCTCTGCCGCCGCGAAAGACAAGAAGGCGGGTTTTTCGTCGACCGCCGTACCCAAAGTGCATCCTGATGTTCGCCCTGCTTTCAAGTGTGAGGATCTCTTTTGAACACTTTGAACCCTAAGAACCCATGGCTCTGTTGCATGATTTATGCACAAGCCTTCATCGTTTGGATGGCTCAAACCTGGTCATGATGGAGCCGCATAGGAGATATCCTATGTTTGAGCCGCATGAGAAGGATCTGAGTCGCAGGATTACTTTTGGAAATGAACCGCATGAGAGCTCCTTTGAACGGAGTCGCATATGTTTCTGACAAACTAGACCGTATAGCATTTTGCTAAATCGTGCCGCATAAACTCTCCTGCTAGATAGAACCGCATAAGTCCACCCGAACCGCATAAGCTATCCAACCAGTGTCACATAAAACCCTCAACGGAATTGGGCCGCATGAGGCTGTGTTACTCCGAACCGTGTAGGCTCAGCTAAAAGTTGAGTCGCATAAGGCTTCATTGATCTGAGCCGCATAGGCTCATAGGAATTTCTTTTAGGAAGTGATTATTGTTTTAACTATTTTTGATCATGTTTCTTTTGTGCTTTTCTATTGAACCTCCCAACCAACTCGACCGGAGAGCTTCTAGTAGGTTCAGCTCAGTTTGCCGTGGGCGTACGGCTCGACAGCTTAGTTTAACATATATCAGATCAGCTTTCCGCTGATGAACCTTTGGAGAGGGTGGCTGTCATCAACAACCAGCCTTTCCACTTCCTTTGTACCATGATGAATTCGGGAAGACTGGATGGAGAACATCTGAAATCGACTTTTCTCTTTGGAGATGCTTTTTCCATAAAGAACTCCCGATTGCTGGACGTTTCGGAGAACTGGGACTTTTCTGTAGACGGGGTGGAGATTCATATCCCCGAGATGGAGCAGCATTTTTCCCTCTCGTGGTTCAACATGGTACCGCTGGGCAGGACAATGGTGGGCTCCCTAACTCCCATCCAACCGGGGATGTTTGTTGGCAACATCCACTATAACAGACGTACGGGTTCAGCATGTGCGGGCAAGGATTCAGTTAGTCGGAGCGTGATGGGGCTGCTCCCGGGTACTTTTATAAACGTGACTGGTCCCAACTTCACTTTTACTCGAGCTGATACCTTTCTGAATCAGCTTGCTCGCAAAGGGTCTTATCCTGTGGGCAGGTTGTCGCTGCTGAATTGGATAAACCCCATTCCTACATGGGCCAATCTTACCTCATGGATCTTGAGGAACTACGAGGAGTCCCTTCGAAAGATTGACCTTTACTACGCCATCCGAGGCACCTGTTACGGACTGCCCATTAACAAGCCTTTGTTCATAGCCCTTTTGGAGTTGTATAACCGGCGTACGGGGACTTTCTTCGTGCTCGGAGGAGAGTTGGGACTTGCCCTCCATGAAATGCACGCTGTTTCTAAGCTGCTGTGGGGAGGCGAGGCTTTTGAAGTATATACCCCGACGAACGTGGAATTCGACGATCTGGATCGACGATTCCCGAGTTTTGTCACTGTGTACCGGGAACTGCTGTGCCACCATAGCATCTGTCACCAGACTGCTATCAAGAAGAATAATAGTTCGGAAGGGAACGCCCCCCATACCACGGCCTGGGTCGCGTATCTTTTCAGACTACGTCCTTCCGGTCGGGTTTCTTCTCGGGTTCCTCAAACCCAGGCAGAGGTAAAGGACCTGAAGTTGAAGGCAAAAAGGTCGAGGTCCACCCGCGATAGATTTGGGAGTTACACTGACTCCTTCAGTTATTTCCACTACGGTACCCGGAAGATGTCTGACAAAGCCCTCTTGGCTGGGTTCTTGATGATATGGCTACGGAATTACGTAGTCTCGGGAGGGGCGAGTTCTACTGAAAGGATCAGCCGCCACTTCATTCTTCCAGCTATGAAGCTGGTCTTCAAGGTCAGACTGGCCCTTCTTCCAGCTATGGTGTGTAGCATACACCACGACCTCCGTGCCTTTTCGTCCAAAGTCATTGCTCGCGAGACGACGCTGGACTTTGAACGGATAGAACTACCCTACCACTACCTCATGGGGTGGTTATTAATGCATTACCGGTCGTTGATGAGGCCAGGGACTGAAGAAGATGTTACTGCTGATGACGCCTTCCTTTTTCGATACCGTCATCAGCCATAGGAGCACGATACTATGCCAGCCTGTCGGAGGGCGTTGGCGAGAGTTGACGGGCCCGACTTTTTTGTCTCTCTCCCTCAGTTTACCACTAGAGAAGTGAGGGGAGTATATGTTGACGGTGTTGATCCTCCACAACTCTTATATGAGAAGATTCTTCTTTGGTTGCGCAACATTCGCCCTACGTACCTGGTATATCGTTATCGAAATAACGTATATCTGGAGCCTTATCTGCCCAGTAGATTTTTCCGTCAATTCGGGTATAGTCAGCTGTTCCTTGATTGCCCTAGCGCTTGCCTAGGCTTTGAGGGCAGCGTCCTTGATGGCATCCGGGCTTGGCATTATTATAATGCGGTCCATACCCGGGCTAGATTCTCGGTCCCTGATGCTAAGACGGCAGGGAATATTTTGTACATGGCGGCCCTTTATCATGTTGCAGCGAGCAAGCCTCCTGTCGACTTTGACATGAATACTAGCTTCATTGTTGGCACTGGCTTGGCCGAGAAGCCAGAGGGATCCAAGAAGAGGAAGAGAGGGGCGAACAAGGTTCCTGCGCCGGATTCAGAGTCCACTGTGGTGGACGAAGAGGATGATGAGCAAGACGCTGATGACTCGTCGCATTCTTCAGACGAGGAAGTGGGGAATCAGGCCCCTGTTATGTCGGAAGAAAGGGTGGCGGGTCAGCCGCCTACTGGCCCGGATGAGGTGGTGGAGGATCAACCCCCTGCTGTGCCCGTTCCTTCGTATAAACGGAGCAGGCGTGCGTATACTGATGATGGCAGATCCTACTCCACGAAGCATGCTGCGGTAAGATGCCGCAGACTGTTTATTGATGATGCTGACGCTGTTTCTGAGGTGATTTAAATTGCAGCTACTTTCTCCTTCTTTTTCCCAAACTATGGCCTAATTATTTTCTTTTGCTATTTATAGGCGTCGGATAAGTTTGCTTCTCAGGACCCGATTGCCGAGGTCTATCCGGTCTTGTCCTATTTGGTCAGTGACGTGTGCACTGCTATCATTTCTGCCGGGGTTCTTCCGGAGGCAGTCGAAGAGTCTCACCTTGCTGGGACCTCAACCCAGGGGGATGGGGGCTCTACTGCGCCCGTCACTGAGACATCTGAACTTCAACAGGCTGACACTGTCCTGGCTGGCTCCCTTTCAGGGATGGCTGTGACAGAGAAACCGATTGACTTCGGCTCGGGAGCCGCGGGTAGGGAAACTACGCCAGCTGTGAACGAGTCACAGCCTCCATGCTCTTCCCCTGGTAAGATAAATCAAACCTTAACTTGTGAGGAAGCCTGTTTACTCCATCATCACATCCTTCGAGTTACGTCGATTAATGGTTGCTTTGGACGTACAGCTCCCACCTCTTTATTGCCGGTGACGGTCATCGTCGGGGCGGTCTCTATCGGAGAGGATCAGACGAAAGCACGTGTGCCTCCTTCTTTTCCAACCGATAATGAGGGGCCTCTAGCCGGGCCGAGTTCGGGAACCCAAGTGGCAATATGGCTGGGGCAAGGGACGATGCCTCCTGCACCCTCTTCTGCCAATATAGTTTCGAGGGTTAACCTTTCCGCCCTGCCCAGCATCCAGGCTCTTCGGGCGACGGAAGAGGAGCTAGCTGCCATTCATGCATCTTTTCGTATAGAATTTGTTTCCTTGGTGGCGGGGACGGCAAGTTCTGAGGCTACTCCTTTGGTACTGCCTGCCACCCTCCCTTTGACGCCATCCTCTACAGAGGTTTTGGATGAAGTGTCCCAGGACGTGGTCGACAGTTTCCACCGCCACCTGAAGAGGAAGATCGAGGCAGCTGTGGAAAGGGGGACTCCCTTTGCTCTGGCCCGTCAATGCGCCGGTGGCCAGATCAATATCCTTAGAACACTCCCTGGTGGAGGGGAATTGGCCACGCTTCTGGAGCGTAAACTGTTAGAGGCGGATCGTCTCGTGGCCCAGTTTCGCATGCTGCAACAGGCTAATTTACCCGTGGCAATAAATCAAGAGCATAATTTCCTCGTTACCGCGGTGGAGAAGGTGATGGTTGCCCGAGAATCGCTCAAGCCGGCTATATTGAAGGACCGCCAGGATTTGACTCGGTTGTACGATCAGTGGAGCCGTTGGATTGAAGATTGCGTAGCTCGGGAAGCGGCTGCCTCCCGTGGGGTAACCGACATCCGAGAGCAGATCTTCGAGCTCCAGAGAAAGCTGGCCTTCTTGGAGTCCGAGCTCGAAGCTGCTCGTGCTGAGAAAGGGATTGCCATTCTGGAGGCTGACAAGTTTAGTAGGGCTTCTGCCAATCTAGAACTTGCCCTGAAGAAGATAGAGAACGACTGGCAGGCGTATATGTATTTGAATGATGCAGAGCAATTATCCCAAGAGGTCGAGCGCCGAGCTAAATAGAGGCTTGAGCGGGGGACTGCATTGGTGAAAAACCGGCTCCTGGAGTTGTGTAATGCTGAGCTATAGTCGGTTTTAGGTACGAGTAACAAGTTTGACTGGGGACATTTAGAATAGTTTCACGGCGAGGTGGTCGTGAACGTTCCAGGTATCGGGATATAGAATGCCATGGAGCAGCTGGACTCCTGGGGCATGGTAAGGAATGATGGGCCTGTACTAAGAGACTTAGCAAAGGTCATTTATGGGCCTACTATCCTTGGCGTACCAAGGTTTAGGATACGGATAATAGGATGAAGGGGAACCAACATACTCACTCAGAGGTAATGAGGACATAGCAAGTATAAGGGTTTTGCAGTAGAGTCTTCCTACTCAGAGGTAATGAGGACATGACAGGAGTGGACTCAACGGAAGATATTTACGGTCAACAGAGGACATTTGTGGGCCTATTACCCTTGGCGTACCCTGGTTCAGGGTACGGGCAATAAGACGAGAGAGGACCAACATACTTACTCAGAGGTAATGAGGATATGGCAGGTACGAAGGTTTTACCCTGGAGCTTTCCTGCTCAGAGGTAATGAGGACATGGCAGGAGTAGACTCAGCGGAGAATATTTGTGGACCTATTATCCTTGGCATACTCCGGTTGTGGGTACAGATAATAAGTCAAAAGGGAATCATCATACTTACTCAGAGGTAATGAGGACATGGCAAGCATGAAGGTTTCTTCGACGGAGCCTTCCCACTCAGAGGTAATGAGGACATGACAGGAGTGGGCTCAATGAAGGAGGGTACATAGAACGACTCAGAGATAATGAGGACATAGAAGTTCTATGCAAGGGGTGGTTTATTTTTGGCGGAAGTGAAACGACTCAGAGGTAATGAGGACATGGCCATTTTGGAAATTTGTGGATCGGTTACCCTTTTTGTGCACTGGGAGTACGGATAGTAGATCATGAGGGAGGATCTCTTTCAGGAAAAAAGTTCAGGGGTATGATCATACATGACTTACTATCTGAGTGAGTGACCAGAATGTGAGTTCAGAGGCACCAGTGGGTACATGACTCGATAAACTGGAATGTTGAAATGTGAGTTCAGCAGCACCAGCGGGTACATAACTCGGTAATCTGGAATATTTGTGGATGTGAGTTCAGCGGTACCGATGGGTACGTAACTCAATAATCTAGAATGTTTGTAGATGTGAGTTTAGCGGTACCAGCGGGTACATGACTCGGTAATCTGGAATACGATACGAGTTCAGCGGTACCGGCAGGTACATGACTCGGTAATCTGGAATGTGAAACGAGTTCAGCGGTACCGGCAGGTACATGACTCGATGATATGGAATGTGTCGTTTAGACATAATATTTCTTCAGGAACTTGCCGTTGATGAGCAATATAAGCAAGTCCCTATTCTGTTTTGCGAGGCGATAAGCACCGTTGGAGAATACAGCCTCGATGATAAACGGGCCTTCCCATTTTGGCTGGAACTTGTCGGCGGTCTTGTGAGTCATGACCATCGGTCTCCGGACCGCCAGAACGAGATCGTCCACTTGGAATGTTCTGATTTTAACCTTCTTGTTGAAGGCTCCAGAGATGCGCGCTTGGTATAGCTCGATTCTTTGCTGGGCCAGGAGGCGCTTTTCATCTAAGGCCTCTAACTCTTGTAGTCGGCGTCGGTAGTTATCATCCGTCGTCAATTGATAAGTGAGGGCGACACAGAGTGAGGGTATTTGAGTCTCCAATGGGAGAACTGCTTCACTCCCGTACACCAGGGAGAATGGTGTGTTTCCAGTAGCTGTTTGGACTGTAGTACGGTATGCCCATAAGCATTCACCAAGCTTCTCGTTCCAGTCGCATTTATTGGACGATACGAACTTCTTGAGTAACTTGATGATGGTTTTGTTGAATGCTTCGGCCAACCTATTTGCTGCCGGATTGTATGGCGTCGAAGCAATATTCTGGATGTGGTGCTTGTTGCAGAACCGATAGAAGGCGTGGCTTGTAAACTACGGACCATTATCGTGGATGATCCGTCGGGGCAGTCCAAAGCGATAAATGACATGATGCTTAAGGAAGCTGATCACGTTTGAAGTCTTTACTTCTGCAAGCGGGATAGCTTCCGCTCATTTGGAGAAGTAATCTGTGATTGCGAATATGAAGCGATGTCCTCGGGAGTAAGGTGGGGTAATCGGACGATGATATCCATTCCCCATGCTTCGAACGGCCAGGATGCCACTGTCGGATATAAAAATTCGGATGGCTGATAAATGAAGTCCATGTGGACTTGGCAGGCTTTGTATTTTTTCGCATATTCTATCGCATCTGCTACCATCGTGGGCCAGTAGTAGCCCATTCGGCGAAGACGGTCTTGTAATTTAGGGCCAGGCTGATGCGCCCCGCAGACACCGTCATGAGCTTCTCGTACGGCTTCTTTGGCTTCTGCGTTTGACAGACACCGAAGCAATAATCCATCATAGGATCGGTGATACAGTATTTTTGTCTCTGTATCGTAGAAGAATCTGAGGGAACGCCGTCTGATGGAGGTAGCTTCCTTTGGATTCTCGGGCAGGATGTCGTAGACGACGAAGTCGATGAATGGTTGTCTCCAATCTGGGGCATCATCAATCGCCTGAGCGGAATAACTTGCCACGAATTGAATGTTGTTCTCGGGGCAGACCAGTTCGTGGCCTATCACATCTACCAATTGATGAGTATGATTTGGCACTGCTAGGGAAGCGGCCAGGCCTGCTAAGGCATCGGCTTCGATATTTCGGTGTCTGGGAACATGTTCGATGAAGAACCCCTCGAATGACGAGATGATATGGATCGCTATTTGGTGATAGGGGATCATGTCTTCGTGGCAAACTTCGTATGATCCTCGGATCTGATTGACGATTAACTGAGAATCTCCATACGCTTCAAGATATTCTACCCCCAGCTCTCTTACAAGTTGGAGGCCAATGACCAAAGCGTTGTACTCGGCCACATTATTAGAGCAGGGTTCCGTGAGGGAGTAAGCGTGGTTGATCACCAATCCGGAAGGGGAGACTAGCACCACCCCGACTCCGACGACGATGTTGCCCTTGGGTCCCGTTCTTGAAGCACCGTCGAAGAACATTCGCCATATATCATCGTGAGAGGTTGCATGCGAGTCGGCGACCTCATCTGGGATTTCTTCATATATTCTGGACGACTCCGAGCCTGGGTGGGCCGCCAAAAAGTCTGCCAGGGCTTGACCTTTGACAGCCTTTTGTGGGACGAAGATCATATGATAAGGGGACAATAATATTGCCCATGTAGCAAGGCGAGAGCTGAGTGCCCCTGGTTTAGTCATGAGGACCCTGAGAGGGTTGACTCGTGAGATCACATGTATTGTTTGTCCAGTGACATAGTACCGCATCTTCTGAATAGCGAACACCAGGGTAAGACATTCCTTCTCCACAGCGGTGTATCGGTGCTCTGGCCCAATCATCATTCGACTGAGGTAATATATGGCTTGCTCATGGCCTGCATCATTATTTTGTGCCAGTAGAGCCCCGAAGGATTGTTCCAATGCTCGTACGTAGAGCAGGAATAGTTTTCCAGCAACCGGAGCCAACAGAACTGGAGGGTTCGACAAATATTCTTTGATGCTGTCGAAGGCCCGCTGACATTCTTCATCCCATACGAACGAGACGTCTTTCTTTATGAGGTGGGTGAATGGTCGACATCGCCCGGAGAGGTTGGAAATGAACCTCCTGATGTAAGCTAGCCTTCCTTGAAGGCCTCTGAGTTCGCAAAGATTTCTCGGGGGACCCATCTCCATAATTGCCTTTGTCTTCTCAGGGTCTACATGGATACCCTGGGCGGTGATGATGAAACCCAAGAACTTCCCGCTGGATACTCCTAGGAAGGACTTCGTAGGGTTCATTTTCAAATTGTGCGCTCGTATCAGGTCGAATACCATCCCCAGATCTTGCAGATGGTCTCCCTTACAACGACTCTTGACGACAATGTCATCAACATAGCACTCTACCGTCTTGCGTAAGTGATCTCTGAAGATGATGCTCATGGTTCTTTGATATGTGGCACCGGCATTCTTCAAACCGAAAGGCATGACTGTGTAACAGTATGTGCCAATCAGTGTTCGGAATGATGTATGCTTTTTGTCGTCAAGAGACATCTTGATTTGGTTGTACCCCGAGAAGCCATCCATGAATGACATACGTTCGAAGCCTCAGGTATTGTCAATCATGATGTCCGTGATAGGGAGGGGGAATTCATCTTTGGGGCATGCCTCGTTTAGATTGCGGAAGTCGATACAGATTCGAATCTTCCCATTCTTCTTGAGGACTAGTACTATATTGGCGACCCAATCCGGATGTTGTTCCTCACGAATGAAGCCGCTGGCTATTAGTTTGATGACTTTGGCTTCGATCGTATCTATGATGCCTAGGCGAAAGCATCGCTGTTGTTGCTTAACTGGCTTTGCATCCGACCGGATGTTGAGCTTGTGAAGAGCAATATCGGGATTTAACCCCGGTATGTCTTTTTAGCTCCAGGCGAACACGTCAATATATTCTTTGACAAGTTCCAGCAGCGATTCTTGCTCTTCGTCTGTTAGGCTTTTACTGACGAAGATCGATTTTGGATAAGATTCACTGCCGAGATCTACTTGTATGACCTCATCTTCAGTGGGAGGTTCTCTCTGTTTGAACCTCTTTTTCTATTGTGCATCCAGCTGTTGGGACCACGGCTCTAGCTCGAGGATCTCAGAAATGTCTTCATCCTCTTCATAAGCGTCGGCGAATGCCATGTTGACTGACAGAACTTGTCTGAATACATCTCCGATGCTGGTATCTGAGTCAGAAGTTGGTGACCCGGTCGAATGTGAATGCCAGTCACATTCTTCATCTGAACTCTCAGGGGTCATCGTGGGTGTTACATACCCTAATCCACATCGAGTCTTGCTATAGTAGTCCCGTGGTTTGCCTGCCGGGATCGGTGGCTTCAAAGGTAATCTCCGTCTAGTACCGTAGTTCAAGCCTGACATCGTCTCCAGATCGTACCCCTATTTCTGCATGAGAAATTTAGATTGGGGGCTATAAAGATACAAAGGCAGTCTCCCGGCATCTGATCCAAGGTCGACTTCTTCTATGGTGAAGGGATACGGATCGTCTTTCCGGTCGAAGATGATTGGATGGTCCCCTCCCTCGATTATGCGGTAAGCGTCTTCCACTGGAGTAAGCTAGATTACGGTGTACACATTTGTCACCTGTGTGTGTAGGTGAGTGCCTATACCGTGTTCCATAGCATACATTATACAAAGCTTATTAAGCTCGAGGTAGTTCAAAGATAGCCCTTTATTGATGAAGTAAGGTATCTTTTCTAGGGGGATTACATCATCTACGGAGGGAACATCAGTGTGGGCAGCCACATACTTGGCTAACTCCGGTTCCTCTTCGGCTACCCCCTGTATAAACGAAGACTGAAAGGACGACCTGGGAAGCTTGATCGTCAGCGGTTCAGCTGGTAGAGCAGAGCGTGGAGTTGTTGGCAAACTAGCGACCCCCAGCTTGGTACTCGATGCTGGACGGGGAGTGGTTGGTTCGCTAGAAGTTCCAAGCCTTGCATTGGGGTGACGACCCTTCTTGGGAAGGCGTATCGTTATTGGCTTGTCGGAGGGATTGAGCTTCTCCGTTTGCGGTTGGCCGACTCTCGGCAGCCTGATTGTCAGTGGCTCCGTTGAGGGTCTTGGTATTTGGCCAGACCTTGGCAGCCGGATTATCATCTGCTCTTCTTATGCCGAGAGGCTGATTGCGTCCTTACGCAGGGTGGCGGTAAGGGGTACAGACTTGCCAGGTTTACGAGCTTGGAGGTGGGTCGTCAGAGGTTCTTCTGATCCTGTGGCTGTCTCGGTACGAGCTTGCACATCTCCTTCATCAAGATGCTTCTTCGACTTTTCATACAGGCAGGAGTCTGAGTAGTAGGATTCGACCCCTTTGAAGGGATCGATATCAGCAAATTTTGTCCTCACGAAGCCGTGTTTGTCGACATACTTGAAGCACTGGTGCAGCGTAGAAGCCACGATCATATAATCGTATATCCAAGGGTGCCCGAAGAGGATGTTATAAGAAGTGTCTGCATCTATGACGTAGCAGGTGACTTCTGATTGGAGATCACCAATTTGACACTTCAGACGAATCTTTCCAATTGGGTAGCTCCTGCCCGAATTAAAACTGCTGATGGCGATGCTTGTAGGCGTCAGATGATGCATTGGAATACAGAGATGATGTAGCAGACCCTTCGGGATAATGCTTATGGAAGAGCCAGGATCAATGTGCATCCGATCCACCTTTACATCGCCAATGTATCCAGTGTAGTATAGTGGGCGATCGTGCAGATTGGTTTTGATGAGCATGTCCTGTGGAGTGAAAACGATATTGGGCATCGCTTCCGTGTAGGCGCTGTCTTGGAGATCTGCAGGCGGGTTCTCTCCCGTGAGGTTGACTTGTGCCAGGTATGCGTCGGCATTTTGGAGTGCATCGCTCAAATCCGCACGAACATCCTTGGAGAGTCTCAGAAGCTCGTATAATGACAACTTGGCCGGTGTGTTGGCCAATTGCGCTAAGATGTCGAAGTTGTAGGGCTTCTCCAGCCCTTGTGATGCCTCTTTTCGGAGGGATTTGTCAAAGCGAGTCTCCTTCGGCCTAGGCTTGTCGGTTGTCGGAGGCTGAGCCGGTCCCGTAGCATCAGTTGTAGCGGGCTGATGATCTTCAGCCGGGTTGTCAGCCACAGGTTGGGATTGTGCTCCAGACCGTGTGACTATGGCTGTAGCTTCTTCGATATCTGCCAAGATTGTGCGGCAGGACCTGACTTTTCTACTCTTTTTCTTGCAAATGGAAGATGGTGTGGGCCTAGTCACTTCCGATACCAAGTCTGGATGGATCCACATGACCTCCCCTCGTGATGTGGTGAGGGGTACTAGACCAGCAGCCTGTTCTCAGGGAGGTAGAAGATTAGCAATCTCCATTATCGCCAGAGGGATGGGGACCACACCGTCTTAAGTTTTCGTCGGAGGTAAGCTGCCGAATTGTACTGACACCATATTGGCTGCCACCGTTACCTCTTCGAAATCGATGGCCAGTGCATTCGAATCGATGAGATTTTGGATGTACCGTTTTAGTTGGTAGCAGTCGTGTGTGGCATGGTGGACGTAACGATGGTAATGGCAGTACTTTGGGTTCTCCATGTCCGCCTGCCGCGGTTCCCGTCTTGGTGGAGGAAGCTGAATTCTGTCTCCTTGTATGAGCATGTCCAAGATGGGCTTGACGTGACCGTCTTCGAAGGAATAAGTGATTTGCGGCCATTGTTTGTCTGTCGGCTTTGGCTCTGGTTTCTGTGCTGTGTCGGCCACCATGGCCTGCTTACCCCTGTTGTCCCGATTGTTGGAGGGCCTACCCCCATTGTCGTTGTTAGGACGCTTGCCCTTGTTCTCTCTGTCCGAGATGTACAATCCCAATTGGCGAGCCTTCTTCAATCGTTCTTCGGCGCTTGTGGCACTGATGATGAACGTCTTCCAGTCCTTGAATTGACTTTCGCCCATCCAAAGACTGATTGTTGGAAGCAATCTCTTTTGGCAAATTTCAATCAAGGAGGAATCCGGATTTCCAGACGGCAGCTTCATTACGGTTTGGCGGAACCGCTCGATATAGTTCCTTGTCAGTTCTTTCTCCCCTTAGATGACGTCCATGAGGGTGGACATTGTGATGTCCTGCCCTACTTCGTAGAATCTCTCCAAGAACATACACTTGAAGCCGGCGAAGGAGTGGATGCAGTTGTCTGGCAGGTTGCGGTACCAGTCGAAGGCGACCCCTTCCAATGCCCCGATGAATAATCGTGTGAGAATAGCATCGTCATGGGGCAGATGGTCGGTGGTGACCTCGAAGTAAGTGATGTACCAACTTGCTGAGGTCTTGCCATCATAGGGATTGATATTGAACGGCTTATATCTTGGTGGGAATGGAACGTCCCTCCAGGCAGCAGGGTACGGTTGCCGTATTCTGAGGTCTTGAGAGTTTTCTCGAGCGTAAAATATGGCTCGAAGCTCCTGGACCTCTCTTCTCGCTTCGCGGGCCTCATCCATGATGGTGGGGGCCGTTATTTTAGGAGGATTGTTGCCCGGGTTCAGTACTGCTGAATTCGAATCCGCATTGACCGTGGGACCCACGCTTGTTTGGCCAGGCGTCCCTCCTTGCAGAGTTGGAAGGGCCACTTTGATCTCGTCCACAGACTTGACCAAGGCAAGTAATATGGCTTCGAGCGTGTCGATGCATTAGCGATCACTGGAACCACCTTGGCTGCTATCTGTCATGAATACCGTCTTTACGTGAGGAGAGATGGACGGAGCGGTGGAGGAAGCACCCTCCGAATCATACCCCTGTAGTGAGAAGTCATCGGGGTATGTGGGTATGTTCTCTTCTGGTTCAGACTCGGAAGGAATAGAACCCCAGTCTCCGAGTTTGCCTCGTCTTGGGAGTTGTGGACGTCCTCGGGGACGTCGGGGTTTGCCGCATCTGATGGGAGAGTTGCCTCCCCTGACTCGTCTTCTCGGAACATCGGATTATTGTGAAGGTTCGGAGGAGTGCTACCCCCAGTCCCAGCAACCCCCTGTGTTGTGGACGACGAATCTCCCACTGTAGCAGATTTTGTCTTAGAACGAGTACCTTGAAAAACTTCGGTGTTGGGCACCCGCTTAGACGACAGTCTTTTAGTCGCAGTGGTTGAAATCTTTGGGCTGGGAACATTTGTCTTCTTCTCTCTTCGATCAGCGGAGACTTTCTGAGCGGAGTTGCAGGAGACGACGGAAAGTACCTCATCTTCTGAAGACGGCTGTTATAGTCTTTGAAAGACGGATTGCCGGTCTTCTCGTACCGTCACGTTATTGCAACAACAGTTGACGATGACTTGGGTGCAGTGACATCCGTGGAAGGACTTTTTGCACCCCGATGCGTCTTCTCTTTCCTTGCATTTGTGGAGGATGGCCTCACGCAAGTCAGACTGGTCTGGATCGACCATGTTTTCTCCCTGGATTTTGGGAGACTTTTGTGCACCTCTCTGTCCGTTTGCCGTCGGGGGCTGGACTCGAGTGGTTCTGTACAACCTCCCATCTGAGCCCGCATAACGGTATATGGGATGCTCAGATGATCAGAGACAGGATCAGCGGACCGAGCGTGCCAAGCTCGCGCTGCCCTAGACTTCTTCGCTCTAGTGCGTAAAGGCACATAGTAGGAAGAGTCCAGGTGATGCTAGAGAGAATCAGACATGAGCACAAGAGATCAGGACCATAAGACAGATGGTCGAAGACAGAGCCGCGCGGGGTAGGCGTCATGCTGTCGTCCTCAACAATCTTCATACGGCTGACAGACGTAGCCGCATAGGCTTTCTTCATGCGGCTGGGAGTCTCAGTCGCATGAGTTTTCTTCATGCGGCTGGATGATCTGGACGCATAGACTTTCTTCATGCGACTGGTAAATTCACTCGCATGAGCCTTCTGCATGCGGTTGGCAGATTTGGCCGCAGGAGTGCTCGGCTTCTTCTTGGGGAGCATAGGGTTGCTCTTTGTCCCTGCAAGTCCAGCATCGTAGTATTTTTCTCTGCCGGACTTGGGGACATCAGAGTTCTCTACGGCTCGAAGTGGAGCCGTATGAGAGTCGCCTTCGCCATCTTGGGTAGCAGAGAGTACCCCGTCCAGAGCTTGTGGAGGAGCAAATGATTTTGGCCTCCACTCGCAGCGAGCTTTCTTTGTGCGGGTTCGCTTCTGGATCGTGCCGGTACTTCCTTCAGAGAGCATCTCTTCAAACGCCTGTTGGTCGAAACAGACGACCATCTTCTGTTGCATGGAGCCGAGCTTGGCTGCATCCGACTGCATCACCAACTCCTCAGCCATGGAGAAGTTTGTCCCCAGCAGAGTCGCCATCGTGTTTGCCATGAAATATAAAAGAGCAGAACAATTATCGGAGGACTGGACTTTTACTTCACGTTACAAACTCACTTGTACAAAGAAAGCCTAGGGACGAAAGCCTAGGTACAGCAGTCTAAGTACAATTGTTTATTTTAGATTCTGGGAGGTGACGATAGAGGCTCGGGAAAGCGACGGCAGCTCTGCCTTACTCCTTGGACGATCGGTATGCAGCCTTGGCTCCAGAAGATTGCTTGGCGTTGAAGAAATGCTCTCTTTGCTCTCTTTCTGCTTTTTTTCTCCAAGTATTCTCGTGCTCTCTGATCTCAAAAAAGGTCATCTTCGCAAGGGAATGGCACCTTGCTATTTATAAGAAGGGAATGCCATCATTAGGGTTTACAATGATTGCCCCTTGAAGTGGCGGCGGCCCGTTGATTGATCTATCTGGGCCATTAGTTTTGAGTGTAATGAATCTAGGCCATTGATATAGATTGTGCCAAATCCTTTCAGTAATTAATGCTAATTGGAATAAATCTCCTTTATGATGATCTGCTGATGTCTGCGAATCTGAATGAATAAATTTAATTCATTCTCCTGCCACGTGTTCCAGATTATTGGAATTTGACCCAATCTTTGATTGCAGTAAATCTGAGAAATTGATTGGCTTTATGACACGTGTCCTGGAAGCTACTGAGGGGGTCTGAGCCGCATAAGGATCGAGCCGCATAAGCTTGGCCACGTTTCAGGACTGCTTGGAGAGTGCTCCCCCGAACCTTCGAACCACATGATAATATGGACCTCATAATGGGTAGTGAACCGCATGGAGATGATCCTTGTGAGCCGCATGGGGAGGCCTCTGCTTGAGCCGCATGGAGATGGTCCTCTTGAGCCGCATAGGGCTGTTTCGATCTGGGCCGTATAGGGTAACTTCGGCCTGAGCCGCATGGGGAGTCTCCGCTTGAGCCGCATGGGGGGGTCTCCACTCGAGCCGCATATGACTGTCCACGTGTCTAGGTGGCGTGGCATTTTCTGGATCTCGGGGGGTTGTGCCAGAGATTTTCTTTGATTTTCTAGGAGTCTGTCATTATGACAGAGTTATAATTGCCTCTTTGTGTCAGGCCTGTCGCTTCGTCAAAGCTGTCAGCCGTCAAAGTAATTAATGCAGTATAGGACGGAGGAGAGAACTGTTTGTAAGCCACGTGTCTTCTCTTCTGAGCCGCATGGAACGTCTTGAGCCGCACAGTCCCTCATGTCGTATGAATCTTTGAGCCGCATGGGCTATCTGAGCCGCATGGGGTTCCCTGGCCGTATGGATCTTTCTTTATTATTTTTCATGCTTCTACAGCCACTATGTGTCTGGGCAGACTATCCACATTATATCTAAAGTCAATCCTCTCAAAATACTCATGACTAAACTGGGTTCTCTTAATTCCTGTTTAGCTACATGGACAATACTATTGACTCCATACGATATGCTCTTCGTTCCTCAGAAGGCAGTAAAAGGCCAAGCATTAGCTGTTTTCCTAGCAGCTCATCCGGTGCCAGAATCTTCCAAACTCTACGACGAAATTCCCGATGAAATAGTAGAGTCTAACACTGCAACTGAAGAAATTCCCACTTGGCGAATGTTCTTTGACGGTGCATCAAGAACAGGACCAAAAGGAAATATTGTGGCTGGAGTAGGCGTCGTGCTCGTGTCACCTGATCATCTGGTTATATATCGTGTATATTCTCTCGTAGAACTATGCACCAACAACATGGCCGAATATAATATCCTATTAAATGGCCTACAACTGGCAAAACAATTGAAAGTTGACTATCTAGAAGCTTACGGCGATTCTAAGCTAATAGTTAGTCAAGTCCGAGAGGATTATGAAGTTTGTCACGAAGATCTCATCCCCTATCACAGAGCGACAATCGAGTTGGCATCTACTTTCGCTGGATTCTTCATCGAACACGTGTCTCGACTACAGAATATAGAAGCAGATGATCTAGCCGGTCTCGCTGCTTCTTTGACCGTCCCTACCAATACTCAGCAGTCGATCATAGTGTCTGGTCGAGAACTATTCTGTGTGAAAAATGCCTTGCATATTCATCACAGTTACACAACAGAAACAAACATCGATGTTAAAGACTGGAGATTCCTTTCATAGACTACGTTGTCAATGGAATCCTCCCCGAGGACCCGAAGGAAGCAGTGTCTATCCAAAAGCGATCCCTCAGATTTTACTATGACACAGCTACCAAGATGCTGTACCGACGCTCTTACGACGGGCTACTGTTACGATGATTATCAGACACAGAAGCCAAATATGCACTCCGGAAGGCTCACGATGGAGTTAGTGGTGCACATCAACCAGCCAAACATGACTACCGAAGAAAGGTACCGTTTGCGTCTACAGGAGCTCGAAGCACTAGATGAAAAATGCTTGTTAGCTCAGCAGCTTATTGAGCTATACCAAGCACGTCTTTCCAGAGCCTTCAATAAAAAGGTGAAGGAAAGAATCTTCCAAGTCGGTGATCTAGTCTTAGCAGTGAGAAGACCAATAGTCATGACACACAAAACGAAAGGAAAATTTTAGCCTAAATGGGAGGGTCATTTCATCATAGAATCAGTATATTCTAAAGGTACATACTGACTAACCAAGCCTGATGGTGACTTGCTCATGATGCCTATCAACGACAAGTTCCTGAAGAAATACTATGTGTAACCTTTTTACATAATGTTCACATATGTTCAGTCACGTAAATGTTCAGTGCGATATTTATATGATTCGAAAATTACCTAACTATTATCCGTATTTCAAGAGTCTTGAATACGCCTTGGATAATAGGTCCTCTAAAATATTTTTCCAGTGGAATCATTCCCGTTTTTAACTCTGTCCAAATTTGGTTTGACGAAAACAAGCCACGTCCCTATTACCTCTGAATTATTTTTCGATAATTATTTCCCCCAGTGGAATGATTAAAAAATATTTTGCCATGTCCATATAACCTCTGAGCAAAGCATTCATCAAGGATAATCACGTCCTTATTACCTATGAATTATCCACTCCCACCTAACGTTATATATCTTTCCACGTCTATATTACCTCTGGTCAGATATAGAACACCTTATGCTATTACGTCCATATTACCTCTACTAGCAGCCTCGTTCAACCTATTATCTATATTCAAAAAAAAAAAACTTGAATATAAAACGGATAATAGGTCCATATCAAATTCCCCAGCGGAAGACCCACCAGAAATATCATTACTACGTCCATACTACCTCTGATACCGATAGTCTTCCGACTTGACACCTGTACCTGTACCCGACCCGGGATAAAAGACACGGTGTTAAGACCATAAAACCTATCATGTCCATATTATCTCTGTTGGGTTTTGTTTCGAATCTATTTGCTCGCATTCTCAGATGCACAAAAGGGCAATAGGTCCACAAAAAAGTCTCCCAGCGGGATGTCCTTTATCAAACACAAATATTGTATTAGGCCCTCTAGTACAAGCACTACAGATACCAAAAAAAATGACAGAGTGAATGCATTCTGTTTATTCAAAATCAGTTACATTTATTGGAGTATATCTCCAATAAAAGATTACACTGATTTTGTTTCATATTCCCGGAAATAGCAATTATATGACAATTCATGGATCCCTACAGTCGAGGATCATAATTGTGTTGAGGCATATACCATTCTCTCAGCCATTTCGTATACGAAAGGTCTATCTGATTAAGGTCTTCAGCGGGGGCATGAGGGTCAGAACTCCCAGTGCTACTACCCTCAGGCTTGGGCTCCTCCTTTACAACAGTCTCAATCTTGCGAAATATTCCCTCCCTGATGGGCGCCAACTCTTCTTTTTCCTCAATCTTTGGTATCACCTCCTCCTTAACGAACGGTGACTCTTGTTTGATGAAAGGAGGCATCATCTCCTCCTTCAAAACAGTCTCAGCCTTCGACATGGATGCTGCAAGAATCAAAGACAGAAGAGAAAGTCAGACTCAGAAATTGCAGAAAAAACTAAGTGTTGAAGGGCTCTTATGCGCCCAAAGGGCTATGCGCCCAAAGAGCTATGTGCCCAAAGGGCTATGCGCCCAAAGGACAATGCGCCCAAGACAAACATGTGGGCGCATAACGTATAGCAGTACGTGGGTGCATAACATGCCACAACATGTGGGCGCATAACATGGCAACATGTGGGCGCATAACACACCACAGTATTGGCACATGACTTCTGTGGGCGCATAATGTTGCTCACAGAAGTATGTTTGTAGGAACGAAATAGTAAAGCGTAATACTCTAGAGGGGGGGTGAATAGAGTTGGCAGTGGAATAATGCTAATTAAAAATGTTAGCAGCACAATCACAGAATATTAATCACAACTAAAATAATGTAAAGACAAAGTTAAGAGAGCAAACGCAAAGACAACGATGTATACTGGTATCCCTCTGTTGAGGACTAATCCAGTCGGTAGAACTCTTGCTACCAGTTGAATCCACTATTGGAAAAACTGCAAGTTTTCTTACGAAGTCCTTGCAACTTCTACAACGCGAGCTTTGATACGAAGAACTCGTCCAACTTCAAATGTGAAGAGGTATTCTTCAATCAAGCCTTCTGATTACAATCTCTCAGAAACTTCTAGACCGTACCGCACTGGCAAATTGACTAGAGGATTGTAACTGGCTTGGGATCTGAAATTGAAAGCTCTAGAAAACTCTTTGGAAGACTGAAAGCTTTAGATAGAGAGAAGATTGAAAGTGAATGAGTGAGTTGAAATGATCGAAATCCTTCTCTATTTATAGGAGTTCCAAAGGCAGACTTCTGACAGAATTCGGGCAGAATTCGGACAGAACTCTTTGAGCAAATCTCGGTCAAATTCGCAACTGCAGGAGGACCAAGTTCCAAGGATTCAAAATCACAACGGCCACTAACCGAACTCTGGCCGAACTCTGGCCGAACTCGGTCCGAGTTCTGTCAGGGTTAAGTCAGGGTTTAGTTAGGGTTTTGAAAAAGCTTTTGGTGATCTTTGAAAACCTTTTTGAAAACCTTTTTGTAAACCTTTTTGAGAGGTCATTTTAAAAACATTTTGAACTCATTTGAGGGTAGCCTATTTGCTAGTACGACCCGGTGTACAACATATTCCTAGACTCAAATAAAATAAAAAATACATTGCATAAGGAATTATAGACTCGAGTAGGCAAACAGATCTTCGGTCTTGAATTCAGTAGATAGCCAATCTTGATCATGTCCAAGAATCTGAGATGTCCCGTATATCCAGACAGAGTTTAATTAATTATTAAAATCAGGTTGACCATATGACCAATGGGCCAACAATCTCCCATATTTTGATAATTGACAAACTATGAATGATATAACATTAAGCTTGTTCAAAAATATCAAAAAGTAGAAGTAGAATTGTTCATATCCTGTATTCTCAAAAAAAATGTTAGATCTTTAATTTTCTCCCCCTTTGTCACTTAGCAAAATAATTGCAAAAGGGAATGCTCCCCCGTAATCAATGCATAAGTAACAAATAGTGAGAAAACACATATAAAAGAATTAAGATAGAAATAAAGTTTAGATAACACAGGCATGTATTTAAAAAAATCATCACAGGCATGTAATTATACAGACAGTTAGAAAGAATGAAGCAACATAGAGAGAGAGTGCTAGCATAAACTGAAACTGAAACATAGTGATGAAATAAACTGGAATGCCATAAACTGAGGTAAAATAAAATATGTCCATGCAAATAAATAAGTACTGAAGCAAACTACAAAGTGCTGATAATAATCAAAAAAAATACTGATAAGAACTTGGAATGTCGGAGCATTTCCAAGTGTACAATAAAATGTCATTCAAAATCAGATAGTCACATCTCCTCATCATCATCATCATCATCAATAGCGCGACCAGCATATCCTGAAGTACCAGCACCAGAGGTACCAGCGCCAGAAGGATGAGGTGGGGTGCCAGCATAGAACTCACCAACAAAGTCACGAGGTGGAGCACGATCAGGACGGTACCAATCATAGGCGTTACCGGGCTGAAAGTAGGCATGAACAGCCTCATCCTCACAGCGGTAACCAGAGAAAGCTGGATCTCTAGGGATGGAACCGGCTGAATGACCAGTCTGGGCGAAACGAAGATCAGCTAAGGAATTTGCAAGCGCCTGATAACGGGTGACGTCGTGGAACTCACGCTCATGAGCCATGTCCGTCATCGAGACATGCAAAGCAGATAAATGCTGATGTATACCCTCAAATGTCATGGCATACTGATGAGGTGGTGGAGGAGGTACAGTAGGTGGAGCTGTAGCAGTCATGCTACGACGAGATAACTGAAGAAACTTGGGCTCAGGGTCCTGAGTACAAGTCGACAGATCGATATCGAAGTGCTGAAAGATGCGTGGGAGAATCATCACGTAAGAGAGATTTCTATCTCTTGTACGACAACGACCCATCATCTGAATCATGGTCTTAGGGGCAGAAAATGGAATCCCCTTAAGAATGTGATACATGGCAGACAGCTCAAGAGAAGTCACATCATCCTTGGAAGTGGATTTTGGAAGGATAGTGGAATAGATGATGCGATGCAATTCATAGTTAAACAAGTTCAGGTTGTTAGCCTTGAACTTTCCAGAGCGTACTCTATCAGGTGCACAGAGTTCCGCTTTGAAACTTGCGAGTGTCGTGCCTTCGGGGAAATCAAATTCAGTGATATCGACTAGCGGTTCACCTTCGTTAGGGATACCAAGGATCTCCGCTAAGAGGTTATCATCGAAATTGATATCAATACCTCCAACACGAGTGCTCACATCAAAAGTGTCTAATATGAGATTGCAATAAAATAATCTAATGGCATTAGTTGCTATAGAAAAGCATATTTGAACAAAAAGATGTAGCCCTAATGCCTCAAAGAAAAGGCGGTGGTCAGGAAATACAGTCCATTTGACTGGAGCACCTGTGCATATGGATCTCATGGAGAAGTCTCCATACCACAGTAGGGCTTGGTCTAGGGTTTGGAAGAAAAACCCGTCGAACGTACCGTCGCTCGTTTGGACCGACGAGAAGAGGGAATCCGTATACGGATGCGAAGATGACCCTTCCTCACTAGGAGTCGTCTTCTTCCTCTTAGATGGATTGAATTTGGGTGCCATTGTAATAAAAATGCACTAATTGAAAAGTGGAAAAAGATGGAGTTATACCTCTCGAAATCAAAGTATGTTGAAGAGAACGATGAACTCCGCACGAATCCAAATTTTGGATTGATTTACCACTTGGATTGGAAGAAAGAGGATGGTGAAAAGCTAGGGTTTGGGGCTCCTTCGCGGCTGCTGCTGCTGTTATGAATAGTTTGGAAGCAATGAAGAAGAAGGGCTTCTCGGGTTCTGTATATATAACCAGACACCCTCAACCGAACTCGGGCCGAATTCGGTCAGAGCTCTGGCCGAATTCGCCTAGGGTTCTGTATAGTTAATTTTTGCCATTCTTTTTCATTGTCTCATTTTAAATATTTAATTCAAAGATTAGTTATTTTAGCCTTCAATTAACATAATTAATATTATTTTATGAATTAAATGTCGTTACACAGCGACTGTCTCAGATTAGCTGTAGGAGTACTCTTCCAGCTGGCGGAGGTTCACCGGGGAACTCTTAAGTACCGCTTCGCTTCAACCGTAGTTGTGGTGACAGACAGACTCTTTATTGGCTTGTCTCTAATACAGTTTTTGCATAATGATATATAATCATAAAACAAAATTAATTAATATTATTGATGTCCAAAATTCCTAATTCTCGACGTAAATAATTGAAACGATCTTCCGCTAGAGGTTTAGTGAAGATGTCAGCTAGTTGATTTTCAGTATCTATGTACACAAGGTTTATATCTCCATTTTGATGATGATCTCTAAGAAAATGATGTCGAATCTCGATATGTTTAGTACGAGAGTGACATACTGGATTCTTAGTCAAATTAATAGTGCTCGTGTTATCACAGAAAATGAGAATATGTGTGTAAAATAAATCATAGTCTTCTAGGGTTTGTTTCATCCACAAAATCTGAGCACAATAACGTCCTGCGGCGATGTACTCAGCCTCTGTTGTTGATAGGGCTACAGAATTTTGCTTTTTACTAAACCATGAGACTAAAGCCTTGCCTAAGAAATGACAAGTGCCACTGGTACTTTTTCTATCAACTTTGCATCCAGCAAAATCTGCATCCGAATAACCAATAAGGTCAAAGGACTTAGTTTTGGGATACCACAAGCCAACAGAAGAAGTGCCCTTAAGGTATCGAAAGATACGCTTAACTACAGACAAATGTGATTCCTTTGGGTTAGCTTGAAAACGTGCACACAGGCAAACACTAAACATTATATCTGGACGACTAGCAGTTAAATAAAGTAAACTACCAATCATACCTCGATACTTACGTGTGTCGACTGGCTTGCCTTGTTTATCTGAATCAAGCTTTGTTGAAGTTGCCATTGGAGTGCCAATAGGTTTGACTTTGTCCAGATCGAACTTCTTTAACAAGTCTTTTGTGTACTTGGCTTGATTTATGAACGTCCCATTATCAGTTTGTTTGATTTGCAGTCCGAGAAAGAATTTCAGCTCTCCCATCATGCTCATCTCAAACTCATTCTGCATACACTTAGAAAATTCTCGACACAGAGATTCATCAGTAGACCCAAATATAATATCATCAACATAGATTTGAATTAAAAGAAGTTTGCCATTAAAAGGCTTAATAAACAGTGTAGTATCAACCTTGCCTTTTGAAAAGCCGTTGTCAAGTAGAAAAGAGCTTAGACGATCATACCAAGCACGAGGGGCTTGTTTTAAATCGTATAAGGCTTTCTTCAACTTGAAAACATGATCAGGGTTTTTGAAATCCGTGAAACCTGGAGGTTGTGCTACAAAAACTTCTTCTTTTATAAAACCATTTAAAAAAGCACTCTTGACATCCATTTGAAAAAGTTTGAAATCATGAAAACATGCAAATGCACATAACATGCGAATGGATTCTAATCTCGCAACTGGGGCATAAGTCTCATCGTAGTCGATACCTTCTTCTTGATTGTATCCTTGAGCTATGAGTCGAGCCTTATTACGAGTCACTAAACCATTCTCATTTAGTTTATTTCGGAATACCCAACGGGTGCCAATGACCGGATGATCAATAGGCTTGGGAACAAGTTCCCAAACTTGATTCTGTTCAAATTGGTTTAATTCCTCTTGCATAGCATCTATCCAAAAACTATCACTACATGCTTCATCAATAGTTTTGGGTTCTAGCTGTAAAATAAATGCAACACTAGAAACAATATCTCTACTAGATATACGAGTACTTACTCCTTTGGTAATATCACCAATTACCAAATCTTTTGGATGATCAGCTGTAAATTTCAACTTTTTCGGTAGATTCTGAAGGTAGCTGGTTCCTGGATCTTCTCTAGGAGGTTCAGCTAGTGCAGAGCTTGGTTGAGAATCAGCTGGAGTTGTGCTTAGTACAGATGTATCTTCGTCATTGTCATCGATAGTCATTTGATTCAATTCATCAAAAGTAACATTGATTGACTCTTCGATGATCATGGTACGTTTGTTGAAGACTCTGTATCTTTTGCTCTTGGCCGCATAACCTAAAAATATACCTTCATCGGCCTTTTCATCAAATTTTCCCAAATTGTCTTTTGTATTAAGAATAAAACATTTACAGCCAAATATTCTAAAGTATGAAACTGAAGGAATTCTATCAAACCATAACTCAAATGGAGTCTTCTTCGATTTGGGTCGAATTAGAACTCTATTGAAAACAAAGCAAGCTGTATTGACAGCTTCAGCCCAAAAATATTTGGGTAGACTAAACTGGTTTAACATCACTCTAGCCATTTCGGTTAGAGTTCTGTTCTTACGTTCCACAACTCCATTTTGTTGTGGAGTCCTAGGGCAGGAGAACTCGTGTATAAAACCGTGTGTCACAAAATTGCTCAAAATCAGCATTCTCGAATTCGCCTCCATGATCGCTTCTTATGCGAGTGATCATGTAACCTTTTTCATTCTATACTTTCTTGCAAAAGGCGACAAATTCGGATAATACATCATTCTTGCGTGTCAAGAAATATACCCATGTGTATCTAGAGAAATCATCTACAATTACGAAAGCATAAAGTTTACCTCCGAGGCTAGTAACTCTGCTAGGACCAAATAAGTCCATATGAAGCAATTGTAGAGGTCTAGTAGTACATACTGCGTTTACTGATTTGAATGTGGATCTGGTAGCTTTGTTCCTTTCACATTGACTGCATACTGAATCCTTCTTGAATGTAATGTCCGGTAAACCGCGTACTAGCTTCTTTGTGGATAATCTTGATATTGTATCCATATTAGCGTGACCGAGTCTCATATGCCACAGATGACTCTCATCACTCTTGGCCATTAAGCATCTACCTGAAATGTTAGTTTCTTCTAACAAATAGAAAACATATATATTGTCTTCTCTGATACCTTCAAAGATAGTACTACCAGTTGAGCTATCAACTATAGTACATTTGTCTTTGCCAAAGTTGATTCCATAACCATGATCAGCTAGGTGACTTATGCTGAGTAGGTTATGTTTCAACTCGGTAACCAGACAGACATCCTTAATCGCAGGATAGGGAGACTTACCAACATCACCGATACCAATAATATACCCTTTCAAGTTATTACCGAAGGAGACATAGCCTTCCTTCTTTTTCTTCGACAATATTGCAAATAGGGTAGCGTTACTGGTCATATGCCGTGAGCAACCGCTGTCGAGGATCCATTTGCTTCTAGCATGTGAAGAGTGTTCCACCTACAAAACAGTTTGCAGATAAAACTTTTGGTACCCATTTCTTGTAGGGTCCTGAATTGTTAGCTTTTGGTATCCAGGCATAAATATTTAAATCTACAAGCTTTTTTATTCTACATGCAGATGAAATATGACCAATGAGGCCACAATAGTGACATTGTGCATGTCGAGTGTTGAAAGCTGAGTGGTGTGCATGGTTGGTAGGTTTGGGTTTTCTAGTATAGAAGAAAGCATGCCTATAATCCTGTTTGGGCTTAACCTTTTGGGGTAAAGGTTTTATATGGTTGGGTCTGACAGTGTTTGGCTTGGGAATGTTCCAATTTTTCGGTAAGTGACACGTGTTAGGGAAGGAAGCAGCAGGCTCAGGCTATTTTCTTAACCTAATTTTCAATCTTTTGGAAGTGTCATACAACTTAGTATAATCAGAAGTAAGTGATTCCATTCTGATTTGTGCACATCGAAGACTTTTCTTCTCTATAGAAAGTTCTTCCTTGAGTTGGTCAATAATTTTGTCTTTCTCTTCAGATGACTTGGTAGTCTCGTGTAATAAGAGCTTTATTGAAGAAAGCTCACCAGACTCACTAATATTATTTCTAACCTCAGCTAGTAGGTCGGTAAGTCTACCTATTTCACCTTTGTACTCTTTGAGTACCTTCTTAGAGGTCTGATACTTGCTACGCAGTTTTCTGTAATCAGTCATCAGGTCACTGAAGGCATCTCCTAATTGCTCAAAGGTGAAGTCATCATAAGTATCGACTACAGGTTCAGTAGGTACCTGATCGGATGCCATAAAGCATACGTTTGCAGCGTCTTCTGATTGTTCGTCTTCTAAGTCGTTAGCTTCACTTTTATGCCATATGCTGTTGTTGGCATATTTCCGTGATGTTGATCTCTTCAGGTTCCCTTTTTCATACCTGTTACTCTTCTTGCTTGATGATGAGTTTGTGGGACAATCCTTCTTCATGTGTCCCTTCTTCTTGCAACCATAGCAGACAGCATCTTCTTGATACCAGTTATTGCTGTTGTTCTCTTTGACTCTCTTCTCATGTCTCATGAATCTTTTGAACTTCCTTGCTAGGAGTGCTTGATCTTCAGCGTCAGATCTACTGCTGTCTGAGTCACCTTCAGCAGCTTTTCTGTGCTGAGCCTTGAGAGCGATTGTCTTCTCCTTTGGTGCAGGCTCTTCAAAATCTTGTAGCTCCAGTTCATGAGTGAGTAGCTTACCCATGAGTACTTCGAGGGACATAGTTGTGAGGTCGTTCCCTTCAATGATTGCAGTAGCCTTTGGAATCCAGTTCTTGGTGAGAGCTCGCAGGAGTTTGCGAATCTTTTTATGGTTACTGTAATCTTTGCCTAGGGAGGACAAAGGATTTACAATATCCAAGAACCTCTCGAACATTTGTGTAACTGTTTCGTTGGGCTTCATCTTGAACGCCTCGTACTCTTGAGTAAGTCTGCTGACTTTAGATTCCTTGACTTGAGTCGTGCCTTCATGCGTGACTTCAAGTAGCTTCCATACTTCATTAGCCGTTGTGCAGATAGACATCCTGTTAAATTCAGTTCTGTCTAAAGCACAAAAAGAGCATTAATGGCATGTGCGTCAAGACTGGCCCTTTTTTTTTCTTCCTCTGTATATCTGCTATGGGGTTTTTCAACTAAAACTCCATCAACATTTATACGAGGTGGCTTTTGATAGCCATCAAGAACAATGGACCATAAATCAAAGTCAAGAGATTTCAAGAAGAAACTCATCCGTGTTTTCCAATATGTATAATTCGTACAATCAAACAGTGGGGGTCTGTTTGTGGCCTGGCCTTCACTTGTGAATTTCACAGTTGCCATGTGTTGTGCTGTGATCTATATAACAGTTAATTAAAATGAATAAATAATTGCACTGTTACCTTTGCTTTACCTGTAACACCCGCTCTGATACCAATTATAGGAACGAAATAGTAAAGCGTAATACTCTAGAGGGGGGGAGGGTGAATAGAGTTGGCAGCGGAATAATGCTAATTAAAAATGTTAGCAGCACAATCACAGAATATTAATCACAACTAAAATAATTTAAGACAAAGTTAAGAGAGCAAACGCAAAGACAGCGATGTATACTGGTATCCCTCTGTTGAGGACTAATCCAGTCGGTAGAACTCTTGCTACCAGTTGAATCCACTATTGGAAAAACCGCAAGTTTTCTTACGAAGTTCTTATAACTTCTACAATGCGAGCTTTGATACGAAGAACTCGTCCAACTTCAAATGTGAAGAGGTATTTTTCAATCAATCCTTCTGATTACAATCTCTCAGAAACTTCTAGACCGTACCGCACTGGCAAATTGACTAGAGGATTGTAACTGGCTTGGGATCTGAAATTGAAAGCTCTAGAAAACTCTTTGGAAGACTGAAAGCTTTAGATAGAGAGAAGATTGAAAGTGAATGAGTGAGTTAAAATGATCGAAATCCTTCTCTATTTATAGGAGTTCCAAAGGCAGACTTCTGACAGAATTCGGGCAGAATTCGGACAGAACTCTTTGAGCAAATCTCGGTCAAATCCGCAACTGCAGGAGGACCAAGTTCCAAGGATTCAAAATCACAATGGCCACTAACCGAACTCTGGTCGAACTCTGGCCGAACTCGGTCTGAGTTCTGTCAGGGTTAAGTCAGGGTTTAGTTAGGGTTTTGAAAAAGCTTTTGGTGATCTTTGAAAACCTTTTTGAAAACCTTTTTGTAAACCTTTTTGAGAGGTCATTTTAAAAACATTTTGAACTCATTTGAGGGTAGCCTATTTGCCAGTACGACTCGGTGTACAACATATTCCTAGACTCAAATAAAATGAAAAATATATTGCATAAGGAATTACAGACTCGAGTAGGCAAACAGATCTTCGGTCTTGAATTCAGTGGATAGCCAATCTTGATCATGTCCAAGAATCCGAGATGTCCAGTATATCCAGACAGAGTTTAATCAATTATTAAATCAGGTTGACCATATGACCAATGGGCCAACAATGTTGCCTTAGGCGCATGTGCCCAGACAGAAGAAAAGTCTGAGCGTCACAAATTAACGTTCGAGACTTTGTTTTTGAGGCGTGGCCTCACCCAGAATTGGGTCCTGGACTGGTGAGGATGCTGCCTCAGGAGGAGAGCCACTCGGTGCAGCTCCCTTGTCCTTCATAGATCTCTTGGCGACTTTGGGAGACATGGTTCGTAAGAAAGAAGATGAAGATTCTTTTTGAAGGTTCTAAGAGAGGAGGATAATGAACTTTCTCTCTCCTTCAGAGCCTATTTATAGGCATGGGCCACTTCCTATGCGCCTAATATTTCTATGCGCCTATGCGCCCATTGTGCGCTATACGCCCACCATAGCTTATGTGCCCACGTGAAGATTCAGCCTTTTGCACACTATACGACTACCACTTGCTGACGTGGACAACTATAAACGATGGACCTCTTCAAATTCTATCCCGATGAATCTGTCAGTTCAGATTTTTGAGAAAGATCTCAACACTCGTCTCTCTGACAGGCTGGCCAAATGTTGTGCGCCCAATGAGTAGACGGTCCATGCTTCTTTCAAAGTATTTCGAACTCGTCCAAGTATCAAAAACTTTGAAGGGGTCTTATAGAAGCATGAAAATTTTAGCAATGAAGTCTTATGCGCCCAAGCCAATAAGAACATATGCGCCCAAGCCAATGAGGACATATGTGCCCAAGTCATCCTGTGAAGCTCCATGCGCCCAAGTATCCTGTGAAGCTCCACGCGCCCAAGCCACCCAATGAAGGTCTATGCGCCCAAGACAAGCTCCCCCAGAAGGAGGGCGCATAGCCTAAAACAGGGCTATGCGCCCAAGCCTGACTCGGTCAAAGCCATGATCAAAATATGCACCAAAGCGTAAGATCACGTCAGTCCCCACGAGCAGTCATGCACGAAGCATGCAGCCACATCAACGCCACGACCAACCCACGATCTTGCAGCATACATGCACCTACACCCTATGCGCCCAAGGCAGAACTATGTGCCCATATGAAAACCAGTGTATTTTTCTCATGTGGGCGCATAACATCATTCCAGCTCAGAAACTACTATAAAAGGGGTCTCATCACTCTTCAAAAGGGAGAACGGAGAGCATTTTCAAGAGCCAAATTACTGTACTTCTTGCCAGTAAGCCGAAAGTCAGCAATTTTCTTAGGTTTTCTCCCACTTTTGTAATCGGAGTGTCAACGGAGTAAAGGAGCAACTGCCGTTCGATCTCCATCATCCCATTCTCCAGAATTCTTTTTTGTACTCGGAGATCCTCAACACAGGATCTCTGAGGCATACTCGATTTGTGGTGCCTTACGCCAATAAAGAAAAGACAGCGTTTCTTCTTCTTTTGTGTGTGTCCACAATCACTAACAAAAATTTACTCCACATGAAGCTCCATATTACTCTATTTGTTTTTTAGAAGGAATTCAAAATTCCTAAACTTTAGAATCTCCAACTAACTTCAAATTGGAGGAAAACAAATAATAAAGAAAAAGAATTAAAATTTGCAAATTCATAATTTTTCTGTAACATATATATATATATTTTTTTTTCTGTAACATATATATATATATATATATATATATATATATATATATATATATATATATATAAATATAAATATAAATATAAATATAATATATATATATATATATATATATATATATATATATATATATATATATATATATATATATATATATATATATATATAACATACGCAAATGACCTCTAGCCTAGTGGTTAAGAAACATGCATGCGGCCCAAGTGGTCGGAGTTTGAGTCCCAGTGGGGTCCAGTTTGCCACAATTACCATTGCTTCAAAAGAAATATATATGAATATATATAAAATATATATAAATAAATAAATAAATAAATAAATAAATAAATAAATAAATAAATAAATAAATATATATATATATATATATATATATATATATATATATATATATATATATATATATATCCACAATGATAGTTCTTTCCTTGACCAAATTCCCCTCCTCATTAACGACACCGACAACGCCCAGTTGAACCGCTTACCCACGGTTCAGGAAGTTAAAGATGCAGTGTGGGCCCTGAACGAGCACAGTGCGCCAGGCCCGGACGGATTCTCGGGGGTATTCTTTCGCACATGCTGGAATATCATCAAGCAAGACTTCACCGAAGAGGCAATCGCCTTCTTCGAAGGTGCTATATATCCCAAAGCCATATCTAGTGCCAACCTGATTCTTATCCTTAAAAAGACAATCCGGAATCCTTCCGTGACTTTCGCCCCATTAGTCTTTGCAACTTCACCAACAAGATCATATCCAAGGTGATCGCAACCAGAATGGCTGGTATTCTTCCCAGGATCATTTCGGAGGAGCAAAGCGGGTTCGTTCGCGGGAGGAACATCCAGGACAATATTATGCTGGCCCAAGAGTTAATCACCTGCATGAAATTTCCAGTGAGGGGAGGTAACATTGCCGTTAAAATCGACATGGAGAAAGCTTATGACAGACTGGACTGGCAATTCATGATCTGGGTTTTCAGAGTATTCGATTTTTCGAAAACTTGGATAAACATAGTCTGGAGATCCATCAGCAACTCGTGGTTCTCCACGGTCATCAATGGCCACGCTGAAGGTTTTTTTAAATCCCACCGCGGTGTGAGACAAGGAGACCCACTATCATCCACTGTTTTCATCATTGCAGCTGACGCTCTGAGTAGGAACCTTAACAATATAATCAACACCCCCAACTTACAGCACTATCATACATCCAGCGGTTGCCCTATCATCACCCACCTGGCATTCGCAGACGACTTACTCATCTTCTCTTCCGAAGACGAAAGTGCGGTGGCGGTGGTTCACAACACCCTGCTGAGGTACTCAAGATGCTCCGGCCAGAAAATCAATCATTCGAAGAGCGTTATCTACGCCCACCACAACACCGACAGAGTGCACACCAATAACCTATCCAACTTAACTTCCTTTTCGATTGCTAAGCCCCCGTTCACCTACCTCGGGTGCCCATTAGTGTACGGGAAATCCTCCGTCGGCATCTACGAGGAATTGATCGCCAGAATCAGGAAGAAACTAGAAGGGTGGCACAATGCCACCCTATCTCCTGGTGGCAAGATGATCCTCATCAATCACGTGCTATCCTCCATCCCCATCCATACCCTTGCTGCATGCTCGCTGCCCATTAAGGTTCTTTCCTCGATCGAACAGATCTTTTGTAATTTCTTCTGGGGGATAAGCAACGACAAGGACAAGCATCATTGGGCTAGCTGGGATACTATGGCTCACCCGACTGGAGAGGCGGGATTGGGATTCACCAGGCTCGCCCACATTGTTAAAGCATTCTCGATGAAAGTATGGTGGAAACTTCGTACGAGCAACAACTTATGGAGAAGGTTTATGAAAGCCAGATACTTCAAACATATCCACCCCTCCATGGCCATTCCCAACTATAGATCCTCAGCGGCCTGGTGTCGCATCCTTATTGGCCGCGATCTTGTCGAGCCCGCGATGAGACTAAAACTCAGAGAGGGCGAGTCGAACCCATTCCTAAAAAGATGGGTTGGAGACAGCATGATCCCGAATCTTACGGAGACCCCGAGAGATTGTATAATCAGAGACTTGTGGAACCCCTCCACTGAAGACTGGAACTGGGACCAGATTCATGAGTGAGCCGACATCGATGCAGCAGATAGCATTCGCGAGAGAGGGATTCGCATCGGGGGCGAGGCAGATGCGTTGATATGGACCCTTGAGGCGTCGGGGGCATTCTCGGTGAGGTCGGCGAGAAACGCTATCCGGGAAGCCGGTCGGCCGCTCCTCCCCATGGCTCTCTATTGGCATTCCTGTATTCCCAAGAAGTGGTCCTTCCTCTTGTGGAGGGTCCTCAGAAAGAAACTGCCAACAGACGACATCCTCAACACCATCGGGATTAGCTTAACATCAGCTTGCTCCTGCTGCTCCGAGCGTCAGACGGAGACTATCGATCACATCTTCCGACACGGGATACTGCCAGACAGGACTTGGACTACCCTCAACCAGCTATTCAACATTGTGCAAGAAGGCGGACGCTTCCACGATCTTCTGGCATCCTGGGGCTCTGTCTTCCATAGCCACTAGATCGTCGCAGCAGCCACTACATGGGCCATTTGGAAGAATCACAACAAAGCAAGATATGAGGATCACCAATACTCGGCAGACCAACTCCTTCGGGAGATCGTCCGACAATGTCACAAGCGGAGCACTCTGTGTTCCCACAGTCCGAGTACATTTTGGTCGGTGCTACCCCTGTAGCCCTCGGCGATTGTTTCGTCTTCTTCCCTCCCTCTTTTAGCGGATTTCCTGTAAAGGCTTCGGCATTTTGCGCCTTGTATACGGTTTTGTCTACGATTTTTGCCGTCTTTAATAAATAGAGGGTGTTTCCAAATATATATATATATATATATATATATATATATATATATATATATATATATATATATATATATATACCCTCACACCCAGGCTATCCACTGACACAACCCCATGGCACGTGGTTGGACACACTGTGTCCTAGACCACTCGACACACATACACGAGGCTGTGCTGTGTTCTGATTCGTGTTTGACACTCTGTTAGACACGACTCGTGGACACATTTGGATACACCCCACTTGCTGATACGCATTCACACATACACCCCTGTCCTATTTACCAGTCTTACATTGATTTAGGTTTTCGATTGAAGGTTGATGTCTGCTGCTGCTATTCTAGTTCAGTTGGAGTAGGTTTTCGATTGAAGGTTGATGTCTGATGCTGCTATTCTAGTTCAGTTGGAGTGGGTTGTTGATATATATATATATATATATATATATATATATATATATATATATATATATATATATATATACGACCCAGATTAACTCCGGGCGGCGCCCACGCCCCTCTTCGTCCCCTTTCGCTGATGACTTCTCCGCTCCCTCCTCCCCTTGATCCCCCGCGGGCTCTTCCATGGCCCTTGGACCTCCAAGCGATCCTAGGGCAGCCGTCGGAGCCTCCCCCGACAGCCCCTCCCAAGTATTCCCCAGCGAATACACCCTCCCTCCTTCGTTCACCCCCATGCCCCCTTCATTCCTGACCTCATCGGTGGCTAGCCCACCTAACCCCAGCTCCTTCCGCTCCCCGTCGGCGATCCGGAGTCGGCTAGAGTATCTTCGAACCTCTTCCAGCAGGTGTCAGGAGCTGGATGCAAATCTTGTATGTATTGGGAAAGAAATGCGGAAACCTTTCCCCAAACCGGAGAGTACCTGCAAGAGGACCGAGCAATACAAATGCACGAACCCAAAAACAAACACACAAAACAATCTACGCAGACAAGAGAATTTTTGACGTAGAAAACCCTTGCGGGAAAAAACCACGGGACGATCGGAGTCCAACCCTGAGAAGCCTCCACTAATGGAATAGAAGAATTACACCCTCTACAAACTCCTCCCGATCCAAATCGGATCCCCACAACACACAGAGATAAGAACAATGATTACAAGGCTACGAAGAGCGAGAACGACGAGTAGAAATTACCCGAACACGATCTCCTTCGAATAGCGACCTTCAATCCTCCGTCTTCTTCTCCGAAGTTGTAATGGCACTCTTGCCTCCTTCCTCTCTCAAAGTTGTGTTGCCTTTGCGATAATGATGCACGCTCAATTAGGGTTGGAAAATCCCAATATAACTCCCTAATCCCGTAGCAAACCTGGACCGTTGGATTAGATCCAATGATGAAAACTCATCCTAAAATCCGCTTCAGCCCCCGACGACACAGAGTTCGGCCAGAACTCTGTGTCGAGCAAACAGAACCTCACGCCAATATTCTGGAGGAGCCAGACCGAGTTCGGCCCGAACTCGCCATGGGACCGAGTTCGGCCCGAACTCGGATCCCCTGTTCCAGAACCTCCCATGGAGCAGCAGCAGCAGCAACTCTGACTTCCCGAGCTTCTTCGACACACGAACGGCGCTCGTCGCACTCCGGGGTCTTCTCCACATAGGTTGGGAACCCCATCCACTCCAACAAATCTCCCCCGTCACAACTATGGGGTGGATGTCGTCATCCCGACGATCTGTCTGCAGTACTCAAACTTTCCCCTTGGTAGAATCTTCGTGAACATATCAGCTCCGTTGTCATCTGTATGAACCTTCTCAAGCTCCGCGTCCTTCTTCTCAACCACATCCCGTATCCAATGATACCGAGTCTCGATGTGCTTGGACCGGCTATGAAACGTCTGATTCTTTACAAGATGGATAGCACTCTGACTGTCGCAAAGCAAAGTATACTGCTCTTGCTTCAGTCCCATTTCCTGCAACAGCTTCTTCATCCACAATAGCTCATTGCAAGCCTCCGTCGCCGCAATGTACTCTGCCTCTGTCGTCGACAAGGCAACACACTTCTGCAACTGCGACTGCCACGATACTGCTCCTCCCGTAAACATCATCACGTAGCCCGAAGTCGATCGCCTCGTGTCTACATCTCCAGCCATATCAGCGTCGGTATACCCAACCAGCTTCGGCTCGTCACCACCAAAGGAAAGTCTCCAACCAGTAGTGCCCTGAAGATAACGTAGAATCCACTTGACCGTACTCCAATGTACCCTTCCAGGATTTGAAAGATACCTGCTAACCGTACCAACTGCATGAGCAATATCTGGCCTCGTACACACCATAGCATACATAAGGCTTCCCACAGCTGAGGCATATGGAAATCGCTCCATATCTTCCTTTTCGTCCTCGGTAGATGGACACTGTTCCTCAGTGAGCTTAAAGTGAGCCGCGAGGGGGGAACTCACTTTCTTCGATACGTCCATCCCGAAACGCTGAAGTACCTGGTGAATGTACTTCTTTTGGGACAAGTGTAGCAGCTTGGACTCTCTCTCTCGGCTGATCTCCATCCCAAGAATAGTCTTCGCTGCGCCCAAATCCTTTATAGAGAAGGCCACGCCCAGCTGGCGCTTCAACTCCGCTATCCTAGTGGCATTCCGACCCACTAATAGCATATCATCAACATAGAGCAACAAAATGATGAAATCATCATCGGTAAAATACCTCACAAATGCACAATGATCCAACGTCGTCCGTGCATAACCATGCTCCCCCATAAACGACTCGAACTTCCTGTACCACTGCCTCGGAGCCTGCTTCAGACCATACAAGCTTTTCCTCAACCGGCAGACCAAATGTGACTTGCCCTTCTCACAGAATCCCTCTGGCTGCTCCATGTACAACTCCTCCTCAAGATCACCATAGAGGAATGCCGTCTTCACGTCCATCTGCTCGACCTCCAAGTCGAGACTGGCTGCTAATGCTAGCACCACCCGAATAGACGAATGCTTGACGACAGGCGAAAAGATCTCATCATAATCCACGCCTTTCCGCTGACCGTAGCCTTTGACTACCAGCCTCGCTTTGTATCGAGGGCGAGTAGCATCATCCGTCTGCTTCACTCTGAACACCCATGGATTCTTCAAAGCCTTCTTGTCCTTTGGCAACCGTACCAGATCATAAGTGGAATTGGTGTACAAGGAACTCATCTCCTCCTGCATAGCCTCCATCCACTCCTGCCTGTGTTCGTCTTCCATAGCCTCTGTAAAACTTTCGGGCTCTCCCCCGTCAGTTAATAGCACATACTCATCTGGTGAGTATCTCGTAGATGGTCGACGATCCCTGTCACTCCTTCTCAGTGGAGCCACTGGTGCTGGCTGTATACCGACAGCCTCCTCCCCTTCAGGAACTACCTCTCTGGCATGCTCATCCTCCTGAGGGACACCCTGACCACCATCAGTAGGCTGATGATCAAGGTTGGGAGCAACTCCATGTACCGGCTCCCCCATAACTGGATCCTCTGCGATGTCCTCTGGAAACTGCTCGAAGCAAAATGACTCTAACTCAGATAATTCCTCAGCCTCAGAAGGCGTCTCAGAATCCTGAGTGTTGGTCATGGTCTGATCCTCGACGAACACCACGTCCCTGCTTCTGTAGAGCTTTCCTTCCACTGGGTCGTAGAGTCTATAGCCAAACTCATCCCGACCGTAGCCGACAAAGATGCATCGTCTCGTCTTCGGCTCAAGTTTGGTCCTCTTGTCATTCGGTACATGCACGAAGGCTTTACAACCAAACGCCCGCAGGTGATTGTATGACGGCTCTTTGTCGTACCATACTTTGTCAGGCACATCACCCTGCAAAGGAGCACTAGGAGACAAATTAATAATATAAGCAGCTGTGAGAAGAGCCTCACCCCAATAACTGCCCGGCAAGTTTGCTTCTGACAGCAAACACCGTACCCTCTCCATCAGTGTCCTGTTCATGCGCTCCGCTACACCATTGAGCTGAGGTGTCTTGGGCAGAGTCTTCTGGTGTCGTATCCCTTGCTCTCTGCAATACGCATCAAAGGGACCGATGTATTCGCCGCCATTGTCGGACCGAACACACAATAACTTCTTGCCCATCTCCCTTTCAACAGAGGCCTGAAACTTCTTGAAAGTAGGCAGCACCTGATCCTTGGTCTTTAAGGCATAGACCCAAACCTTCCTGGAATAGTCATCAATAAAGGTTACAAAGTAAGAAGCACCACCAAGAGATTTTACCTTCATAGGACCGCAGACATCCGAGTGAATCAACTCGAGCAACGCCGGCTTCCTCGAACTTGGGTGACTTTAGAAAGACACCCTATTTTTCTTCCCAGCTAAACAGTGTGTGCACTTCTCCAACTTTGTAGACTTGAGCCCCGGAATCACTTTCCTGTTCACTAAGTAGCTCATCCCCTTCACGCTGATATGGCCGAGCCGCCTGTGCCACAACTCGGTAGACGCATCACTGACTGCGTTCACCTTCTGTACCCCCTCTGCGCTCCCCTCCATATAGTAGAGACCGGACTTCTTGCTTCCTCTGGCAATCACCAACGAACCCCTGGAAAGCTTCCACTGACTGTTCCCGAATAGACTGAAGAATCCCTCGTCATCCAACCTTCCAACCGACACCAGGTTGAAACGGATATCAGGGACATGACGAACATCCTTGAGAACAAGAACCGCACCCGTCTTCGTTCTCAAATGCACATCTCCAACGGCAACCGCCTTCGACACATCTCCGTTGCCCATCTTCAACACGCCACAGTCTCCTGTCGTGTAAGTGGCAAACAGTGCCCTATTGTGAGATACATGTGCTGAAGCCCCTTAGTCCACCAGCCAAGAATTGTCGTCGCAGGCGAGGTTAGTAATGACCTCATCACCTACGACGATCACATCGCCTCCATGCACCGAGGCCACCGCTGTAGTGTTCTCCTCTTGCTTCCCCTTGTTGCCTTTCTTCTCTCTCTTCCAAGCGAAACAATTCTGCTTGATATGGCCCTTCTTACCGCAATGGTAACACTCCGAGTCCTCGTTCCGACCTTTGGACTTTCCCCTGCTCTTGTCTCTGCCACCACCTGGATCCCTGCTTTTGCCCCTTCCGCGGCTCTCTGAAACCAATGCCTCTGAGTGGTGGGATGTGGATGAAGTGTCTTGAGAACGTCTCCGCATCTCTTCATTCAACATCCCGCTCTTGGCAAACTCCAGACTGACCACGCCCTCTGGAGCAGAAGCGATCATAGATACTCGTACGGTCTCCCACGAGTCTGGCAAAGTACACAGCAGCCATAGTCCCTGAACTTCGTCGTCGAACTTGACTTCCATAGAAGATAGCTGGTCAACCACGCCCTAGAACTCACTCAAGTGATCCAAAATAGACGCCCCATCCTTGTACCGCAGACCCATCATCGTCCGGATCAGGAACAACTTATTTACCCCGGTCTTCTTCGCATACAAGGATTCCAGCTTATCCCATAATGTCTTTGCGTGCTCAATATTGGCAACGTAGTTGTACACATTCTCGTCAACAAACTGCCGTATGTACCCACACACCTGTATGTGCTCGAATGTCCAGTCCTCCTCGGATTTATCACTGGGCTTCTCGGATGCAAACACGGGTAGATGCAGCTTATTGACAAACAGCAAATCTTTCATCTTGCTCCGCCAATAGTGATAATTGGTGCCGTTCAGGTTCACCATGCGCACCGACTTCGCGTCCATCTCTCCTCTCTGGTTTCTTTGTCAACTACTGACACCCTTCTGAATTCCAGAACCTGGCTCTGATACCACTCTATTGGGAAAAAAATACGGAAACCTTTCCCCAAATCGGAGAGTACCTGCGAGAGGACCGAGCAATACAAACGCACGAACCCAAAAACAAACACACAAAACAATCTACGCAGACACAGAGAATTTTTGACGTGGAAAACCCTTGCGGGAAAAAACCACGGGACGATCGGAGTCCAACCCTGAGAAGCCTCTACTAATAGAATAGAAGAATTACACCCTCTACAAACTCCTTCCGATCTAAATCGGATCCCCACAACACTCAGAGATAAGAACAATGATTACAAGGCTACGAAGAGCGAGAACGACGAGTAGAAATTACCCGAAAACGATCTCCTTCGAATAGCGACCTTCAATCCTCTGTCTTCTTCTCCGAAGTTGTAATGGCACTCTTGCCTCCTTCCTCTCTCAAAGTTGTGTTGCCTTTGCGATAATGATGCACGCTCAATTAGGGTTGGGAAATCCCAATATAACTCCCTAATCCCGCAGCAAACCTGGACCGTTGGATTAGATCCAATGATGAAAACTCATCCTAAAATCTGCTTCAGCCCCCGACGACACAGAGTTCGGCCAGAACTCTGTGTCGAGCAAACAGAACCTCACGCCAACATTCTGGAGGAGCCAGATCGAGTTCGGCCCGAACTCGCCATGGGACCGAGTTCGGCCCGAACTCGGATTCCCTGTTCCAGAACCTCCCATGGAGCAGCAGCAGCAGCAACTCTGACTTCCCGAGCTTCTTCGACACACGAACGACGCTCGTCGCACTCCGAGGTCTTCTCCACATAGGTTGGGAACCCCACCCACTCCAACAGTATGGAGGTAGGCGGTCTGTCCGATGCCTCTTTGGGAGACGTGTTTGCTACTACATCGGCTTCCTTACCTTTTCAAATTTTAAAACCTGCCTCGATGCTCATGAGTCCCCCTTCAGAAGTGGCGTCTGCTTCCTTATGGATTAGCGCTCGCCTGGTGGAGCTCAGTCCGGTTCAGGCACTGGAGCCTACACAGCTGTAGACGCGAGTGGCACCCACCTCCTGCCAGATGGCGCTGCCTGCACAGCAGAGAACGTGAGTGGCGCCCACCTCCTGCTAGATGGTGCCTTAGCCGTTGGGCTCACCCCAGGCGCCACAGAGTTTGTGCCTTCAGTTGGCGCTAGCGCCTGCTCGCGGAACAGTGCCCGTTCAGTATAGAACAGTGAGGTATGCACTCGACTGTTTGGAGCCAAGCCCCTCGTAGACAGCGATCTCCCTCACTCTTCCCAAGCCGGCGGCCACTTCGGTGGTGTCGTGCCTTGCGGTGCTACACCCTTTGTGGGTAGCGCTCTCTCACCGCTCCCCGAGGTGGCCCCCCTTCGGTTGTCGCTCCTTCGGCGCACAGCCGGCCGGGCCCTTCAAGCTTGCGTACCATGCGTGAGGCGACAGACATCAGGCGCCATCTTGCGCATGTGCATGTCACACAGAACTTATCATCACCTCGACGAGCCACTTCCCTGCGCTGCCCGGGGCTTGCAATTCCAGCTCCTCGGAGTTCACCTCCGTACCCCCCTCCAGCCTGGCGCTATGTCTTTTACAGATAAGCCAAAATCTAATCGCCCTATCTCACACTTCTCTCTAGTTACTGAAGTCGCGCTTCCATAGGTCGAGTTTCCCTCTCCGACAGACTCCTACGACATTTCTGTGCCATTCTCTGCTTCCGACATCTCTGCTTTGTCTGCAACCCTGTCGCGTACCTTTGTTCTGAAATTCTCACCCACCTGCCCGAAACTGCCTCGGGTTCAGGCCATGGTCGACAAATAGGGCCTCTCGTCGGGATACGGTGTGGCACCCCTTGAACCTAAATACATCCTTTTACATCTTTCCTCAGAAACAGATTACAGGACTGTTTGGACCCACAGTTATGGTAAGATCGACAAACACCACTTCATTATCTCCAAATGGTCTCCCGACTCTGACACCTCATCAAAATCCATGATCGCGTCCACGTGGGTCACATTCCGGAACCTCCCCTCATTTGCTTCACTCCGGCAGCTTTGAAAAGAATCGCAAGCTCCTTCGGCAAGTTTGTAGCGTTGGCAGAAGAAACCCGAAGCTTATCCAAGGGCAACTACGACAAAATTTACATGGAGATTGACTTATCCAAAGAACCACCCTAGTACATCCAAATCACGCTTAGCAACAAGTCGCACACCCAGCAAGTTATCATCGATAACATAATCAACTTTTGCAAACACTGTTAAATCAGAGGTCACTCCTTTGAACGCTGCTTTCGCACCCATCCTGAGTTGAAAAGAATAGCTTCTCGCACGTCCAACCCCTCCAGACAGTCTATGACTAATAGTCAACCCCCTTTTTCTAACACCCCTAACTCCCATATTAACATAGCTACCGAAACCTCCCTCATCCCTACAAACATCCTCCTTGTAGCCAACCCCTCTGTAATACTATCGGAGCCTCACGCCATCGCGGGAGTCAACTCCCTGGCAGGAGGAACCCCTGCCCCCCACAATGTCCTCAAGAAGAGTTCCAACGCTCACACCAAATCCCCTTTACTGAACCACGCCAACAAATTCGATGTCCTCGTACAGAACATTTCCAAAGATCACACTGAACATATCACCTCTGATTCCAATCAAGAACCAGACGAAGACGTAGTAGGAGTTGACACAGACTTAGCCGAAGAAAACACTAACGAAGCTGAAGTCTCCAACGGTTCTCCTGACCGCACTCCAAAGGTGACACACGTCGAGGATGGCCTTATTGCAATTAGGGAATCACCATACTATCTACAAAATTACTTCGAGCAGATTGCGGGGGTTCGCTCACCGACGGAGGCGATCAAGGAATATACAATCATTAGAGCTATGGTAGATCAACCAAAACTTAGACCTTCGATTCCTTCCCTAATGTTGGAGGTAGAACAAGCCATCGACGTGGCCCAAGGCATCCGGTGCACAGATCACGCCTCTCGGAGGCATACCTTGCCTCCAAACGCAAGAGAGCTTTGGAACCGGCGATGCCACGATTCTTGCTTTCAACCAGTGGTCGGTGTAAGGAGCTATCGACCAACCCTCAGAGACCCCGATAGTCTAGGATTCGTGGTGAGGGTCAGGTGCCCCCCGACACCCCCTCATCTGAGCTCCGGTCTCGGGGCTTTCCCAACCCTTCTTTACTCCTTTCTTTTTGTGCCGGTTGGCCGATAGTTTTTTTGCGTCGGTTTCCCCGGTGCCAGTTGCTTCTTCGTCGTACTAACGTCCTCTCGTCGTGGAGGTTTTGTAGGCGCTCAGGCTATCTCCCGACGCCGCCTTTCGCTGTTTCAATAAATTTTTTGGTTAAAAAAATTATATATATATATATATAACTGAAAATTCCCTCAAAGTAGACATAAGGCAGTTCACACTGTCATTACCCCCGTTCAAGAAGATCAGACTATCATCGGCATATAATAAGTGGGAAAGACGTAGGCTGTTGCGCCTCCCACTGTAAGGCCTTATATGCTTATGCAGACTCAGCTACACCTCCTCCCGCTGCTCGCTACAGATTGTCAGTCGCTCTCTTTCCTAGCCCGAAGGGCACTCTGACCCTATATATATATATATATATATATATATATATTTTATATTTATATATATATATATATATATATATATATATATATATATATATATATATATATATATATACTGGAAGTCCCGTTTCCGGAGCCCCGCGCCCCTTGGCCGTTAGATCGCGCGGAGGGCCTCGCTCGATCCAATGGTACAGGAGGGCGGGACTTTGGCGGGGCTCTACAGATGGATTAATATATATTTGACCCCTTTCATCTTCTATTGTAATTTTTAATTAATATATATTACTATTATATATAAATTACATATAATATAGAGTAAAAAAAGTAATAAATGAATTGACTTATGTAAAAGTCAGTTGAGAATAAAGTCCTTTAATCTTCTCCATTAATTAATATATATTACATATACATTATACTATAATATATATATAATTTTGGATATCAGAATTTGATATTCGAAATTTGTAGTTGAAAGTATGATCGGATATTAACGGATTCAAATACCTTAATATCTGAATTAGTACCGAAAGAGCTAGTATCCTAAAAATATTCGAATATCTGAATCCATTATCCAAATTTTTGAATAATATCCGAAAGTTTGGATACGAAATCGAATCGGATCGAAATTTTGACTATCCATTGACAGGTCTAATCATTCCTGCACCCAATGTTAGGGGTTTATAGGACAATTTTTATTGAACTTCATGATTTCAAAATGAAATTTTATCATTAAAGAATCCGAATCCGACATCGTTGTTGGATTTGTGATTGTTTTACCATAAATTCACATAAAATAGATTGATTTAAGACCCGGACTAATTTGGCTTCATTGAATTTGCGGGCCAATTTTTGGACATTGTCCAATCCCGAAAACGATATTTTTTGACTTCTTCACATTTTGGACTATCTTATATGATTTCTATCTATTTGACATCTTTCAGACTCAACAACGACATCTATTTCTGTATTTGGACTTGTTTATAGATTGTTTGTACTTAGTCATATTTCGTATCGGCATGTTTCGTGTCTGATACATCGACTTCAGATAATTCTCAGGCAAGTGCACTATACTTTAGTACTTAATACATTGTAAATATTGTCTTCTATTGTTTATATAACTAGATCTTCATATTCTGACACGACCATGACACATGAGAGAGGGAGAGAGCTTGACTCGTAGTGTTTATTATTATTGATATTGACTTGTGAGATATTAGGAGGGGGAATATCAAGTAAGTATTAGTCAATCTCTATATTGTTTGTTGTGGATTAGGGGTGAGCATATAACAGTTGAAAATCGAACCCAACATAACCGAAATATGTCAAACGGTTCAGTTTTTCGGTTTTAAAATTTAAAATTTTTAAATAATGTTTCGATTTTTTGGTTCTTTATCAGAGTAACCGAACTGAAAACCAATTTAGATTTAGTAGTTTATCAAACAACTCTCAGAGCATCTCCAACCCTATTGTGAGTTTAGAAAAAATGGTTGCCACATAGGAATGACAAGCTTTCATTTCAAAAATCCTTCTCCAATACAAATGTAGACTAAATCATAAAGTTGACATGGAAAGGACAATGTGAAGTTGGTTGTCTAGATCTAGACAATGCACTTCATAATGACTTTGTCTCCACATCGTCAATTATGAATAGAAATATCTATAATAAAATGAAGAAGTAGAGAAGTTGTCTTTGGAGTTGAAAAAAAAACTTTTTATTGTTTTCTCAATTCTTTTGCACTGGAGAACACTTTTTTTTATCTCATTGTCTTGTGTGAATATCATCTTGCCACATAGAAAATATATTCTCTTGTGCCTCCATAGGAATCACAACACAAAACAAGACAATAGGGTTGGAGATGCTCTCAATCTACATATACTAATGTTTTGTAACCCCTAACTGAGCGCATTCTCTTCTTCTATTCTCTGTCAGTACTTCTTTGTGCACTCTCTCTCTACCCTCAATCTATATATACTAATACTTTTCATACTATAATATAATAATTCATAAATACAATAATGCCATATTTAAATTTTTTTATATAGACTCAATTTGCTAAAAATTTGAAGGCCCGACAAATTAGCGCATGAAATCGAATCGAACCAAATTTGTTCGATTTTTATAAAAACGGTTCGATTTTCGGTTTTGAGAAATACGGTTTATGGTTATTTCGGTTTTCATATATATGGTTCGGTTTGAAACGAACCGAAACGTTGCTCACCCCTGTTATGGATAATAATCATACACCTCACATGTAGACGTGCCATACCTTTATTGTGGATAAACATCGTATCGATGTGCCATATTACCTTAGCCGACCATATACCAAAAACGATATTCCATTCACTTAGATTAGACTTTATTGTCATTTATTATCGTTGATCCATGATTATTCTCGTAGCATACTTTTAGTTATCACATCCATCATACTTATTGTATTTTATTATCTGCCATTAATTCCTTAATGTATTTTTTCATATAGTTTTGTTTTGTATCGTGTACTATTATAATATAGATATACTTTGTTTTTTCCTGGCTGGATATGTTGATATGTTAGGCAATAGGGATCTCTATCCTACATACTATGGATCACAGGGTTATTTGGTAGGTGAAATATAAAGATATGCAGTTATAGACCTGGAGGAGATCCATGGAGGGATCTAGATTTATAGTTCAATCTTTAGCTTTAGTTTCCATTCTTGTCATTTGACTTGGTTTGCATGTCCTCGGAAAACTATCTTTGGCATGTAATACTAATTTGGGCTTGGACTTGTGGACTTGGACGATTATGGTGATTGTATTTGGGATATATCTTTCTGCTCTATCTTCCTACTAGATATTACGGCAATTGTGATACTTGAATTATTGTAATAATAAACTTTGAGGTTTAGACAACGTATTACCGCATATACCACAACGTAGGCTATACGTCTTTGTGTACCCGTATCTGAATATTCAGGAGCAGGACGTGACATATTTTTATGATGACCTATGCATGTCAATCTTTGTAATTAGTGCGATATCGTAGTGGTACTTAGGATTAGTGTGCCACTATGAGCCTGCAAATGAATGACGAATTATAAGGAAAATGAGAGTGCTCAATCACATATCCAAAAATTTTAAAATCTAATTTCAAAAATATTGTTCATCTTTTGCTTAGATTTTTTGATTTCAAATACCTTGTTGTAAAACTCCTTATATTTTTTAATTTAAATAAATTATAAATCGTTTAATGAATAATTTTTTTCTAAAAATAAATGGTTGTATATGAGTATTCTTATGGCAGAAAAGTATGTGATAGTATATCTATGTATGTTATACAGGAAATAAATATTCTTTAAGAAAAATACTTAGGAGATTAAATAAATTGTATACATATAAATATGTTCATATAGAAGAAAAAAATATACAGACATATATGTGTAGTGTATATATAAGGTGTTATGTATATTTATAATATTTTTTTTAATGTGTAGTGTATATATAAGGTGTTATATATATATAAATAACACCTTATATAATATATATATATATATATATATATATATATATATATATATATATATATATATATAGTTACAATAAATAAATAAAAAATTAAAATAATTAAATTGAAATGAAAAAAATAGAAAAGAAAAGAAAAAGAAATTGAGGAAGGAAAAAAAAAAAAAAAATAGAAGAAATTAAGGAAGTGAACATTGACTGCAACATTGTTCATTATCCTCTTAATTCTCAAACCCGAGCCCACGTGAAAACCTGGACAAAGCTTGCTATGTAGTTCAAAGTTCAAACCCCAAGGGTTTTAACTCCAATTTAAACTCGTAAAACCAGTCAAAACATGTCCCGAATCCTTCCTCTCTTAATCTAAAATAGATTCATCCTAATCCTACCCAGTTATCAAATAGATTCTATCAAATATTTGTTTTTCTCCCAAATCCTTGAGATTACTTCCTCTAGATTGCCTCATTTGACGTCACAGCTTATATATCTTTAAGTGTTTAGGATTACTCCTCTCTAAATTTTGTGAACAATGTTAGAGGAAATCAATGGGAGATATATGGCTACTTTTTGACAGCGTTCTCATAACTTTAACAACAATAATAAGAAAGATAATTTGGTACAATATTTCTGAGTTCTATCCCCAAAGTATGTTGTAAAATAGTTAGTCAATTTTCGATGTTAGTTTTTTTTTGCTGAGTTGTTGAGTCTGTATTTCTTTTGAGAATAAGGGGATTTTATTAAAGGAACTGGGGCTTTCAAAGTTATGAGTTACAGCTTCATGATCTAAAAGCCGGAGAATATAATCCGGAGAGTGTTCTACATCACCACTCATGGAGTAATACAAAGAGTGAGAAGCCAATTGGTGTGCTACCATGTTACCCATACGATGGGTAAAAGAGAATTCAAGGATTTTCGACGACTCTCACACTTCATCCAACATGGATTGAGTCATCTGGTGTAATCTCCACGGGATCATGTGACTCTCTTCTTTGAGAATTCTGAGAGCTATAAGCAAGTCCCCTTCAATAATGATTCTATCTGCCCGGAGTTGGTTGGCGAGGTGAACCCCAAGTTGAATTGCAAGAAGCTCAGCAAGTAGACTTCTGTCCTCATCAAGCGTCCCCGTCAACTCCATAAAGAGCAATTTGGCTGTCACAAACCTACCTAGGTCATCTCTAGCGGCAGCTGCAGCCACAATTGCTGAGGTTGCGATTGCCCCATCAACATTAATCTTGAGGATCTCAACAGGAGGGGGTTTCCATACCACATTTTCCAGACTTTGTCTTAATGCCTCGCTACTCTCCACCTTGCCGTTGTTGTCGCTAGTGTAAGCATAAGCTAATGTGTGCGTCTGTTGCCCTATATTATGGACATTAGGGGCTTCATGATTGAACACGCATTTACACCGAGCTTTACAAATAGCCCAAAGGAAGGATACCCCATGCGAAGGACGTCAACTGCTTGGGACTCTTTAAGCCATCTCTCAAGTAGAGTGTAGATATCGAGATGTGTAGATATCGAGACTGCTATCTATCCGTAAGCCAACACTGCTAGCGAACCATGCTGCTTTTGCCACATTGCAGTGTAGGAATAGGTGATTAACGTCCTCATCATGCACGAGGCATATCGGTCAGCTCGTCCGAGGATGGGATACGTTTGTTAATGGCAGTTCGTAGGGGGAGAGAGCTCTGTAGTAGATGCTAAATGAAAACCTGTATTCTAGGTGATACATTCCTCATACCCCATAGCTTTTGCCATATGGTTCTGTCATTGTCACTTGTAGAATTTCTCGGTTCTTGTCTTCGCAGTTCTTCGTAAAGAGATTTAGAGGAGAACTTCCCGTTCCTTGCCTTAGTCCATATCAACTCATCAACGCTATCTCCTTCAGTAATTTGGATGTCAGTGATGGCTTTGGCCTCCATAGGTGCAAATAAGGATTGAATCATTGGAAGATTCCATGTTTTCAAGTCTGGGTTCATGAGTTCCCTAACAAGCTTGGGGTCGTTTGTTGGAATCTTACTGATGGAAATCCGGAAACCTGGTAAATTAGGAATCCATGGGTCATCTTCAATCCTCACCCAACCACCTTTGATTCTCCAGCAAATGCCATCCTCCATACATCGTCTCATGCTAAGCATAGCTACCCACGTTCGCGAGGCTCTTCTGTTGTTGTTAACGCTCCAGAAGGATCGGTTTTGGAGGTATAGACAACCGAGTAAGCGCACCCAAAGAAGATTTGGTGACTCTATAAATCTCCATAAGAGCTTCCCAATGAGGGCTTTATTCACCCATTCTAGATTCCTAATGCCGAGTCCTACCTCCCTCTTTGGTTGAGTGATCTTGTTCCATCTAAGAAAGTGAAGCTTCCGCTCATTGGCATCATGCCCCCACCAGAACGATCGCTGCTATCGAGTGAGCTTGCTGATGATGTCTTTAGGGATCAGGTAGGTCGACATATAGTATATGGGAATGGATCCCAATGTTGCTTTGATGAGGGTGGTTCTCCCTGCGTTGGAGATTAATTTGGACTTCCTACCTTGAAGTTTATTATTACATTTCTCCAACCGGGGCAAGTAGGTGGCAGTCTTAGATTTTGAAGGTAGGAGGGGGTGACCCAGATGCTTTTCCTGTTCAGTCATAAAAGAGAAATGAAGTATGGATGCAAGCCTTACTCGTTCCTCATGTGATACCAGCCTGCTAAAGTGTATGTAGGATTTGTCGAAGTTAATTTTTTGCCCCGACCATTTTGAGTATGTTTGCAGGATTTAATGTACTATGGCTGTAGAAGAAGAAGAAGCCTGTCCAAAAATCATGATGTCATCTGTGAAGAGGAGATGTGATATCGAAGGTACGTACTATTAAGTCGGATACCATGGAAAAGGTTATCATGTACGTATTTTACAAATATTTGGAGAGGACTTTTGAATATAGCACATAGATGAACGGCGACAAGGGGCAACCTTGTCGAATTCCTCTTGAAGGAACAAAATATCCCTCCGGTGACCCATTAACAAGGATGGAGTAGGTGGGTGACTTGATGCATGCCATGATGAGATCATTGGACTTTCCTTGGATCCCCATACCATGAAGGACATGCTGGATGAACGACCAGGCAAGGCGGTCATAAGCCTTTGACATATCAATCTTCAGGGCATACGAGTTCTTAGACTCGGGAAGGAATTTCATTTGGTGAATGACTTCCTGTGCGATGATGGTATTGTCGAAGATTTGTCTCCCTGGGGTGAATGCATTTTGGAAGGATATACAAGATTGGTAATAAGCGGTTTGAGGCGAGTTGGTAGCAGTTTAGAAATTACCTTGTACGACACATTGCACAAAGCGATAGGTCGGAAGTCGACCGGAGTGACGGAGTTCATCTTCTTTGGGATGAGGGCCAGATGGGTGTGATTCAGCTTAGGTGGGAGCAGCCTTGCCTACCTAATTGCACCAACTCTGTCAGGTCCTCACCAAGAACCACCCATTGCCTTTGGTAGACAGTCGCCGGAAAACCATCCGGTCCTGGGGCTTTCAAAGGCCCCATGCTCTGGATAGTCTTCTTGATGTCATCTAGCTGTGGGACTTCTCCTATCGTGCCACAATCTTCCTCAGATATAGGGCGACTGGACACAATAAAGGATGGGTCCATCTGTGAGTGTTCCTCATTACATAATATGGATTTGAAGTGTTTGATGAGATCTTCGACAATCCTATCATGATCATAGATCCAACTACCATTGGGCAACATGAGGGAGCGAATTTCGTTGTGTCTTTTCCTCAGAGTAGCTTTTGCATGAAAATATTTAGGTTTTTATCACCACTTTGAATCCATCGATACTTGGCTCTTTGGCTCCAATACGTCTCCTCAATGGACTGGAGTTCGTTGATTTTAGTGTTGAGTGCTCGTTCATCACACAGGTTTTGCTCAGAGATAGGTTTCGATTGGATAGCTAGGAGCTGCTTGTGGAGTGCGGCAATCATGTGTTTGACATGGCCAAACTTTCGGCGACCCCGATGGTGTATCTTGGCAAGGGTGTAATGAATATTTTAAACCAGTGTAGGGTTCCGCTGAGTTTTTGCTTCAATCCAGGCTACTTCGAGTTGGTCAGCAAAGGTAGGATCTGTCATCCGATGAGCCTCAAACTTCAATTGGTATTTTATCCAATGTATCTAGTTGCTAATGTTAAGGAGTATAGGTGCGTGATCGCTATTGATCCGCGGCAGCATAGACACTGTGGTATGCGGGAAGTTACAGCACCATTGGAAGGTAGCGAGAGCCCTGTCCAGCCGTTCTCTGATGTGGTGCACTAGACTTAGTCGATTGGACCATGTGTAGGCTGGCCCGATGCACCCTAAGTCGATGAGTCCATAATGATCCATCATCTGTCTGAACGAGTCTGCTGCTTGTTGGTCGAACAGTGCTCCTCCTTGCTTTTCCTCGGGTGATAAATTAGCGTTGAAATCACCTATACAGCACGACGGGCAATTAAAGTTATCAGTAAGCATCTTGATGCATGCCTAGAGCTTTGGCCTATCAAGCTTCTTAGGGCAACCATAAATCATAGAATCTTCCATTTTGGTATATCATTCTTGGCATCGATAGAGAAAAGAATGATGTTATGGGATAAAATAGTGATGTTAGCGCTGATTGAGTCTTCCTACCTAAGCCAGAGGCCACCGGACCGACCAACAGGGGGGATCAAGAAGTAGTTAGGGTATCCTAGATGGGGAAGAACAAGTGATGTGTGGTTGGGGGAGGAGATTGTTTCAAAAATAAAGAAGATGGAGGGGTGGGTGGCAGTGAAAAATGAGCGAAGGGTTCAGAATGTCGAGGCATTTCTCGCCCCTCGACAGTTCCATGATAGGATTAACATGGCCCTTGCGGCTGTTGAAGGTCAGCCGCTACGACCATATCTACGTTGTTGTCAAAAGTTTGGGATGAATAGATCTTCTTGTTTCTATGTTAGAACTGAGAAGGAGATACAGATCGCTTCTTTAGACAAGATGAATCTGCGGAGGATTTAGGACACACTAGCCTCATTTTACGAGCACGTCATTTTCATGAAGGCTTACGATATTGGGCGCTCCGGATGATGGCTCCGTTGTTGCACTGTGCGGTGGGCGAGTCAGGAAGGCCTGGACCTAACCTGGTTTCGAACTATGACCAAGAAGCGACGTCAGCATACATAGGTGGAGGATGGGGGTGGAGGTCTTGGGGATGAAGAGTGGGTGGATGGCGCACAGGACATGCCAAGTCGACCAGCCAATGCTCAACTATCACTGTAGGGTTGGTGATGTGAGTGGTATGGGTTTCCGAGTCGGTGGTATGAATGATTGAGGCCTTGGGCATCCTTCCTGGGATATTTGGAACGGTATTCGATGTGGTATCCATATCCATTATAACATGCGGGTATCTCTCTATCCACTGCACAGTTGGAGTTGACATCAGTTTCTTACCTTTTTGGAGCCCGTGTGAATCAGTATCAGGAATAGGGTAATCATTAATACCCGCAACACCAGTGGTTTCACCTATTTTAAGATGGGGTAGAATAAGCTCAGGGGGGCAGAGAATATATTACCAATTGGTTGAGGTGGAGGGTTGTTACGATCTTGCCACATGGATCACAGGATTCATTAGGGGTATGATCGGTGTCCCTGGATAAAGGAGTTGATGGACGAGAGGTGATCGAATGAGCCTGCTGTGGAGCATCATCTTTCTCTGGGTTCAACCTTCCACTTCTTTTAGGCCATATATATTCTTTGGGCTTCATCTTGGAATTCTGCTTCCTTGATTCTAGGCTTGAGTAACTCTACGAGTCTAGTCTTCTCTTCCTCAGACCAGTCTTCGTCGACTAAAGATTGAAAGGATTTTTGCTCAGAGCAGTACTGGAATGCATGACCTATCCTGACAAAGAAGGAACAGATGCGGGGAAGTCTTTCATATCTCACAGCTACGCGTTCCATCTTACACCCATCTATTATTGTTGAGACATTCTTATTTAATAGTTTGGAGTTGTCTACAAGGATTTTTTCATGAGCGAATGTTGTCTACTGCATCACATCTTACTTAGGAATGCGTCTAGGGGTTCCAATGGCTTCTGCAAGCCGGGCGATCGCCACTTGGTTCAGGAACTTAGGGGGGATCTTGTCGAATTGGACCTAGAGATCAGCCATGTTGAATCTATATTCTTCAGGGAGCTTTCCTGGGTCACATTTCTCAAGTGCAAGAAGATCGTCATTGATACTCCATGGTGCTTCAAGGATTACTCGGGTAACCTCTTTCGGGGATTCAAGCCTCGCCAAGAAAGTTCCTGCTTCGATATCCAAGTCGGATACATGGACCGGCATGCTCATCTTCCAGAGTTTGGAGAGGATCAATGCTAGGGTAGATCGTGTGAAACTTCTGTTAGAGTAGGGCTTGACAGCCACGGTGGAGACCCAGTGGCGGGGCACTGCATTCTTCCTTGCCGTTAGAGAGATGACTTCCGCCAGACCTTGGAGGTTAAATAAGGAGGCTATCTTCTCCACCACATCCTTATATGACGCCATGATGGTATAGGTGGCGCCGGACAGGGGCTGTAGCATGTTTAGGGCTGATGAGAAGGGGGAGTTGTGGTGGGGGAGGGGCGTAGGGGTTAGGGAAGTGGAGGTGGAGGAGGTTAAGGATGGTTAGAAATGGTGAGGGAGGAGGGGGGGGGGGGGGGGTCAGAGTGGTGTGAGGAGGAGGGGGTGGTAGGATTGAAGAGGTGAGGGTTTTGTAGGAGGTGGAGGTAGTGAGATAGGGAGAAAAACCCAAGGTCTTCATACGCCAAAACCCTAGGTTGGCGGAGAGCAAACCCTAGGAAAAACCCTTGGTTTGGCAGAGAGCCGTATACTTCTGATTTTTTGTTAGGTTGGTATGGGTAAAGTTGTTGAGTCTGTATTGTTGTTTCGAATTGCACACCTATCAGATATATCATAGCGACAGTTTAAAGGATACTAGTATGTGTCCAAAATAAGTATTATTTTTTGTCTTTTTGTGGATATTATAAAATCTGACATGTAAATAAACAGTTAAAAAAATTACCCGTGGTCAAGAGGAGCCGACACAAAGGGGTCTCCGCCTAAGAGTTCGCATGTGCGATGGGGGGTTTTCGCCTAGTCGTCTGAACTAAGAGGAGGAGGGCGTTCGGGTGGTGATGGGGGGGGGGAGGTGGTGGGGTGGGGGTGTGGTCGAGAAGGACTGACCGGAGGAGGGAAAATGTAACTCCTCTTCCCAAAATTTTCTAAAATTTTATTATTGTATTTAAAGGTGATTTTCGTCGAGACTTCCTAAAGAAATATTTTGTTTGTCGGCTTTTTGAAACTGTTTAAAATTCATGGTTGAAAGATACTAACTTATTTTAAATAATTTTTGTATTTTATTCTTGAAATTTTAGAAGATGTTTTGATCATTAATTTAGACTTCCAAATGATTTGATTTCGAAAATAGATTTTTGAATTATAAATATTTCATATAATTTTAATAAAAAAATACGTCTTGAATAATTTATTTCTTTGGTTAGAAGATATAAAATTTGGTTGGATAAAAGCTAAGTATTATTTTCAAGTTATTGTATTGATCATTTAATTTATTTAGATTTCAAATGAATTACTTGATAGTAAGAAATATGCGATTTAAAGTATTCGATAGATAGTCAATATTATTTTAAATTAAATATTATTATTTATTAATAGATTATGAAAAAGTTTAAATGCATGTGGCTAATCACTGATAATATAGAATATCAATTTAAATCGTGACTAGATTAATTTTTGTTTAAAGGTTATTATTTGATTTGAGTAATTTAAATTGTTGATAAGCATTAGGTGCTACTTCAAATTATTGTTGTTACGAAGAATCCTATCTAGATAGGATCAACTATGTTTTAGATAACTATTTGTTTTAAACTAAAGGAAAACAATTAAAGGCATGGAGTTTATAACTAAAGATAAGCTTCAAGGTTTAGCTGAATATTTAGTTAACCCCTCCCCGCTAATCGGCCAGGCAATATACGATATTTCATATTTCATAGGAATGCCTTCGACAGGTTCTCTCCTCGTATTAAATAGATAAGTCTCTCCAACTGCTCCTTGTATCTCCTCCTCGACTACCATACATCTATAACATAGAGAATAGATAAGAACCTTTCTCTCGCCTATTCCAACCTCTCCCTGGACAACCATCTCAGCCACCACTCGTCGACTCGCACAGTCTTCCTTTCACCACCACCAACTCACAACCAATACTAATAATTGGTGACGAAGTGTTCATGTCCATCCATTTATCCATAACCATCATCTAGCCACACCACCAACAGGCGTGTCCGGACCTGTGTCCGTGTCCATCCCTTCTTATTCTATTAAACATTACAAATCCAGTTCGTATCGGACACACCCGACACGAACAGTACAACCATCCATATCAACATCACCACCACCATCACCACTTACCTCCGCCGTAGCCTCCTCCCAGCGGTGCTGTCCTTTTGCTACGACCCCGCCGTTCTGGCATCCCAGGACACCACCGGCTGCCGCCTCCTCTGGATCCGCTGGCGCCGTCGGTCCTGGTGAATCCGGGCACCCCGCAGCAGTTGACGCCTCCCCACGCATGGTGCTCCGCCCTCCAACGGCCAGACCAGTGAGCCTGGCCGGTCTTCCTCCTCTACTAGCAGCACTGTGCGCCGCATGACCCGCCCCTTCGTCTATGTCCGGCGCCACCGTGCCTGTGCCGTAGAAGCCCCTTGCGGTGAGCCGTACGCTCAACCGCGACAGGCGCCTCGTCCACCGCGCCTTCCTCGGTGGTCTTCCCTGCATCCTCCAACGTCGCAACCTACTAGTCGTGCCTAGCCGCGAGCGGCTGACGAGCCGCTCCTCCGCGGAGCCAGGGCCCACGCGTGCACCGCGGAGACCCGATCAATGTCAGGCCAAGTGGACCGCCGAGCGCGGCAGCCACCTCGGTGAGTCTTCTCACCGTCTCCTTTCTCCCTCTTCCTCTTAAATTTCTTTTTCTCTTCACTCTCTGATGAAACCTCTCTCCTCTGTCTTACTTTTATTGTTGCTAGTGAGATTTTGGTAATAATATGTTATTTTATTATAATATATAGAACAACAGCTGGTGCTGTTGACTCTTAGGGAAACATGGAGGAGACAGTTGTCTCTGCTAGTTATCCCATTATTATTTCATAAAATGAATAAATGTGTTTTAGTCTTACTTTATTAGTAAAATAATATGGTTAATAATAATATTTGATTGTTTAATTATTATTAATTTTGTTTGTCTCAATAATATTGTTATTTATTATAATATTTCTAATGTATTATTATATAGTTTTCGAATTAAAAGGCTCGACAAAATTATGACTTTCATACTAAGTTTCGAGTATGACATATATTTCTAAATTGATTATTAGTATTGGTTTTGCTACTATTTTTGTGGTTATTGTTATTGAGGTTATTATTCAATTAGGAAATTATATATTATTAGTTTTCAAAATATATTATAAAAAATATTTTCTAAATTAGCTAGATATATTTATATTTATTTCTCTTCGATCCCTATCTTTACCATACGTGACTAGTCATATATTCATGTTTCTGACTACTTCGTATCGACCGTAGGCTAACTGGGAAATGCTCATTCACAATTAGGATTGAATTAATTTAGGAGAATGACTAGGAATATGATTATTGGGTAGTTAAGGATTAGGCCATGAAATTTATTAAATTTAGATAACTTGGAAGATTTTTTTTTTGATACACTATTACATTTTGACACGACGATATAACCTAAGGTGGGTAGACTATTTACTCATCAACTTAGGCCTTCCTGGAATCCAATTCTTGACCGTAACCCCTTTTCCTGAAAATTTTTAAAATAAAATTTTATTTATTTGAGTTAAATTAGGATTTTTGGAATTTTATTACAATTATAGAAGGGTTTAGTCATGGTTAAGATTTAGAGTACAAGATGACTAGAAATCATGGCACATATAGTGTGGTCGTGTGCCTTGACTAATGTTCTAGCCATAGTAGAGAAGGTCGAGCCATAGGTGTATCCTAACTAGAAAAACTAGGCTAAGTTACGAATTGACCTCTATAAAGAATTTAATTAATTAATTATTAATATTATGATTTTTAGGAAATCTGGTTGTACCAATTCAGCCCGGATTGGACCCGAACCTAACTTAAGCCCTAGTAGTCGTGTATTGTGACCAACGATGCCTATATAGACATATAGATGTGTATATATATTGGTAGTCCATTTTAGTCTCGTGAATAATTTTCATAAACATATATAATATATGTATTATTGCTATTTAGGTTTATATTTTTGTGAATGGGAAAACCCACTCTTAGAATAATATTTTGGAGATTTATTTAGGCTATACATATATACTTGTGTATGAATATAATCATAGTAGGTAGATATAGTGCTTTATACATATTTTTATTGATCTTGAATTTTATATCTCTCTTGTCTTCGGCCATTGCATTTCAAGGACAAATACTTGCATTCTTTTTATATTTTTATCAACTTGTATGACTTTTGACACTCCTTTGAAATTCCTGGGGATATAGTTGGAATAATTTTTGATGACTCGCAATGGCAAAGACAGCAGCGCACTGTCGCCATTTATTTGAATTATGGAGACTACGGGTTCACTGCAGCCAGCAACGCACTGGCGAGACATGATCCCTAAGTTAAAATAAATTCAAGTATGTGTGGGTCATCAAATATTAATAAAACTATGTCTTAGTTGTCCTATTTAATCCTTGAATTATTATATCAATATTGGATAGAGTTGGTAGAGTATTCGATACCATATTATGCTTAAGTGATAAATCAAGTGTTTACTGTAGCCAAATGTACACTGGCGAGGCATGGATGCTTGGTTAAATGATTTTGGATATACTTGTGGTTTTTGAATATTATAGAAACTACATTTTTTTGGCATGTGACTATTGAAATTTTTATGTTCCATAACTTCATAAACTCTCGAATAAAATTTGGTCAGTTCTTAACCTTTTATTTCTTGAACCCTTCCTTTTATCTTTTTACTTTTCTTACCGTTATTAGTTTTCCTAGAAATCATCTAAACCTATTCACTAGATTCATAAACATACCTAGATCATGATTCAATGATCATGCCTACCAAATTGATCGTGCTAAACACGATTTCGATTTGGATCGCCCTTAACGACTTTTGATTGCAACAAGACCATTTGATTGTATTTCGATTATGTCCACCCGCATATTTTCTAGATTCTGAGTCTGCGATCGTACCTAAATAATCTTGCCTAAACAGTTAAGCGAGTTAATCGTGTCAAACAAATTTATATCGTTCTAAACAAGTTTGCTCATGATTAAACTATTTTGACTATAGTCATGCCTACATTAAAAACTCTATTATTAGTGCTTAGATTTTATTCCATTGTGATCATGGCTATTTCGATCATATTCAAGCGCAGGCCAAATTTTAATCATGCTTGGATGACTTGCATGATTAACCTCGATCGTGACTGCATCTTAGTGTATCTAAGTGATTTAACCAAGTTTATATTTTGAATGTTGACCATGCCCATACAAATCCAATAGTAGTTAATCGTGCCTAATGACTTTTCTTGTTTAATTAAACCTATTTTGATTATGTCCTTTGTTTGCCATAAAATATCAAGAACAAGAATTACAGATGAATTAAACTTGATTGCAAACTCGCTTGTACAAGAGAAAGCCTAGAAAGAAATCCTAGGAAACAATCTAAGTATAATTGTTTAGTTTTTGATTCTGGGGGGTGACGATGGAGGCCGGAAAAAGTGTAGCAACTCTGCCTTACTCCTTGGACTATCTGACATGGTCCTTACTCTTGAAGAAATTGCTCTTCGTAGGTTGCCAACCTTTAGCATGGGTATGGTACCTTGCTGTTTATAGTAATCCCTGCAATAGCAGATTTTGGGCCGCATAAATGGCCACGTGGCCACGTGTCTGTCATAGCACACAAAGACTCGATCTTGGGCTGTCAGCAGGTGGGGTTGTTGAGATTTTGTTGTAGCAAATCTGGGTGGTTGAGACTTGGTCAAATTGCCATGTGTCCCCCCACAATAGAGTAAAATCAATCTTCTACGGCCCGGATCAACTTAGCTGTATACGGTACCAAGAGTCTTTTTTCTGCGGCCTGGATCGGCTTGGCCGCATGAAATCTCAAGCGCCTTCCTTCTGCGGCCTGTATCGACTTGACCGCATGAGGTCTCAAGAGTCTTCCTTCTGCGGCTCAAATTGGCTTGACCGCATGAGGTCTTCAAGAGACTTCCTTCTACGGCTCAAATCATCTTGACCGCATGAAGTCTCAAGTGTCTTCCTCCTGCGGCTCAAGTCCACTTGGCCGCATGGGGTCTTCAAGAGCCTTGCTTCTGCGTCTCGGTTTCACTTGGCCGTATGGGTTCTTCGAGAGCCTTGCTTCTGCGGCTTGAGTCAACCTAGCCGCATGGGATCTTCGAGAGCCTTGCGTTCGCGGCTCGAGTCTACTTAGCCGTATGGGGTCTCCAGGAGCGGGGTCGAGTCTACTTAGCCTTGCGTTCAACTTAGGTGGGAGCCTTGCATTTGTGGCTCGAGTCTACTTGGACGTGGTAAACATTTGTGTTTAGCATCATCTGCTTTGTAAGGGGTAGGAAAACAACTCAGAGGTGATTTGGACATGGTTGTTCTACTACTGGGGAGTGAATACATCGGAACAACTGGGCTCCAAAAGCATATGATTGTGAGAGAAGTGGTGCTTGTACTAAAGGACCTAATACAACATTTGTGATTGGCAGAGGACATCCCACTTGGAGGACTTTTCATGGACCTATTACCCTTTTGTGCATCTGTGATGTGAGTAAATAGATTCAAAATAATTTTCAGTAGACCTATTACCCTTTTGTGCACTGGTGGTGCGGGTAATAGATTTAAACGATTTTTTGTGGACCTATTATCACCGGTAGTACGAGTAATATATTTTGAAACAAAACCTAACAGAGGTAATGTGAACGTGATAGGTTCCGTGGCCTTAATACCGTGGCTTTATTCCAGATTGGGTACTGGTGTTAAGTTAGGAGATTATCTATATCAGAGATAATATGGACATGATAAAGATAGAATCTATGGGGGCGTAGAACGACTCAGAGGAAATATGGACGTGAAGGGTTCTATAAATGACAACTATGGAGGATTGTCATGGAAAGGGTGCTTTACTCAGAGGTAATATGGACATGGCAAACATCCTTCTACTAGAATAACAGTTCAGAGGTAATATGGACATGGATGTATTCTAGGGAGTTTTGACAACTTTGGGGTTAGCGTAACGGGGGTGACTACTCAGAGGTAATATGGACATGGTAGACACGGTTATAGAATGATACTTCCGAGGTGATATGGACGTGAAACATTTTCTATGTGTTCATGACGACATAGAGTCTTTACGGGTGATGCAACTACTCAGAGGTGATATGGACATGGTTGATGCACAAGAGGATGTAAGAAAGCAATCCAGAGGTAATATGGTCGTGGAGGGCTTTACTTACTAAGATTTAGTATATGAGGGTTGAATAAGTTTTCACCAGGATCTGCGAGCACGCATGAGGGCGCAGGAGCTCCTGTTGGCGTTGCTGATAAAGATGGGTTTCAGAGAAGTTGCAACCCCTAAGTCGCTCTGGACGACATCGTCCTCGGTGGGAGGCTCTTGCTGTTCGAACCGCCATTCCCACTGAGAGCCAGGTGTTGAGCTCAAGGCTCTTCTTCGAAGAAATTGAGTGCCTGGTCTTCTTCCTCTGCGGGATCGTCTGTGGAAACCATGTTGATGGATAGTACCTTCTGTAGGTCCCGATTATTGGTGGTGCCGCCACTATTGTTTGTTATTGGAGGTAGTACCAGGACGTTTGCCTTTGTCGTCTCCATCTGGGATGTGTAATCCCAGCTGGCGAGCATTCTTTAACTTTGTCTCTGCATTGGTGGCACTTATGATGAAGGTCGTCTAATCCCTGAACTGATCTTCGTCCATTCAGAGGCTGATTGTGGGGAGAAACTTTTTCTGGCAGATTTCAATCAAGAAGCTTTCGGGATTGCCTTGGGGCAATCTCATCGCGATTTGGCAAAATTGCTCGATATAATTCCTTCTTAGCTTCCTCTCCCCCTGAACGACGTCCATAAGAGACGACATTGTCACATCATGCCCCACTTCGCAGAATCTCTCCAGGAACATGTGCTTGAAGCCGTCAAAGGAATAAATGCAGTACGGTACCAGTCAAACGCGATCCCCTCCAATGCTCCGATGAATAATCGTGTGAGGATGGCATCGCTATGCGGCAAGTGGTCGATTGTGACCTCAAAATAAGTCATGTACCGACTAGCAGAGGTCTTTCCGTCATACGAATCGATATGAAACGGTTTGTAGCATGGCAGAAAAGGAACATCTCTCCACGCAACGGGATACGACTGCCGTATTCTGAGGTCCCGGGAGGAGTCTCCGGCATTGAACATTGCTCGAAGCTCCTGGAATTCCTTCATTGCCTCTCTGGCTTTGCCTGCAGCTGAAAGAGCGGATGCTCCTAGAGGATTATCACCCAAAGGAGGAGTGGTCGTGTTGGTGTTCGCGTTGACTGCGGGTCCCAAGCTTGTTTGTCCAGGCGTCATTGCTGGTTGAGTCGGTAAGGCAGTTTTGATTTCGTCTACTAACTTGACCAAGGACAAGAGCATGGCTTCAAGTACTTCTAGACGTTGTCGATTAGTAGGCCCTTCATGATCATCGCCGACCATAAAGACTATCCGCACATGGGTAGACGTGGAAGGGACCGTAGAAGAGGTGCTCTTCGTGTCGTACCCTCGTACAGAAAAATCGTCGGAGATGTCGGAATGTCTTCCTCCTCGGATTCAGAAGGGGTGCTACCCCCTGTGTAGGAAGCTGCATCGTCTTGGAGAAGGCGGTCATCCTCGGGAACATTCAAGTCCATTGCATAATTCCAGTGGATTGCTACCCCCTGTGTATACTCTTGGAACACCAGGTTGTCGCATATATTGAGGGGACTGCAACCCCCGGCCTCATCTACCCCCAGGGAGGTCGAGGATGCACCCTAAGGTGTTAGAAGCTTCTTTATGGATCGAGTGCCTAGGTAGACACCCCCTGTAATTGTCGGCGGCAATCCTCCAGATGAGAGTTTCCTTGCAGTGTTGGCTGAGACTGCCGGGCTGGAAGAGCTGGTCTTCTTTCCTCTCTTGCCGGAAGGAACCTTTCGAGTTGAATTACAGGAGGCGAAAGGAAATTTCTCGTCTCCCAGAATTTGCATCTGTTTCTGTAACGCCCCAGTCCCAAAATACATAGGAATAGGAGCGTAGACATGCCAGCTACATACATACGAAGTATACTCCAATATATGGTATCCTCGTATGTATACATAAGCTATAAATGTAGTAAAACCAAGGCTAACTAATCTTATCCACAAAATGAAAGAATAAAAGATATAATATAATCAACTATGAAATTGTCATTTGGTACATGTAGTTGGGCGGAGACAAATCCACTACCAACTATGAAAAGAAATATATAACAAAAGAAAGATTTTGGCGAGCGAAGCGAAGATGATCAAAGTGCAATCATCCTCGAAGAAATAGAGATGATCATGGCCATGGCTAGAACACATGCGAAAGACAAGAGCACACACCTTGAGAGATAACCAGGTCCTTAGAGGGATATAACATGATACATAATATCATGCCATATAAACTGAATAAATACTGCTCAATAATAAGTAAGATCGGATCATAACATGGTCCAATACCTCACCATTTGAATTAGCGTACCATCCCCCCAACCAAACAAGGACAGGAGATGGCACACTAACCCTCGGTAAAATATCTTTCCAAGTCACGAAGCAAATATGGTATCCGGACCCCAACAAGGTTCAATACCTTCTCATCGGAGTAGTAAGCCACAACTACAACCAAACAAGGACAAGATGTGGCGAACTAATCCACGACAAGTTATTGTTCCAAACCACGGTCAGATACAAGTACCCAAACCAAGAGTACTTATACCTAACGGATAAGGGTACCTAACCAATCTATGTGAATGCAGTTTTTAAGAACATCCTTCAACGCATGGGCCCTGGCTAAAATAGGATCGCATGGTCCCCCTTTGGGGCACCAGGGGCCTCAAGCAGTAAGAGCATAACGTTCAGCAGGACGTCAGTGGCCGTCAGTAATCAATGGGTCATCAACCCCGTATCTCCAGCGGAGCATCCGGGTCGCGAGGAAAAGTGCATCGTAGCCCATAAGCTAAAAAATTGTCCTCCCCGTCCAATGCCTACTAAGTTGTATCCATAACACAAAACCTCTATTAACTGCTAAGTCAAACTAAGCATGCAACCTCTATTAGCGGTTATTCCTATCGTACGGCTTATACGTACCGGTGGCCAGCCAGTCATGCATGTCCGAGTTCTACATACGACTCGCAACTCCGTGGTGAAAAATGTGTCAAGGCCTATGAATGTAACACAAAAAGGGTGGTCCCTTAACTCTAAGGTTGGTTTGCATAAAAATAATAAGTATGAGAAATAGAACTACACAGTAAAAACTATCTAATCATGACAGTATGCCATAATTTATTTTACAAAAAATAAATAATGAATAAATGCATGAATATGAGCTAAAGTAAAATAAACAGCTAATGGCAAGGTATCTTGCCTGGTATTGTCGCCTGGTATGGTGCGATGCTCATGGTGGTACGAAATCAATCTCGGTGTCATAACTATGCAAGACAGCCTCTGATGTTGGCATGGGCTGTTCCATCCGGTCAAAAATAGTCAAATTATTTAGGAACGACATAAAGAAGTCTCGATTCAGAAGAGAGTAGGAATATGATGGTCAAGAATCGGTAATGATAGAATTGGTGAAAATAATACATATAGTATTTTTAAAATATATTTATCATACTCACAAACTATATTTATTAGTTAAAATAGTGTTTATATATATATATATATATATATATATATATATATATATATATATATATATATATATATATATATATCATTTTTAGGCAAAACTCTAATTTCGTCAAAATAGGATATTTAGATAGAAAGCTATATTTTTATTATTTGAAAATATATTGGAAACCTAGAAAATTTTATTTTAAGACACATATTTTTAGATAATACATAAAATCTAAAAATAAATTTAATGCTAAACTAAATTTTGTCAAAGTATAATTTATGGTGAAAACTATCTTCGAAAATGGTTATAAATATTTCTAAAAATAAAAATATTAGCAAATAAATAGTTTAAACAACAACAACAACAACAACAACAACAACAACAACAATAATAATAATAATAATAATAATAATAATAACATCAGCAGAATATCTGATGTTCTTTTATAAAGAGAGAAGAAGATGAAAAGGAATAAAAAAAGTAATATAGTAATATTGATAATATCATCAGCAGATATTTCTGCTGCTGTTAAAACACACACATAAGAATAAGAATAAAAATAAAATACTCTAACCCACAGCTTGAGAGAAGAGGACAACTACACCACTAGCAATAATAATAATAATAATAATAATAATAATAATAATAATAATAATCCAATTGTCCTCTGTGACTGTTGTTCCTCTTTTAAGAAGGGAAGAAAGAGAGAGAGAGAGTTCAAAAAAAAAGGAGAGAGGGGAGTCTCACCTGAGCGGGGCGGCGCTTGCCGTGGGAGGCAAGGCGGGGTGCCGGGGAGCTTTCGAGAAGGTCGAGGGGCACCGCAGTGCCTCGACGCGGGGGTAGCGATCATCTGCGTCGCCGAAGAAAGGCGTTGTAGCCCTCGCGTCATAGAGGCGCAGGTCTGTACCGGAGATCGGGCGGAGGAGCTGTGCCTAGAGGGGTTCCAGCGTGGGGGTATGCTTCGTGCGCACGTGGCGGGCCGGGCCCGCCGGTGGAGAACGGCGCCGGTGGTTGGATGCCGGCTCAGGCGAAACGGCAATCGAGGAGCGGGGTCGGTCGCCTACAGCACCGAGATGACGCTGATCGGCCACGGCCGATGGGTCGACGGTGCTTGGACGAGGAGGTATGGGCGGCCGTGGCGGTGCTCGGATGGCGGTAACGGATGCGAGCACTTGGCAGCGGGGGTGGCGGTCACCGGTGCACATCGATTTGGCGGCGGTCGGCTGGGAGCGAGGTAAGTTGTGTTTTAGGGATTTTTTGGGTGTGCGGTGGTGATGATGATGACGGTGGTTGTGAAGTCGGATGGCTCGGCCAGGGCGTTTGGCCGATGTTGGGTTTTTCCGGTGAGGTTGATGGGTGGTGATATGTTAAAGATGATGGTGGTGGTATTGGTGGTGAGGAGAGGAGGAGGTGGTAGTTGAGGGGAATGGCAACGACTGGTCGATGACTTGGTGGTCGGGTGTTGCGGCAATGGCGGTGGGGAGATGGTGTTGGGATGTTGGCCAGAACAGATGGCCGGGGCAGGGGTACTGCGGCAAAGACGGTGTGGTTGACTACGGTGGTGGTTGTTGGGATGGATCTGACAGTCGGATACGAGAAACCGGGTGAAGGGCTTACGTTAGGATAGGATGTGTCGGGGTGTGTCCGACGCAACTGAGAGGGTCGGGAGAGGTGTCCTGCGAGACACGGAATGGTTTTGACGTCCGGGGTTGTCGGATGCAGTAAAATTAATGTATTTGCAACAATTAAAAAGTGGATAAAACTACACGGATACGATGCACGCAATGATGTGGATGGTGAAGAATTTTGTGGATGGTTGTGGAGAATTCAATGGAAAAATAGAACAATTGTCCTCTCCTTATATAGGGGGTGGTGGATACGATTTGGATAAGGACTTGGGTTGATTTAAAATCCCCATAGATAAATCGCATATTAATTTAAATAAATTAATTCAATCAAAATCCAATCTCAATCTAGTTTAAATACAATTAAATCTAAATTAGCTTAGATATAAATAATTCGCATAAGTTATACCGTCAATAAAAAAAAATTTAATCCAAGTTTTTAAATTATCAAAATAAATTCAAATTATCTTTTCTATAAATAATAAAAATAATTAATTTTTGAAATTATTTTATTTATTATTTTAATCATCATTTAAATTATCACCATTTAATTCAATACCTTTTTATAAAAATAAATAATTTCAAAAAATCAAAATTAATATTTAAGTATTTGAAATAACTTTTGTTAAAATAATTAATTCTAAATAAATTCTATTAGTTTTTGAAAATATACATGAAGTAAATTTCATGTACTTCACAATTAGAATATTCAAGAATCTTGTTTTTTTTTTCTAAATTACTACTAAAATAAAATAAGATAGTATTTTTATAAGATAATAATTTTTTTGGCAGTCGTGATGCAATACGTTTAAAAAATATTTATCGTATGTCATTTTAAAAACAATCTTCCATACAAATAAATTTATAATCAAGACGTTTTTCCAAAAGCATGTACCTCGCACATGTTCGCACTCGACGAGCAATTACGAAAAACACAAATTTTGCGCGCGACGTACAATACGATTATGCAATGTACAAAAAAAATAGTACCAATTTATATAATAAAAATATTATAGAAATTTAGGGGTTTTACATCCTACCCAACTTACAAGAATTTCGTTCTCGAAATTAAGAATAGGTGGGGGGGGGGGGGGGGGGGTGGGTGAGAAGACACAATCGGGTATCGATGGGGAACAATCAATTACAACGTTCAACAAAACACGCCGTAGAAAATCGTGATCTAGATCATAGAAAATATCACGGGTATGGTTAGAGGATAGTTAAGGGTCGCTAGTCAACGTTCGAAAGAATAAGGTTTAAGGAACGAAGGTAAATTAGTTAGAGATCAAGAGTTGGTGATTCCTTTGAGAAGATTGTATAGTAGTCACATGGGTTAGGAGTATGATTAAGGGAACAATTCAAGTTGCAAGGATGATTAGAGAGTTGCGATAATGAACCTAAGATCGAGGAAAAAGGGCGAGTAATTTTAAGACGAAAATATAGTAACATTGAGTGGAAATGGTCATAAGCTAGAGGAAATTCAAGTATAAGCATCTTCGCCCTTCTAAAATAGGTGAAGGCGAAAGCAATTTAGAGTTCAAAGACGATATTATCGAATACGAATACGTGGTTCAAAGGCGACCGAGTAATTTTAAAAAGAATTTTCAAGGCAGTTGTGGATGGGATTCTAGAGGCCAAGTTTAATCATGTCCCATCCAACTAGAATAATAGATAAAAGCGAACCAAAGTGCACTAGGTCAATCAGACCATCATGCACCGGTTCTGATTAGACAATATGTTAGTGAGAGCGCTCCCAATAAGATATGTCATCAACAAGCTCGATAAAGAATGAGCTTGCAAAACTAGGCTATATTAGCATTATTAGTCAGGATAGTCCAAAATATAAGTACAAGAGGTAATGATTGACAGAAAATATGAATAGTTTAAGTTCCTTAAAAACCTAAGTCTCGTCCGAAGTTTGGGTCCATATAGTTGTCCCAGTGTCTCCTTGTCTATGGCTTGGTTGGCTAAATGGGTTAGGGTCCTCTAATTTCTACAGTCTAAGTAAACTTATTAATATAGGTCACAAGGACAAAGGGAGTGTTAGGTCATGGGGTATTCTACCCAACTTACAAGAGTTAAACTAATGGGGTTTTGGGACAAACAAAACATGTCTATCTAGTAGGGGTCACCTTTCTAACCTCTAGTAAGAACGAAGAGAAGATAAGAATCAAGCAAGATGCAATCGATGAGTCAAGCGGTAGTTCAAAAATAGAATCGAAAGAGAGGACAAGTATGTGGATGAGATCCTAGACTCTAATCCTATGCGCAGGCTTGCTTGGCACGGTAAAGTAACCAAATAATTTATCTTGACCTGTATGGGCCACCACAAAAACATGTAACGTCACAGTCCCAAATACGTAGGACTAGGAGCGTAGACATGTTAGCTGCATACATACGAAATATACTCCAATATATGGTATCCTCGTATGTATACAAAAGCTGTAAATGCAGTAAAACCAGGACTAACTAATCTCATCCACAAAATGAAAGAATAAAAGATATCATATAATCAACTATAAAATTGTCATTTGGTACATGTAGTTGGGCGGAGACAAATCTACTACCAACTATGAAAAGAAATACATAACAAAAGAAAGATTTTGGCGAGCGAAGCGAAGACGATCAAAGTGCAATCATCTTCGAAGAAATAGAGATGATCATGGCCATGGCTAGAACACCTGCAAAAGACAAGAACACACACCTGGAGAGATAACCAGGTCCTCAGAGGGACATAACAAGATACATAATATCATGCCATATAAACTGAATAAATACTGCTCAATAATAAGTAAGATCGGATCATAACATGGTCCAATACCTCACCATTTGAATTAGCGTACCATCCCTCCAACCAAACAAGGACATAACATGGTATACTAACCCTCGGTGAAATATCTTTCCAAGTCACGAAGCCAATATGGTATAGGGACCCCAACAAGGTTCAATACCTTCTCATCAGAGTTGTAAGCCATACATACAAGCAAATAAGGACAAGATGTGGCAAACTAATCCGCGATAAGTTATTGTTCCAAGCCACGGTCAGGTACAAGTACCCAAACCAAGAGTACTCATACCTAACGAATAAGGGTGCCTAACCAATCTAAGTGAATGCAGTTTTTAAGAACATCCTTCAATGCATGGGCCATGGCTAAAATGGGATCGGCATAGTCCTCCCTTGGGGTACCAGGGGCCTCAAGCAGTAAGAGCATAAAGTTTCGTAGGACATCAGTGGCCATTAGTAATCAATGGGTCATCAACCCCGTATCTCCAGCGGAGCATCCGGGTCACAAGGAAAAGTGCATCGTAGCCCATACGCTACGGAATTGTCCTCCCCGCCCAGTGCCTACTGTATTGTATCCACAACACAAAAACCTCTATTAACCCTAAGTCAAACTAAGCATCCAACCTCTATTAGCGGTTATTCATATCGCATGGCTTATACGTACCGGTGGCCAGCCAGTCACGAATGTCCGAGTTCTACATGCGACTCGTAACTCCGTGGTAAAAAATGTGTCAAGGCCTATGAATGCAACACATAAAGGGTGGTCCCTCAACTCTAAGGTTGGTTTGCATAAAAGTAATAAGTACGGGAAATAGAACTACACAGTAAAATCTATATAATCATAACAGTGTAGCACAGTTTATTTTACAGAAAATAAATAATAAATAAATGCATGAATATGAGCTAAAGTAAAATAAATAGCTAATGGCAAGGTACCTTGCCTGGTAATGTCGCCTGGTGTAGTGCGATGCTCATGGTGGTACGAAATCAATTCCGGTGTCATAACTATGCAAGACAGCCTCTGATGATGGCACGATCTATTCCATCGGGTCAAAATTAGTCAAATTATTTTGGAACAACATAAAGAAGTCTCGATTCGGAAGAGAGTAGGAATATGATGGTCAAGAATCGGTGATGAAAGAATTAGTGAAAATAATACATATAGTATTTTTTAAAATATATTCATCATACTTCCAAACTATATTTATTAGTTAAAATAGTGTTTATATATATATATATATATATATATATATATATATATATATATATATATATATATATATATATATATATATATAAACAAACAAAAATATATATATATATATATATATATATATATAAAATAAAAAAAAAAAAATCTATATATATATATATTATATATTATTATTATATATATATATATATATATATATATATATATATATATAATATATAATATTATATATATATATAATTATATATATATATATAAATTATAAAAAAA
>JANAVB010003363.1:0-21560 GCA_029216955.1 Iris pallida
ACACACACACACAGATACCTAAAGTCTTTTTCCTTGTAGCTGGATTCTATCTGACAAAATATGGAAGAAAATTCCAATAGGTCAAGGTAATCCTAAAAATATCAGTTGCCCAAGGTTGTCAGTCAACTCTATTTTCTTTCAAATTTCAAGGTTGTTGAAATGGAGACATGTTTTTCCAGATTAAATATTATTTGCTTTGAGAAGGCTTGCCTGAGCGCTCTCTTTCTCACTCGTTTCTGGATATGTTGATTTCTCCACTCCGTTAGGTGTGGTCCAGATGTTTTTTGCAATCAGATGGTGCCAAGTCATGTGGCCACACATTGGTCACACCAGGTTATGGTCCGAGAAATACTATCAATACCAAGTAAATTTTAGTCAGGAATGGTATCTACTTCACTGACATGGTGGGAGGAAACAATGGGTGTAAGAGTAGTGAAGTGATGGAGATCGAGGCCCGTTGTCCTGCGTCAAATTGGGATGAGAATAGCACTTCATCTCTAGGCTGGTTTGAACTTTCAATAATTGGCAAGTCCGGCCACCAGTTCTGATAAAACACAATCCAAATGCCGCTCATAAATTTATCCATGCAAATGGAGGATCCATGTGGTGGTTCACTCAGGAGTTAGGACTATAATTCCTTCTAGGCCAGAAACCAACAATATGTGGATAAACAAAAGTTTTGAAGATCTTCTTGCACTTTACCTTTATGGATCTGATACTCCTTTCATTTTTTTTTGCAGGACCAGCCCAGAACTGCTATTGAATCCGGTAAGAGATCTCATACACCCATATGCATTGCATTTTCTTACATAAGAGTTGTTTATGTTCATAGTTCAGTACATTGGTAGTAGAGAATTTCTTCATTTCCATTTCTTTTATCATCTCATTTCCTAAGAAGCACAACAAGGACATAAACACAAGTTTCAAACAAAGTTGTAGAGAGTAGGACAAACAGGAGCAAACTACACTCTCTCTGTCATTCACCCTTGCAATCAAGACCCTAAATTCCTAACAATGAGATATTGTTCGTGTTGGGTTTTGGCCTCTTTTGTTTAGAACTTTAGTCCCACATCGGCTAGGCCAAAACAAATGTATCTCTATATATTAGCTATCCTATTTTAGAGATGCATAAGTGGTGTAGAGGTGCACATGGGTGTGCCATGTGGGGTTATTTTTCTAATGGAAAAAAGGCTAAATCAACAATAAAAGCATTCATGCTTTTTGCTCTTGGGAAATTCATTTCCATGGGAGCTAAGCCCTGTAGGGGCTTAGCGACTCGGACTCGGACTCGGGCTCATGGGCTCATGAGGCGTAATGTGGCGTTTTGTTGGCGCACTTTGCACTTAGCACGTCAGCATCGTCGCTAGACGCATAATGCGCTTTAGTTGCGCGAGCCAATTGCGCTGCCACGTTGCGCGCCACAGGTTGCGCGCCAGGGTGCGCGCCAGGTTGCGCACAGGTTGCGCCGGGTGCGCTGGCTGCGCCGTGGCGCGAGTGGCGCAAGGTGGCGCAGGTTGCGTAGTGCGCGCAGTGGCGCAGATTGCGCAGGTTGCGCAGTGGTGCAGTGCCGCAGTGGCACAGGTTGGCGCAAGTGGCTCAGTGCGCGGAGTGCAAGGAGCGCAGGGTGCGCGTAGTTAGCGCAACTTGCAGCAGAACGTGCGTTTGCACGTTCTGGGCGGTTGCTACATGTTCGGGGTGGTTTTTACCACGTCCCTAACTTTGTGGCAACCGAGCAGTTGCTGCAGGGCCTATATAAGGCATTCTCTCTCTCACAAGGCAAGATAGATACAAAGAAAGAAGCCACCACAGAAAGTTTACGAAGTATTTTTTAACACAAGTAAACAGAGATTTCAGAAGTGTTCTTTAACACAGTTCTGATCGGAATTTGCTTGCGAATTCTAGCAGCCTTCGAGAGAGAGAAAGGCGCCGCACCAGCGTTGTTCTTGCACGGGAGTTCGTGTCCATCCGAGGAGTCAGAAGAGCAGAAGTGTTCCAAAGTTCTCCGAACTTGCTGGTTCCTGAAAGCTATTCGTGTGGGACGAATATAGCTTTGAGCAACGGTGATCATTCACCCTAGCAGGCTATCTTCCATCTTTCGCCTGTCACCTTCTTCATTGCTACCAGTAATTCTGATTGTATCTTCTTTTTAGAAGTACTATGATCGATTGCTGTTGATTACGAAATCTTTTTAGATTCTCGTAATTCAGGATCACCTTCTTTGAAGTGTTGATTTGAAACGTTGTTTTTACAATTGTTTCATTTTCTCAGTTTTCCATCGAAAAATTGTGCCCCGGCAATAACAATCTCAAAGCTATATTGCTACGATGGAAAACTTTAATGCTTCACTCCTCAATATTGACTTCTGTAAGTTAGAAAAGTTTGATGGAGAGCATTATCAAGTCTGGAAGAGGAAGGTTTATCTCACTCTTCAACTCAGAGACGTTGATCACGTGCTTCTTGAAGAGGAACCTACTGTTCCAGATACTGGGTCTGCTGCTGCAATCGCTGCGGCTACTAAACTTCAGGCCAAGTGAGAAGGGAGAATAGCATTTGCAGGTTGCTTATCCTGAATGCTATGGAGGATTCCCTAGCAGAATCCTACAGTAAGAAGACAATTGCCAGAGACATATGGGAGTCTCTGGAGAAACTGTACGAAGAAGATAAGAACAGGAGCAAGATATTTGTGGTTGAAAAATATCACAAATGGCTCTTTGAGGACGAGAAGTCCATGTTGCCGCAAGTAAAAGAATTTCTGAAGCTGCGACAGAAGTTGGAAGACGAGGCGATGCCCCTCCCCGACAAGTTTGTTGTTGGAGGGATTGTCTCAAAGCTCCCCTGGGTGGAGTAAGTTCTATGCAAACATGTATAGGAAGAAGCTTGAGATCAGCCTTGAAGATCTCTTGCAGGAAATCTATGTTGAGGACCAAATGCGCGGGCTCAACTCAAGGTGGACGCGCTGTCCAAACAATTGGCTAACGCCAATCTGGTTCATACCAAGGAACCAAGGGGAAAGCAGGCGGCTTCCCACAGCAAGAAGAAGGTCCCTAACAATCTGAACGTGAAGGGGACTTCCTTCAAGCGAAAGAAGGCAAAGTCTGAGATGCCTTGTTTCAAGTGTGGCAAGAAGGACCACTTCAAAAGTGAATGCAAAGCAAAGACCAAGCAATCAGAGCAAGGAGAGCCTAGTAAGGTATTTATGATCACTGACGTTGTTGCTATGATTGCGCAGGTTGATGCGGTAGGGACTGACTCTGACTGGTGGATAGACACTGGAGCCTCCTGCCATGTCTGCTCCAGCAAAGAGTGGTTCACCACCTACACACCTACTTCTGAGGTGGTTATGATGGCGAACCAGGCACAAGCTGAAGTGCTCGGGATCGGGACGGTGGTGTTGAAGCTGACTTCTTGCAAGTCTCTGACGCTTCAAGGCGTGAAGCACGTACCTGCTATCGCCAAGAACCTGATCTCGGGAGGCCTACTCTGCAACGCAGGCCTCAGGATGGACATCAATGCTGGCCAGATGGTGATGTCTATCAAGGGAACATATTTCGGAAAAGCTTTTTATACCGAAGGAATGTTCAAAATTCAGCTTGTAAATCAGTCCAATGTAATTAATGTGATTAATGAAATCACTCCTGCTTATACTCTTGAGTTGTGGCATAATAGGCTAGGACATGTTCATTGTAAACGAATAAACAGAATGTCTAGTCTAGGACTTATCTCCAAGTGTGGGGGTAAGGTAGAGAAATGTGAAGTTTGTGCTCAAACAAAGATCACAAGGAAACCCTTTCCTCGGGTTAATCGAAGTACAGATCTTCTGGAGTTGGTACACTCAGATATCTGTGACTTCAAACAGTTCTCTACAAAGGCCGGGATGAAGTATTTCATAATCTTCGTCGATGACTTCTCAAAGTATGCATTCGTCTATTTGCTGAAGGCTAAAGACGAAGCATTCGAGAAGTTCAAGGAGTTCAGAGCCGAAGCTGAGCGGCAGACTGGACAACAACTCAAAAGAATAAGAAGTGATCGAGGTGGGAAGTACAGGTCTCATGAATTTGCATCGTTCTGCAAAGAACATGGAATTGTCAATGAGACTACGGCTTCGTACTCTCCTCAATCAAACGGAGTAGCAGAGAGGAAGAACAGAACGTTAACAGAAATGATTAACTCAATGCTGTTAACTGCGGGTCTTCCTAAGTGCTACTGGGGAGAAGCTGCATTGACGGCCACTTTTATTCTAAATAGAGTGCCTCATGCAACTTCAGACATTACTCCTCATGAACTCTGGTTCAAGGTCAGACCTAACTTGAATATCATTCGAGTGTGGGGGTGTCTGGCATATGTCAAGCTTCCAGATCTGAAGATTCAGAAGCTTGGGACAAGGACTACTAAGACGATCTTCTTGGGGTATGCCGAGAAGAGTGATGCTCGGAGATTTCTTGATATTGAGTCAAATCATATCATTGAATCTCGCGACGCAGAATATTTTGAAGACAAATTTGCAAGGCACAAGAATATTGTTCTTGCGGATGTACCGGAGAACAATGAGGGTGCGCAGGAAACTGAAGTCTTCAATGAAGATGTGGTCCAAGAAAATGTTGTTGAAACAACGGTTGAACCAGAATAAGCTGAGCCGTCAGTTAAGCGTATGAGGAGGCCGAAGGACTTCGAAAGTGACTTTATCACCTATCATGTGGAAGCAGATCCGCTTACCTATGATGAGGCGATGAAGACCAGAGACGCGGTTTTCTGGAAGGAGGCGATTGACAATGAAATTGATTCCATTACCTCAAATAACACTTGGGTGTTGGTTGATCTTCCTAAAGGAGCGAAACCCATCGGATGCAAATGGATCTTCAAGAAGGAGATGAAAGCAGACGGAACTATTGACAAGTTCAAGGCTAGGTTGGTAGCCAAGAGGTTTTCTCAGAAGCAGGGAATTGACTACTTTGACACGTATGCTCCAGTAGCCCGGATGACTACCATCAGAATGTTGATTGCTCTCGCAGCAATACATAAGATGGTGATACATCAGATGGATGTGAAAACAGCTTTCCTAAATGGCGAGCTGACCGAAGAGATTTATATGCAACAGCCAGAGGGATTTGTCGTCAGGGGCCTTGAAGACAAAGTCTGCAAGTTGGTGAAATCTTTGTACGGTCTTAAACAGGCTCCCAAGATGTGGCATGAGAAATTTGACAAAGTTATAAGGTCAAATGGCTACATGGTCAGTGAGACGGATAAGTGTGTTTACACAAAGTTCGCTGATGGAAGAGGTGTGATCGTTTGTCTGTACGTGGACGACATGCTTATCCTAGGTACGGATATGGGTTGTGTCACGGAGACAAAAAAATTCATCTCGAGCAAGTTCAGTATGAAGGACTTGGGGGAAGCTGATGTGATCTTAGGGATCAAAATCATCCGGACAGATTCTGGACTAGCGCTGTCACAGTCTCATTATATTGAGAAAATGATTACTCGTTATGGGTGTCGGGATCTTCCAGGGATCGATACGCCGTACATGTGTGATCTGAAGCTGAAGCCTAATTCAGGAAAAAGCGTCAGGCAGCTGGAGTATGCAAGCGTAATCGGGAGTTTGATGTATGCTACTACTGCCACAAGGCCTGACATAGCTTTCGTCATGGGAATGCTGAGTCGTTTTACGAGCAATCCAGGTGTTGAACACTGGAAAGCTGTGAAACGGGTTATGAGATATCTCAAGAAGACTCAGACGTATGCACTGTACTACAGCGGAGATCCGCCGGTAGTGGAAGGCTTTAGTGATGCCAGCTGGTGCTCAGAGGTGGAGAGCGAGAGGTCCACAGGTGGATTCATTTTCACAATGGGTGGAGTTGCTATATCGTGGAAGTCGAAGAAGCAGACTATGCTCTCGCGGTCATCCATGGAATCTGAGTTCTTTGCACTTGATACCGCAGCCGAGGAAGCAGAATGGCTTCGGGAGCTCATGTATGATCTTCTAGTGGTTGGAGCGCAAATACCGGCGATACCGATATACTGCGACAACCAGGCGACTGCGGCGGTGGCATCAAATGATCTCTTCAACGGGAAGAAGAGGATTGTGCGGTTGAAGCACATGGCAGTATACGATCTCATCAAGAGAGGTGTTATTGCAGTGATTGATGTTCGTAGTCAGGAGAACCTGGCGGATCCATTCACCAAGGGCCTCAAGTGCCAGCTGGTCGATGACACAGCTTGTAAAATGGGCTTGAAGGCATTCTGATATTGTATTATTGTATTCCTACCATAAAGTTTTATGCTATTAGTTCAAAGATTTATCTACTAGGCATCTAGCTTTTGGTTCAAGGGAGGACTACTAATCGGAAGAATATCAGGAACGGTGGGTATATGTTCTATTGGGCATGGAGAGGTTACGGACCTACAACCACTGTTGTCTACTGTTGTTTTTTGCGAAAAACGGTTCCCGTGGGAAGCTTGGCTTAATTGCCTTAATGAGTTCTCAGGCAGAGAATGCCTGGTGTGCTTTACAGGAAGCACGGTAGAGCAGCTCTACAAGGAGTGAAACTCCATGCTACAGTGGGGTGACTCCACGATGAGGTTCCTATATGTGGGGTGCTGCCCAGGAATAGGATAAAGTCTCGGCTTTGCAGGCCAAGTCACAGCGGCGTAGCACCGCAAATAGGCAGTTAGCCTAATGCTGTATATTAAAATAAAGAGGGGTGTAGTCAGCACTACAAAGAGGAGGAGTTCCTCATGTTACAGTGGCACGACACCACGATGAGGTACCCGGTTAGGGATAAAGCCTCGGCCTTGCAAGCCATGTCGTTGCGGCGTAACACCGCAAGGGAGCCTAAGGCTTCATGCTGGGTAGTTTGGCACTACAAAGAGGCGGTTGTCTCATGCTACAGTAGTATGACACTACGATGAGGTTCCCGGTACGGGGTAAGGCCTCGGCTTTAAGCCATGTCATAGCGGCGTAGCACCGCAAGGGAAGCGCAAAGCGCTTCATGCCATGTCTCTTTATAAATGAACTCACCTATAGTGTATGGACAAAGAGATATCAGGCCGTCTCTTGAGGGTAAACTTGTAGACGCCCAAAATTATACACTGAAATCAGGCTGGCACAGGGCCTTTAATGTGTAGCCAGAAGCACATGTAACTACATTATATGAGTGGAAAGAATTTCAGCTATGATGCAGAATTCAAGGCTTAGTCCATTCTTGTATTATAGTCTGTTGTTTGACCCATGCGGGAAGATTCAAGTCGTCAGCGACATCTCTTCTAATGCATGATGGACAGTTACTGTGGGGAACACTTATACCCATATATATAGAGATATGTGGGAGATTGTTGGGTTTTGGCCTCTTTTGTTTAGAACTTTAGTCCCACATCGGCTAGGCCAAAACAAATGTATCTCTATATATTAGCTATCCTATTTTAGAGATGCATAAGTGGTGTAGAGGTGCACATGGGTGTGCCATGTGGGATTATTTTTCTAATGGAAAAAAGGCTAAATCAACAATAAAAGCATTCATGCTTTTTGCTCTTGGGAAATTCATTTCTATGGGAGCTAAGTCCTGTAGGGGCTTAGCGACTCGGACTCGGACTCATGGGCTCATAAGGCGTAATGTGGCGTTTTGTTGGCGCACTTTGCACTTAGTACGTCAGCATCGTCGCTAGGCGCATAGTGCGCTTTAGTTGCGCTCGTTGTGCGAGCTAATTGCGCTGCCACGTTGCGCGCCACAGGTTGCGCGACCAGGGTGCGCGCCAGGTTGCGCGTCAGGTTGCGCACAGGTTGCGCACAGGTTGCGGCGGGTGCGCTGGCTGCGCGCGTGGCACGAGTGGCGCAAGGTGGCGCAGGTTGCGCAGTGGCGCAATGCGCGCAGTGGCACATGTTGCGCAGTGCGCGCAGTGGCGCAGATTGCGCAGGTTGCGCAGTGGCGCAGTGCGCACAGAGGCGCAGGTTGGCGCAAGTGGCTCAGTGCGCGGAGTGCAAGGAGCGCAGGGTGCGCGCAGTTAGCGCAACTTACAGCAGAACGTGCGTTTGCACGTTCTGGGCGGTTGCTACATGTTCGGGGTGGTTTTTACCACGTCCCTAACTTTGTGGCAACCGAACAGTTGCTGCAGGGCCTATATAAGGCATTCTCTCTCTCACAAGGCAAGATAGATACAAAGAAAAGAAGCCACCACAGAAAGTTTACGAAGTGTTTTTTAACACAAGTAAACAGAGATTTCAGAAGTGTTCTTTAACACAGTTCTGATCGGAATTTGCTTGCGAATTCCAGCAGCCATCGAGAGAGAGGAAAGGCGCCGCACCAGCGTTGTTCTTGGACGGGAGTTCGTGTCCATCCGAGGAGTCAGAAGAGCAGAAGTGTTCCAAAGTTCTCCGACGAACTTGCTGGTTCCTGGAAGCTATTCGTGTGGGACGAATATAGCTTTGAGTAACGGTGATCATTCACCCCAGCATGCCATCTTCCATCTTTCGCCTGTCATCTTCTTCATTGCTACCAGTAATTCTGATTGTATCTTCTTTTTAGAAGTACTACGATCGATTGCTGTTGATTACGAAATCTTTTTAGATTCTCGTAATTCAGGATCACCTTCTTTGAAGTGTTGATTTGAAACGTTGTTTTTACAATTGTTTCATTTTCTCAGTTTTTCATCGAAAAATTGTGTCCCGGCAATAACAGTTCGTTCTTGAAATAGTACATGAATAACAAAAAAATAATATGAAAAGGTGAAACAGAGAGGATATTGACGCCCGCCAGTTACGCTGCATGGACACGGGTACGACACAACATGATACATACACGGATTCATTTTGGTGTCACCTAGATTTCTAGTGCATTTTGGAGTATCCACATCATGTCCTTTATGTGTCTGGACAATATTACACGAACATGGCACCTATTTGCAGAGTGTCCATGCTTCCTAGGTCATTACAATTATTGAATTCGTGACTATGGGATTGGCCAGTGGCTTCTCAAAGACCAATGTCTGTGACGGAGATGTCAAAGGAATCCATGATCTTCGAATCCATTTTCTTTCTATCTTGAGGCTTTCCTTCCTCTCATGTGCTCAATCCTAATCACATCTCTCTAATGTTGGCATGACCTCTGATGCAGGCATGCTGGTTAATAATCCTAGAATGAACCCATTGAAATGACACCCCCAAATGAATCTACATATATCAAAAAGGAACAGTGAGTAGGCCATTTTGGAGAAACCTCTGAGTGTTGGTCATAGAATTTAGTCCCTTAAATCATTGATCATTTCAAATGTTTGAAATGTGTCAGAGGGGTTTCCGAGAACGTTACTGTCTAACGTATTTGGTTTACTTGTATGGCATATGTTTAAAGGTGTCTGTGCTTATCAGTTTACTTCCTATGTCTCACCATGTTCTAGATACGGGTGTGCCACCTGTTTAGAGGTGTGTGATTCCTGATCTGCTTCTATCAAATACATCTCTCTCATGGACACAGGTCATTCCATCTGTTGACCTTAAATATAGTAATTTGACCAACATTTGATAAGCTGCCGTTTGTAAGTGTTGGGTCCTTTTTCTCTTAGCTTAGGTCTATCCTTTGTTGTAGAAGCTCCTTTTAACTAAACATATCAACAGGTGCATCTTTTAGTCTTTTGTTGCACGTGGCCAAACCATCTTATCTATTTAATCTTGTATTATTATGTTTGGTTTGGGAAGGATCCAAGTATCTTGCATGACAACAAAGAAAACTGTTGGGTTTTGGCCTTTTGTTTTGGAATTTTAGTCCTACATCGGCTAGGCCAAAGAAGTTGTATCTCTATATATTAGCTATGCTCTTTTAGAGATGCACATGTGGTGTGAAGGTGCACATGGGTGTGCCATGTGGGAGTATTTTTCTAATGGAAAACAGGCTAAATCAATCATGAAGCATTCATGCTTTTTGCTCTTAGGAAATTTATTTTCATTGGAGCTAAGCCCCGTATGGGCTTAGCAACTCGGACTCGGACTCGGGCTCATGAGGCGTAATGTGGCGTTTTGTTGGCGCACTTTGCACTTAGCACGTCAGCATCGTCACTAGGCGCATAGTGCGTTTAAGTTGCGCTCGTTGCGCGAGCCTCTTGTGCGCGTTGCGCGGTTTTGCGCGCGGTGCGCAAGTTGCGCGCGTTGCGCGGTTTGCGCAGGGTGCGCGCAGTACGCAAGTGGCGCACGTTGCGCGAGTAGCGCAGTGTGCGCAATGCGCGGCTTGCGCAGGTTGCGTGCGGTGCTTGTGGCACAGAGTAGCGCAAGTGGTGCTGTGCGCACAGTGTGCTAGTTGCGCGGGTGGCGCAAGTTGCGCGCGCTGTGCGCAAGTTGACTCAGATCGTGTCTATGCACGATTTGAGCAGATACAACACGTTCGGGGCAGTTTTTTCCACGTTTCGAACGTTCTGCTAACTGGGTGGTTACTGCACGGGCTTATATAAGGCTCTCTTCTCTCTCACAGTAAGTACACAAGCAATAGAACATAGAGTACAAAAGTGTTTCTTAACACAACTACAGAGTTCAGAATTTCTTACGAATTTCCACAGACTTTGAGAGAGGAGTAGCGTTGCACCAGCGTCACTTAGTGCCGCAGGAGTTCGCTGCCATCCGAGGAGTCAGAAGAGCAGAGTGTTCTAGAGTTCTCCGACGAACTTGCTGGTTCCTGGAAGCTATTCGTGTGGGGCAAATTAAGCTTTGAGCAACGGTGATCATTCACCCCAGCAGACCATCTTCCATCTTTCGCCTGTCATCGCTGCTGTTGTTAGCATTTCGATTCGTACATTCTGTTTAGAAGTGCTACTGTCGTTTGCTACTGATACGAAATCTTTTTAGATTATCGTAATCCAGAATCCTCCTAGGATCTCTGTTGTGCACCTTCTTTGAAGTGTTGCGTTGGAACGTTATTTTTACAATTGTTTCATTTTCTCAGTTTTCTATCGAAAATTGTGCCTCGGCTTTAACAATCTCAAAGCTTAATTGCTACGATGGAAAACTTTCGTGCTTCGCTAGTCAATCCTAACTTCTCTAAGTTAAAACAATTTGATGGTGAGCACTATCAAATCTGGAAAAGAAAGGTTTTTCTTAATATTCAGTTCTCTGATGTTGATCATGTGCTGTTTGAGGAGGAACCTACTGTTCCAGAAACTGGATCTGCAGCCGCAATCTTTGTGGCTACTAAGAACCAGGCCAAATGGAGAGAGACAATAGCATTTGTAGGCTTATGATCCTACATGCTATGAAAGATTTCTTTGCCGAATCTTATTCAAAGAAGACTGTTGCCAGAGAGATTTGAGAGTCTCTGGAGAAACTGTATGAGGATGATAAGAACCGCAGCAAAATATTTCTTGTTGAGAAATATCATAAGTGGTTCTTTGAGGACGAAAAGTCAATGCTGTCGCAGGTGAATGAGTTCCTGAAACTGCGATAGAAGTTGGAAGACGAGACGATGCCCCTCCCCGACAAGTTTGTTGTTGGAGGGATCGTTTCGAAGCTCCCTGCTGGGTAGAACAAGTTCTATGCAAACATGTAAAGGAAGAAGTTGGAGGTCAGTCTCGACGATCTCCTGCAAGAAGTCTATGTTGAGGACCAGATGCGGGCTCAACTTAAGGTGGACGTACTGTCCAAACAATTGGCTAACGCCAATCTGGTTCATACCAGGGAACCAAGGGGAAAGCATGCGACTTCCCACAGCAAGAAGAAGGACCCTAACAATCTGAACGTGAAGGGTACTTCCTTCAAGCGAAAGAAGGCAAAGTCTCAGATGCCTTGTTTCAAATGTGGCAAGAATGGCCACTTCAAGAGTGAATGCAAAGCAAAGACCAAGCAATCAGAGAAAGGAGAGCCTAGTAAGGTATCTTTGATCATTGACGTTGTTGCTATGATTGCGCAGGTTGATACGGTAGGGGCTGACTCTGACTGGTAGGTAGACACTGGAGCTACTTGTCAGGTCTGCTCCAGTAAGGAGTGGTTCACCACCTATACACCAACTTCTGAAGTGGTTATGGTGGCGAACCAGGCACAAGCTGAAGTGCTCGGGATCGGGACGGTGGTTTTGAAGCTGACTTCGGAGAAGTCTTTGACGCTTCAAGGTGTGAAGCATGTACCTGCTATCGCAAAGAACCTGATCTCGAGAGGCCTATTCTGCAACGCAGGCCTCAGGATGGATATCATTGATGGCCAGATGATGATGTCCATAAAGGGAACATATTTCGGAAAAACTTTTTGTACCGAAGGAATGTTCAAAATTCAGCTTGTAAATTAGTCCAATGTAATTAATGCAATCACTCCTTCTGCTTATACTCTTGAGTTATGGCATAATAGGCTAGGACATGTTCATTGTAAACGAATAAACAGAATGTCTATTCTAGGACTTATCTCCAAGTGTAGGGGTAAGGTAGAGAAATGTGAAGTTTGTGCTCAAACGATGATCACAAGGAAACCCTTTCCTCGGGTTTATCGAAGTACATATCTTCTGGAGTTGGTATACTTCGATATCTGTGACTTCAAATAGTTCTTTACAAAGGTCAGGATGAAGTATTTCATAACCTTCATCGATGACTTCTCTAAGTATGCATTCGTCTACTTGCTGAAGGTTAAAGACGAAGCATTCGAGAAGTTCAAGGAGTTCAGAGCCGAAGCTGAGCGGCAGACTGGACAACTCAAAAGAATAAGAAGTGATCGAGGTGGGGAGTACATGTCTCATGAATTCGCATCGTTCTGCAAAGAACATGGAATTGTCAATGAGACTACGGCTCCGTACTCTCCTCAATCAAACGGAGTAGCAGAGAGGAAGAACAGAACGTTGACAGAGATGATTAACTCAATGTTGTTGTTAACTCAATGTTGTTGACTGCGGGTCTTCCAAAGTGCTACTGGGGAGAAGCTGCATTGACGGCCACTTTTATTCTGAATAGAGTGTCTCATGCAACTTCAGACATTACTTCTCATGAACTTTGGTTCAAGGTCAGACCTAACTTGAATGTCATTCGAGTGTGGGGGTGTCTGGCATATGTCAAGCTTCCAGATCTGAAGATTCAGAAGCTTGGGACAAGGACTACAAAGACGATCTTCTTGGGGGTATGCTGAGAAGAGTGATGTTCGGAGATTTCTTGATATTGAGTCAAATCATATCATTAAATCTCGCGACGCAGAATATTTTGAAGACAAATTTGCAAGGCACAAGAATATTGTTCTAGCGGATGTTCCGGAGAACAATGAAGGTGCGCAAGATACTGAAGTCTTAAATGAGGATGTGGTCCAAGAAGATGTTGTTGAAACAACGGTTGAATCAGAACTCGCTGAGCCGTCAGCGAAGCGTGTGAGGAGGCCGAAGGACTTCGGAAATGACTTTGTCACCTATCATGTGGAAGCAGATCTGCTTACCTATGATGAGACGATGAAGACCAGCGACGTGATTTTCTGGAAGGAGGCGATTGACAATGAAATTGATTCCATCACCTCAAATAACACTTGGGTGTTGGTTGATCTTCCTGAAGGAGCAAAATCCATCGGATGCAAATGGATCTTCAAGAAGAAGATGAAAGCAGATGGTACCATTGACAAGTTCAAGGCTAGGTTGGTAGACAAGGGATTTTCTCAGAAGCAGGGGATCGACTACTTTGACACGTATGCTCCAGTAGTCCGGATGACCACCATCAGAATGTTGATTGCTCTCGCAGCAATACATAAGATGGTGATACATCAGATGGATGTAAAAATAACTTTCCTAAATGGCGAGCTGACCGAAGAAATTTACATGTAGCAACCAGAGGGATTTGTCGTCAAGGGTCTTGAAGACAAAATCTACAAGTTGGTAAAATTCTTGTACGGTCTTAAACAGGCTCCCAAGATGTGGTATGAGAAATTTGACAAGGTTATAAGGTCAAATGGCTATGGTTAGCGAGACAGACAAGTGTGTTTACACGAAGTTCGCTGATGGAAGAGGTGTGATCATTTGTCTGTACGTGGACGACATGCTAATCCTAGGTACGGATATGGGCTGTGTCTCGGAGACAATGAAGCTCATCTCGAGCAAGTTCAGTATGAAGGACTTGGGGGAAGCTGATGTAATCTTAGGGATCAAAATCATCCGGACAGACACTGGACTAGCGCTGTCACTGTCTTATTATGTTGAGAAGATAATCACTCATTACGGATATCAGGATCTTCTAGGGATCGATACGCCGTACAAGTGTGATATGAAGTTGAAGCCTAATTCAGGGAAAAGCGTCAGGCAACTGGAGTATGCAAGTGTAATCGGGAGTTTGATGTATGCTACTACTGCCACAAGGCCTAACATAGCTTTCGCCCTGGGAATGCTGAGTCGTTTCACGAGTAACCCAGGCATTGAGCACTGAAAAGCTGTGAAACGGATTATGAGATATCTCAAGAAGACTCAGACATATGCACTGCACTACAACGGAGATCCGCCGGTAGTGGAAGGCTTCAGTGATGCCAGCTGGTGCTCATAAGTGGAGAGCGAGAGGTCCACAGGTGGATACATTTTCACAATGGGTGGAGCTGCTATATCGTGGAAATCGAAGAAGCCGACTATGCTCTCGCGGCCATCCATGGAATCTGAGTTCTTTGCATTTGATACCGCAGCGGAGGAAGCAGAATGGCTTCGGGAGCTCATGTATGATCTTCTAGTAGTTGGGGTGCAAATACCGACAATACCGATATACTGCGACAACCAGACGACCGCGGCGGTATCATCAAATGATCAACGGAAAGAACAGGACTATGCGGTTGAAGCACAGGGCAGTACACGATCTCATTAAGAGAGGTGTTATTACAGTGATTGATGTTCGGAGTCAGAAGAACCTGGCGGATTCGTTCACCAAGGACCTCAAGTGCCAGCTGATCGATGACACAGCATGTAAAATAGGCTTGAAGGCATTTTGATATTGTATTATTGCAATCCTACCATAAAGTTTTATGCTATTAGTTCCAAGAGAAATCTACTAGGCATCTAGCTTTTGGTTCAAGGGAGGACCATTAATCGGAAAAATATCAGGAATGATGGGTACATGTCCTATAGGGCATGGAGAGGTTACGGATCTACAACCACTGTTGTCTACTGTTGTTTTCTGCGAAAAACGGATCCCGTGGGAAGGTTGGCCTAAACGTCTTAATGAGTTCTCAGGCAGAGTAAATGCCTGGTGTGCTTTACAGGAAGCACGGTAGCGCATCGCTGCAAGGAGTGAAATTTCATGCTACTGTGGGATGACTCCACCATAAGGTTCCCGAAAGGGGAAATGCATTGCGAGCCAAGTTACAGCGGCGTAGCACCGCAAATAGGCAGGTAGCCTAATGCTGTATGTTGAAATAAAGAGGGGTGTAGTCAGCACTACAAAGGGAAGAGTTCCCCATGTTACAGTGGCACGACACACAATGAGGTACCCGGTTAGGGATAAAGCCTCGGCCTTGCAAGCCATGTCGTTGCGGCGTAACACTGCAAGGGAGCTTAAGACTTCATGCTGGGTAGTGTGGCACTACAAATAGGCGGTGACCTCATGCTACAGTAGTATGACACTACGATGAGGTTCCCGGTAAGGGGTAAGGTCTCGGCTTTAGGCCATGTCATAGCGGCGTAGCACCGCAAGAAAAGCGTCAAGCGTTTCATGCCATGTCTCTTTAATAAAGAACTCACCTATAGTGTATAGACAAAGAGATATCAGGCGTTCTCTTGAGGGTAAACTTGTAGACGCCGAAAATTATACACTAAAACCAGGCTGGCACAGGGCCTTTAATATATAGCCAGAAGCACATGTAACTACATTATGTGAGTGAAAAAAATTTCAGCTATGGTACAAAATTCAAGGCTTAGTCCATTCTTGTATTATAGTCTGTTGTTTGAGCCCATGCGGGAAGATTCAAGTCGTCAACGACCTCTCCTAATGCATGATGGACAATTACTGTGGGGAACACTTATACCCATATATAGAGATATGTGGGGGATTGTTGGGTTTTGGCCTTTTGTTTTGGAATTTTAGTCCCACATCGGCTAGGCCAAAGAAGTTGTATCTCTATATATTAGCTATGCTCTTTTAGAGATGCACATGTGGTGTGAAGGTGCACATGGGTGTGCCATGTGGGAGTATTTTTCTAATAGAAAAAAGGCTAAATCAATAATGAAGCATTCATGATTTTTACTCTTGGAAAATTTATTTCTATTAGAGCTAAGCCCCGTAGGTGACGTTTTGTTGGTGCACTTTGCACTTAGCATGTCAGCACCATCGCTAGACGCATAGTGCCCTTAAGTTGCGCTCGTTGCCAGAGCCTCTTGTGCACGTTGTGTGGTTTTGCGCGCGGTGCGCAAGTTGTGCGATTTGCGCAGGGTGCACAAGTGGCGCACGTTGTGCGAGTAGCGCAGTGTGCGCAATGTGCGGCTTACGCAGGTTGCGCGCTGTGCGTGTGGCGCAGAGTGGCGCAAGTGGTACTGTGTGTGCTGTGCGCGCAGTGTGCTAGTTGCGCGGGTGGCGCAAGTTGCGCGCGCTGTTCGCAAGTTGACTCAGATCGTGTCTATACACGATTTGAGCGGTTACAGCACGTTCGGGACGGTTTTTTTCTACGTACCGAACGTTCTGCTAACTGGGTAGTTACTGCACGGGCTTATATAAGGCTCTCTTCTCTCTCATAGTAAGTACACAAGCAATAGAACATAGAGTACAGAAGTGTTTCTTAAGAATCTTAACACAAGTACAGAGTTCAGAATTCCTTACGAATTTCCACAGACTTTGAGAGAGAAGAGTAGCGTTGCACCAGCGTCACTTATGCCGCAGGAGTTCGCTGCCATCTAAGGAGTCAGAAGAGCAGAGTGTTCCAGAGTTCTCCGACGAACTTGCTGGTTCCTGGAAGCTATTCGTGTGGGGCGAATTAAGCTTTGAGCAACGGTGATCATTCACTCCAACAGGACATCTTCCATCTTTCGCCTGTCATCGCTGCTGTTGTTAGCATTTCGATTCGTACCTTCTGTTTAGAAGTGCTACTGTCGTTTGCTACTGATACAAAATCTTTTTAGATTATTGTAATCCAGAATCCTCCTAGGATCTCTGTTGTGTACCTTCTTTGAAGTGTTGCGTTGAAACGTTGTTTTTACAATTGTTTCATTTTCTCAGTATTCCATCGAAAATTGTGCCCCGGCTTTACCAAAAACCGTACTACCTTAGGAGGTTTCCCGTTTGAAATGGAGCTTTTGCCGTTTCCGTCGGCATCTTGGCCAAAACGGCAAACCAAAACTGTTTGGTTCCACTGTTTGCCGTTTTCACCATACAAAAAAATGGTCAAAACGGCAAAGGCCAAACGCTCATGAGAGCACCATTTCGCGTCTGCCATTTGAAGTGGAGCATTGACCATTTCAAATGGGAAGCAAACTAGCCCTTGCTTTTCGTTGTGAAAGATGTCATTAGCAGATTGTATTTTCTACGGCTACATTTGAGTTAGAAGCTATGCATATAATACATGGCACCAGCTTTGCAAATAGCATGAGTCCACTATATGATGATAGGGGATCTAGTGGGGTTTTAAGCGAGAGAGGCAACAAATTAGAACTCACTTTGCAATTTGGTCACATTATTCTTAGACTGGAGTAGTGGCTAAGATGAAACATAGAATTAATTGTAAACACTTTTCTCTTACTTGAAACCAGGGTATTCATTTTATATTTGACATGCTACATTGTTAATTCTTCTTCCTTATTTTTCTCTATGTTATCGTTTATACATCGCTTTGGAGCAGTCGTGGATTACATTCCATGTACTTGGTAGACCTTTCTATTCCTAAGTTAGGTTCTATTGTTCTACAGATTGTAAGTCGAGTGCAACAGTTACCTCCAATTGCTCGTTGCAATCACGAATTATCAGATATCTTAACTTAAAATTCATTTATTCTATTATGAAATGTTTGCCAACAATGTAAGTCATCTTAAGTCTTCTTTTGCAGGTTTTAATATGTCGCAATGAAGCAGAGAAGTGCCTGATAGAGACTTCCATCAATTCTGTTCGTGTGAGTATGAAGGTGTGTCTCCAATCCATAGAGATTTTCTTATGGTGTGCAATAAATATTTTTCTCCATATAGCCTGGATATTAGTGCTGCAGGTATTTGTGATGGAAACCATTTAGCGATATCCAATTAATCTCTCTCTGGAAAAAAAAATTGGGGATATTTTTCAGAATTTAGAGTCCCTCCCGATTATCTGCACTAAATAATGTTTGGCCAATTGAAAATGTGGTATGTAATCAGCCTTCTACCATTGTTTTCAAAACCAAAAACACTAAATGAACCGCACTGCCTTTAATCAAAGCGAATGTTAAGCTTCAAAGAGGAATAAGAAGGCAACAAATATACTTTTTGTTTGTAAATCTTGGAAAATAAATTAGATGCACTTGTATGATGTAACAGTAAAATGTACTTGTTGAATGGTGAATGGACACACAATAGCGTTAACCAAGTCAACCAGCAAGGAACCAACAATAATGTTTTATCCTATTGATATGCAACTCCACGGTAATGAATTAGTTCTGTTTCACCAATGTATGCGCATATGATGTGTTATTTCATCCTCAAAGTCAGCACCGGCCACTGTTGCCTATGGTTTTTTTTATTAGTTTTACTACCCAAACAATATGGGATTATGGGTTCATGTGTCATGACTTCAACAAATTGCAAGAGCTATGCTTCAGCTCAGACAACATGGAAGCGAGATTCTTTGCGAACTTTTTTGAACATTGCTCCAACTATAGCAGGTGTATTTTTTTTAAAATCTTAGGATTGGAAAGGGCCACATCTATCTAGTAAGGAGCTATAGAATTACATGTCCATGTTTTCATCTTGGAAATTCCCTTGTCTGTTTTCCAGCTAGTTCTTTAGCTATACCTATCAGAATGGATATGCGCATGACTAGGCTGGTCACAGGCACAGTTACTGTAGATCAAAGAGTAGCTCATTAATTGCAGATGACATGAAAGAACTTTGTTCTTCAGAATATACAAAATAAACATCATTCACCCTTTCTTCTCACAGCTTCTATTCAGTAGCATTTATGCTCTTCACACTTTCTTCACACAGCTTCTAGTCAGTAGCACTTGTGCTCTTGCCATTCAAGTTTGCATTCAAACAGCTTTAAGAAAATGACTTCACTACCTATATTGCATTTGTTAGTTTATTTATTTTATTGTATTTTATAGGTGAAGCAGGCGGATGAACTAGAGAACATACTCGCCAAAAAGTTTCTCAGGTTTTTATCCATGAGGGCAGAGGCATTCCAGGTTCTCAGGAGAAAACCAGTACAGGTAAGCATTCTTGTTCTCATCAACCAACTTAGTAGTCAAGTCTCCTCTCATGGAAATAAAATAAATGTAATGAAAATCATCAGAAGACTTTACGTAGTCTTCTCAAGATATAATGCTTATTGCTTTTCTATGAGTGGTTTAATGTTAGGCTGATGCTTCCTTTAATGGAATCCAATTCTTAGGTGCTTTCTCCTGTGTTATTGTGATTGAGACTGGGCGGGAGTAACGGTGTTTTTGACTCAATAGTAGAGGTCTGTGTAACATGCGCAACTGAGTCTGTTGAGGGTTACCTAGACTTAAATGCACAAACAAATTATGTTGCCTCACTTTGATGATTCTCTCAATAAAAACTATATATGGTCATCGAGTAGTGGGACGTTGGGACACTGCTTGTAAATACAATTATCTTCACCTTATTTCCTTTCATTTAGTGTTAAGCAAATGATAAATTGGAATTGTGGAATGCTGTGTGAAAAGTATGCTTCCTTGCAGATTGAGGATTAGGTTAAATACTAAGATTCTTTTAAAGAGAATTTCAAATATAAATTACCTTTTTTTTTTATAACAAATGTAAAGATACTATCACGTGGACCACTTTTGTTTTTGATGATCGTCACATTGGATCACTTACTGGTGTGTCTTTTCCAGGGTTATGATATCAGTTTTCTTATAACGAATTATCATTGCGAGGATATGCACAAGCATAAGCTCATTGATTTCATTGTTCAGTTTATGGAGGTAAGTTTCTTTTACTTTTCATAACTTCATTTTCTGATTTGGCATTTAATGAGGCAGTGTTATTATATCTGTGTGCACATGCTTCACTGGAGATTCGGGCACATTGTGTAAGTGTGTATATGTTTGCATGTCTAGGTTTTCTAGCCCATTTGTAATCAAGATTTGTGGATGTAGTGGTAACGCCTGTACATTCCAAAGTGTAAAGAATGCAACACAACGCAAGTTCATTATTGCACTAGCTTTTAAGAGATACAATAAGATTCCTTTTGAGGAGCCTGTGATAATTGCTCACTCCCAAAATATTAGAACGAAGCTCCCTTTGTGAATAGTAAGTATAACTTAACCGTAAAATACTGATATCTGGTCCACTACCTTATGATCATCCAGCATCTCCATTGTCACAATCTCTATTTCCACTTTAATGGACCAGTAATTCCGTGGTCTGGCTGCCAATATATTTGATCCAAAGGGGAGTCAAAATTGTAAAAAGTCAAGTAGAGGGAACCAGGGGCGTAACCAGGATTTAGGTACATCGGGGTCAAAATCGATTAGTAAAATTTCAATCAAAAAATATAAAAATGTAAAGGAAAATAATAGCATAAATTAGTCACAAATATTTTGATAACAAAGGAATATTAAAATAGTTGCATTTCATTATAACCGACAATATAATTGTTTACAATAATCTCTTACGAGGTTTTATATTTTGAAAATGTTGCAAGATGTCATCTTTTTCAACTTTTACAAAAATATTTTGCTCAACATACTTTTCTGCTACTCGGTGCTAAGGCTTCTCAAAACAATGCATAGCTATGTGATGCTACTGCTTGTTTTTGTGTGTATTAGATATATACATAATTAAAAAAAATCTGAGTGGGGTCACATGACCCCACTCGCCCCTTCTCCCTCCGCCAGTGGAGGGAACTAGCTTTTCTTCATGGATGCCAATATCTCTACTGTGAACTTGTGCTTTTCTCACCTTTACTTTGCAATCCAAATTGCGGTATAAGTTCCCATAGTTTGGTGACAGCAGACATGTCCTGCAAGCATTGGCATTTGCCCACAAAGTTCAACAAGGTAATCTGATGTCAAAATATGTCTGTCCAACTTATAAATCTTGCGAACTGGAAAACAACTTATAATTCCAGAGCATTTTCTGCAGTATTTTGTTAGTGATATTTGATCTGTTGGTTCTCTCTAAATAGTATTTCGTAATGCTTCCTTGATTGTCCCTTCACGTTGTTCTGTTGTTGTGTCCAAATATTAGTTGTTTCTAATACTCCAAAATATTCCATATTATCATTGATTGTCGGTGGCTGCAACAGTTTTTTTTTTTAAGTACCTTTCCTATATTCTGCCAAACAAAGCCACCATCTTTGAATAATACATTTGATTGGGTAATTTTTTTTTTTTTTTGCGAATGATTGGGTAAAAATTGCTTTTACTCCACGTTGCATTTTCTCACCATATCCTAGCTATTGGTGGATGAGAGCAATAAAGCTGTTAAAAGTTTACTACTCGATTAGAATTGGACAGTGCACGC